>JBAMCE010000362.1:0-461872 GCA_037075305.1 Drosophila kanekoi | reverse complement strand
ATCTGGTTGCCAAAACTGCTTTACCAAAACATCTATCAGATTCCAGGAGCCCCGCCAATCTGGCATGTGCCGCCTAGGGGCGCAAGTCAAAGCCAAACATGCTCAACCGACTTTTTAATCTTAAAACATACAGTCTTGCCTAGCTGTCAAAACTGTTTTACCAAACCTTGTCTTAGATTCCCTTAGCCCCGCCTATCTGGCATGTGGAGCCTAGGGGAGCAAGTCAAAGCCAAACAGGCTCATCCGACTATTTAATCCTAAAACATACAGCCCCATCTGGCCGCCAAAACTGATTTAACAAAACTTGTCTCAGATACCAGAAAACCTGTTAATACAGTATTTGCATTTTGGGGGCGCAAGTCAAAGCTAAACAGGCTCACCCGACTATTTAATCTTAAAACATACAGCCTTACCTAGCTGTCAAAACTGTTTTACTAAAACTTTTTTTAGATTCCAGGAGCCCTCTTAATCTAGCATTTGCAGCCTAGGAGACCAAGTCAGAGCAAAATAGTCTCACCCGAATATTATGTCTTAACACATTCAGCCTCACCTGGAACTCAAAATTGCCTTACCAAAACTTGTCTCAGATACCGGGAACCCTGTTAATCCAGCATTTGCATCCTAGGGGCGCAAGTCAAAGCCAAACTGGCTTATCCGACTTTTTAATCTTAAAACATACAGTCTTGCCTAGCTGTCAAAAGTTTTAACAAGAGTTGTAATCTAGCATGTGCAGCCTAGGGGAGCAGGTCAAAGCAAAACAGGCTCACCCGACTATTTAATACTAAACATACAGCCCCATCTGGCCGCCGAAACTGCTCTACCAAAACCCGGCCAATCTGGCATTTGCAGCCTAGGGGAACAAGTCAAAGCCAATTAGTCGGACCTCATTATCCAATATGAAAACACACAGTCCCATCTGGTTGCCAAAACGGCTTTACCAGAACATCTATCAGATTCCAGGAGCCCCGCCAATCTGGCATGTGCCGCCTAGGGGCGCAAGTCAAAGCGAAACATGCTCAACCGACTTCTTAATCTTAAAACATACAGTCTTGCCTAGCTGTCAAAACTGTTTTACCAAAACTTGTTTTAGATTCCAGGAGCCCCGCCTATCTGGCATGTGAAGCCTAGGGAGCAAGTCAAAGCCAAACAGGCTCATCCGACTATTTAATCCTAAAACATACAGCCTCACCTGGAAGTCAAAATTGCTTTACCGAAACTTGTCTCAGATACAAGGATCCCAGATAATCTAGCATTTGCATCCTGGGGGCGCAAGTCAAAGCCAAATAGTCTCACCCGACTATTTAATCTTAAAACATACAGCCTTACCTAGCTGTCAAAACTGTTTTAATAAAACTTTTTTTAGATTCCAGGAGCCCTGTTAATCTATCATTTGCAGCCTAGGGGACCAAGTCAAAGCAAAATAGTCTCACCCGACAATTAAGTCTTAACACATTCAGCCTCAACTGTAACTCAAAATTACCTTACCAAAACTTGTCTGACATACCAGGAACCCTGTAAATCCAGCATTTGCATCCTAGGGGCTCAAGTCAAAGCCAAACTGGCTTACCCGACTCTTTAATCTCAAAACATACAGTCTTGCCTAGCTGTCAAAACAGTTTTACCAAAACTTGTCTCAGATACCAGGAGCCCTGCCAATCTGGCATGTGCAGCCTAGGGGAGCAGGTCAAAGCAGAACAGGCTCACCCGACTATTTAATACTAAACATACAGCATCATCTGGCCGCCGAAACTGCTCTACGAAAACCCGGCCAATCTGGCATTTGCAGCCTAGGGGAACAAGTCAAAGCCAATTAGTCGGACCTCATTATCCAATCTGAAAACACACAGTCCCATCTGGTTGCCAAAACTGCTTTACCAAAACATCTATCAGATTCCAGGAGCCCCGCCAATCTGGCATGTGCCGCCTAGGAGCGCAAGTCAAAGCCAAACATGCTCAACCGACTTCTTAATCTTCAAACATACAGTCTTGCCTAGCTGTCAAAACTGTTTTACCAAACCTTGTCTTAGATTCCCTTAGCCCCGCCTATCTGGCATGTGGAGCCTAGGGGAGCTAGTCAAAGCCAAACAGGCTCATCCGACTATTTAATCCTAAAACATACAGCCCCATCTGGCCGCCAAAACTGATTTACCAAAACTTGTCCCAGATACCAGGAAACCTGTTAATACAGTATTTGCATTTTGGGGGCGCAAGTCAAAGCCAAACAGGCTCACCCGACTATTTAATCTTAAAACATACAGCCTTACCTAGCTGTCAAAACTGTTTTACTAAAACTTTTTTAGATTCCAGGAGCCCTGTTAATCTAACATTTGCAGCCTAGGGGACCAAGTCAAAGCAAAATAGTCTCACCCGAATATTATGTCTTAACACATTCAGCCTCACCTGTAACTCAAACTTACCTTACCAAAACTTGTCTCACATACCAGGAACCCTGTTAATACAGTATTTGCATCCTGGGGGCTCAATTCAAAGTTAAACAGGCTCACCCGACTATTTAATCTTAAAACATTCAGCCTTACCTAGCTGTCAAAACTGTTTTACCAACCCTTGTCTCAGATACCAGGAGCCCTGCCAATCTGGCGTGTGCAGCCTAGGGGAGCAGGTCAAAGCAAAATAGTCTCACCTGCCTATTAAGTCTCAACACACTCAGCCTCAAATAGAACTCAAAATTGCCTTACCAAAACTTGTCTCAGATACGAGGAACCCTGTTAATCCAGCATTTGCATCCTAGGGGCGCAAGACAAAGGCAAACAGGCTTACCCGACTATTTAATCTGAAAATATACAGTCTTGCCTAGCTGTCAAAACTGTTTTACCAAACCTTGTCTCAGTTACCAGGAGCCCTGACAATCTTGCGTGTGCAGCCTAGGGGAGAAGTTCAAAGCCAAACAGGCTCACTCTACAATTTAATCTTAAAACAAACAGCCCCATCTGGCTGCCAAAGCTGCTTTATCAAAACTTGTCATGGATACCAGGAGCCCTGTTAATCTAGCATTTGCAGCGTAAGGGAGCACGTCAAAGCCAAATAGCCTCACCCGACTATTAAATCTTAAAACATACAGCCCCATCTGGCCCCCAAAACTGATTTACCAAAACTTGTCTCAGAAACCAGGAAACCTGTTAATCCAGTATTTGCATCTTGGGGGCGCAAGTCAAAGCTAAACAGGCTCACCCGACTATTTAATCTTAAAACATACAGCCTTACCCAGCTGTCAAAACTGTTTTACTAAAACTTTTTTTAGATTCCAGGAGCCCTCTTAATATAGCATTTGCAGCCTAGGAGACCAAGTCAGAGCAAAATAGTCTCACCCGAATATTATGTCTTAACACATTCAGCCTCACCTGGAACTCAAAATTGCCTTACCAAAACTTGTCTCAGATACCGGGAACCCTGTTAATCCAGCATTTGCATCCTAGGGGCGCAAGTCAAAGCCAAACTGGCTTATCCGACTTTTTAATCTTAAAACATACAGTCTTGCCTAGCTGTCAAAAGAGTTTTAACAAGAGTTGTAATCTAGCATGTGCAGCCTAGGGGAGCAGGTCAAAGCAAAACAGGCTCACCCGACTATTTAATACTAAACATACAGCCCCATCTGGCCGCCGAAACTGCTCTACCAAAACCCGGCCAATCTGGCATTTGCAGCCTAGGGGAACAAGTCAAAGCCAATTAGTCGGACCTCATTATCCAATCTGAAAACACACAGTCCCATCTGGTTGCCAAAACGGCTTTACCAGAACATCTATCAGATTCCAGGAGCCCCGCCAATCTGGCATGTGCCGCCTAGGGGCGCAAGTCAAAGCGAAACATGCTCAACCGACTTCTTAATCTTAAAACATACAGTCTTGCCTAGCTGTCAAAACTGTTTTATCAAAACTTGTTTTAGATTCCAGGAGCCCCGCCTATCTGGCATGTGAAGCCTAGGGGAGCAAGTCAAAGCCAAACAGGCTCATCCGACTATTTAATCCTAAAACATACAGCCTCACCTGGAAGTCAAAATTGCTTTACCGAAACTTGTCTCAGATACAAGGATCCCAGATAATCTAGCATTTGCATCCTGGGGGCGCAAGTCAAAGCCAAATAGTCTCACCCGACTATTTAATCTTAAAACATACAGCCTTACCTAGCTGTCAAAACTGTTTTAATAAAACTTTTTTAGATTCCAGGAGCCCTGTTAATCTATCATTTGCAGCCTAGGGGACCAAGTCAAAGCAAAATAGTCTCACCCGACAATTAAGTCTTAACACATTCAGCCTCAACTGTAACTCAAAATTACCTTACCAAAACTTGTCTGACATACCAGGAACCCTGTAAATCCAGCATTTGCATCCTAGGGGCTCAAGTCAAAGCCAAACTGGCTTACCCGACTCTTTAATCTCAAAACATACAGTCTTGCCTAGCTGTCAAAACAGTTTTACCAAAACTTGTCTCAGATACCAGGAGCCCTGCCAATCTGGCATGTGCAGCCTAGGGGAGCAGGTCAAAGCAGAACAGGCTCACCCGACTATTTAATACTAAACATACAGCATCATCTGGCCGCCGAAACTGCTCTACGAAAACCCGGCCAATCTGGCATTTGCAGCCTAGGGGAACAAGTCAAAGCCAATTAGTCGGACCTCATTATCCAATCTGAAAACACACAGTCCCATCTGGTTGCCAAAACTGCTTTACCAAAACATCTATCAGATTCCAGGAGCCCCGCCAATCTGGCATGTGCCGCCTAGGGGCGCAAGTCAAAGCCAAACATGCTCAACCGACTTCTTAATCTTCAAACATACAGTCTTGCCTAGCTGTCAAAACTGTTTTACCAAACCTTGTCTTAGATTCCCTTAGCCCCGCCTATCTGGCATGTGGAGCCTAGGGGAGCTAGTCAAAGCCAAACAGGCTCATCCGACTATTTAATCCTAAAACATACAGCCCCATCTGGCCGCCAAAACTGATTTACCAAAACTTGTCCCAGATACCAGGAAACCTGTTAATACAGTATTTGCATTTTGGGGGCGCAAGTCAAAGCCAAACAGGCTCACCCGACTATTTAATCTTAAAACATACAGCCTTACCTAGCTGTCAAAACTGTTTTACTAAAACTTTTTTTAGATTCCAGGAGCCCTGTTAATCTAACATTTGCAGCCTAGGGGACCAAGTCAAAGCAAAATAGTCTCACCCGAATATTATGTCTTAACACATTCAGCCTCACCTGTAACTCAAAATTACCTTACCACAACTTGTCTCACATACCAGGAACCCTGTTAATACAGTATTTGCATCCTGGGGGCTCAATTCAAAGTTAAACAGGCTCACCCGACTATTTAATCTTAAAACATTCAGCCTTACCTAGCTGTCAAAACTGTTTTACCAACCCTTGTCTCAGATACCAGGAGCCCTGCCAATCTGGCGTGTGCAGCCTAGGGGAGCAGGTCAAAGCAAAATAGTCTCACCTGCCTATTAAGTCTCAACACACTCAGCCTCAAATAGAACTCAAAATTGCCTTACCAAAACTTGTCTCAGATACGAGGAACCCTGTTAATCCAGCATTTGCATCCTAGGGGCGCAAGACAAAGGCAAACAGGCTTACCCGACTATTTAATCTGAAAATATACAGTCTTGCCTAGCTGTCAAAACTGTTTTACCAAACCTTGTCTCAGTTACCAGGAGCCCTGACAATCTTGCGTGTGCAGCCTAGGGGAGAAGTTCAAAGCCAAACAGGCTCACTCTACAATTTAATCTTAAAACAAACAGCCCCATCTGGCTGCCAAAGCTGCTTTATCAAAACTTGTCATGGATACCAGGAGCCCTGTTAATCTAGCATTTGCAGCGTAAGGGAGCACGTCAAAGCCAAATAGCCTCACCCGACTATTAAATCTTAAAACATACAGCCCCATCTGGCCCCCAAAACTGATTTACCAAAACTTGTCTCAGAAACCAGGAAACCTGTTAATCCAGTATTTGCATCTTGGGGGCGCAAGTCAAAGCTAAACAGGCTCACCCGACTATTAAATCTTAAAACATACAGCCTTACCTAGCTGTCAAAACTGTTTTACTAAAACTTTTTTTAGATTTCAGGAGCCCTGTTAATCTAGCATTTGCAGCCTAGGGGACCAAGTCAAAGCAAAATAGTCTCACCCGATTATTAAGTCTTAACACATTCAGCCTCACCTGGAACTCAAAATTGCCTTACCAAAACTTGTCTCACATACCAGGAACCCTGTTAATCCAGCATTTGCATCCTAGGGGCGCCAATCAAAGCCAAACTGGCTTACCCGACTCTTTAATCCTAAAACATACAGTCTTGCCTAGCTGTCAAAACAGTTTTACCAAAACTTGTCTCAGATACCAGGAGCCCTGCCAATCTGGCATGTGCAGCCTAGGTTAGCAGGTCAAAGCAAAACAGCCTCACCCGACTATTTAATACTAAACATACAGCCCCATCTGGCCGCCGAAACTGCTCAACCGAAACCCGGCCAATCTGGCATTTGCAGCCTAGGGGAACAAGTCAAAGCCAATTAGTCGGACCTCATTATCCAATCTGAAAACACACAGTCCCATCTGGTTGCAAAAACGGCTTTACCAGAACATCTATCAGATTCCAGGAGCCCCGCCAATCTGGCATGTGCCGCCTAGGGGCGCAAGTCAAAGCCAAACATGCTCAACCGACTTCTTAATCTTCAAACATACAGTCTTGCCTAGCTGTCAAAACTGTTTTACCAAACCTTGTCTTAGATTCCCTTAGCCCCGCCTATCTGGCATGTGGAGCCTAGGGGAGCAAGTCAAAGCCAAACAGGCTCATCCGACTATTTAATCCTAAAACATACAGCCCCATCTGGCCGCCAAAACTGATTTACCAAAACTTGTCTCAGATACCAGGAAACCTGTTAATACAGTATTTGCATTTTGGGGGCGCAAGTTAAAGCCAAACAGGCTCACCCGACTATTTAATCTTAAAACATACAGCCTTACCTAGCTGTCAAAACTGTTTTACTAAAACTTTTTTTAGATTCCAGGAGCCTTGTTAATCTATCATTTGCAGCCTAGGGGACCAAGTCAAAGCAAAATAGTCTCACCCGAATATTATGTCTTAAAACATTCAGCCTCACCTGGAACTCAAAATTGCCTTACATACAGTCTTGCCTAGCTGTCAAAACAGTTTTACCAAAACTTGTCTCAGATACCAGGAGCCCTGCCTATCTGGCATGTGCAGCCTAGGGGAGCAGGTCAAAGCAAAACAGCCTCACCCGACTTTTTAATACTAAACATACAGCCCCATCTGGCCGCCGAAACTGCTCAACCAAAACCCGGCCAATCTGGCATTTGCAGCCTAGGGGAACAAGTCAAAGCCAATTAGTCGGACCTCATTATCCAATCTGAAAACACTCAGTCCCATCTGGTTGCCAAAACGGCTTTACCAGAACATCTATCAGATTCCAGGAGCCCCGCCAATCTGGCATGTGCCGCCTAGGGGCGCAAGTCAAAGCGAAACATGCTCAACCGACTTCTTAATCTTAAAACATACAGTCTTGCCTAGCTGTCAAAACTGTTTTACCAAAACTTGTTTTAGATTCCAGGAGCCCCGCCTATCTGGCATGTGAAGCCTAGGGGAGCAAGTCAAAGCCAAACAGGCTCATCCGACTATTTAATCCTAAAACATACAGCCTCACCTGGAAGTCAAAATTGCTTTACCGAAACTTGTCTCAGATACAAGGATCCCAGATAATCTAGCATTTGCATCCTGGGGGCGCAAGTCAAAGCCAAATAGTCTCACCCGACTATTTAATCTTAAAACATACAGCCTTACCTAGCTGTCAAAACTGTTTTAATAAAACTTTTTTTAGATTCCAGGAGCCCTGTTAATCTATCATTTGCAGCCTAGGGGACCAAGTCAAAGCAAAATAGTCTCACCCGACAATTAACTCTTAACACATTCAGCCTCACCTGTAACTCAAAATTACCTTACCAAAACTTGTCTCACATACCAGGAACCCTGTAAATCCAGCATTTGCATCCTAGGGGCGCAAGTCAAAGCCAAACTGGCTTACCCGACTTTTTAATCTTAAAACATACAGTCTTGCCTAGCTGTCAAAAGAGTTTTAACAAGAGTTGTAATCTAGCATGTGCAGCCTAGGGGAGCAGGTCAAAGCAAAACAGGCTCACCCGACTATTTAATACTAAACATACAGCCCCATCTGGCCGCCGAAACTGCTCTACCAAAACCCGGCCAATCTGGCATTTGCAGCCTAGGGGAACAAGTCAAAGCCAATTAGTCGGACCTCATTATCCAATCTGAAAACACACAGTCCCATCTGGTTGCCAAAACGGCTTTACCAGAACATCTATCAGATTCCAGGAGCCCCGCCAATCTGGCATGTGCCGCCTAGGGGCGCAAGTCAAAGCGAAACATGCTCAACCGACTTCTTAATCTTAAAACATACAGTCTTGCCTAGCTGTCAAACTGTTTTATCAAAACTTGTTTTAGATTCCAGGAGCCCCGCCTATCTGGCATGTGAAGCCTAGGGGAGCAAGTCAAAGCCAAACAGGCTCATCCGACTATTTAATCCTAAAACATACAGCCTCACCTGGAAGTCAAAATTGCTTTACCGAAACTTGTCTCAGATACAAGGATCCCAGATAATCTAGCATTTGCATCCTGGGGGCGCAAGTCAAAGCCAAATAGTCTCACCCGACTATTTAATCTTAAAACATACAGCCTTACCTAGCTGTCAAAACTGTTTTAATAAAACTTTTTTTAGATTCCAGGAGCCCTGTTAATCTATCATTTGCAGCCTAGGGGACCAAGTCAAAGCAAAATAGTCTCACCCGACAATTAAGTCTTAACACATTCAGCCTCAACTGTAACTCAAAATTACCTTACCAAAACTTGTCTGACATACCAGGAACCCTGTAAATCCAGCATTTGCATCCTAGGGGCTCAAGTCAAAGCCAAACTGGCTTACCCGACTCTTTAATCTCAAAACATACAGTCTTGCCTAGCTGTCAAAACAGTTTTACCAAAACTTGTCTCAGATACCAGGAGCCCTGCCAATCTGGCATGTGCAGCCTAGGGGAGCAGGTCAAAGCAGAACAGGCTCACCCGACTATTTAATACTAAACATACAGCATCATCTGGCCGCCGAAACTGCTCTACGAAAACCCGGCCAATCTGGCATTTGCAGCCTAGGGGAACAAGTCAAAGCCAATTAGTCGGACCTCATTATCCAATCTGAAAACACACAGTCCCATCTGGTTGCCAAAACTGCTTTACCAAAACATCTATCAGATTCCAGGAGCCCCGCCAATCTGGCATGTGCCGCCTAGGGGCGCAAGTCAAAGCCAAACATGCTCAACCGACTTCTTAATCTTCAAACATACAGTCTTGCCTAGCTGTCAAAACTGTTTTACCAAACCTTGTCTTAGATTCCCTTAGCCCCGCCTATCTGGCATGTGGAGCCTAGGGGAGCTAGTCAAAGCCAAACAGGCTCATCCGACTATTTAATCCTAAAACATACAGCCCCATCTGGCCGCCAAAACTGATTTACCAAAACTTGTCCCAGATACCAGGAAACCTGTTAATACAGTATTTGCATTTTGGGGGCGCAAGTCAAAGCCAAACAGGCTCACCCGACTATTTAATCTTAAAACATACAGCCTTACCTAGCTGTCAAAACTGTTTTACTAAAACTTTTTTTAGATTCCAGGAGCCCTGTTAATCTAACATTTGCAGCCTAGGGGACCAAGTCAAAGCAAAATAGTCTCACCCGAATATTATGTCTTAACACATTCAGCCTCACCTGTAACTCAAAATTACCTTACCAAAACTTGTCTCACATACCAGGAACCCTGTTAATACAGTATTTGCATCCTGGGGGCTCAATTCAAAGTTAAACAGGCTCACCCGACTATTTAATCTTAAAACATTCAGCCTTACCTAGCTGTCAAAACTGTTTTATCAACCCTTGTCTCAGATACCAGGAGCCCTGCCAATCTGGCGTGTGCAGCCTAGGGGAGCAGGTCAAAGCAAAATAGTCTCACCTGCCTATTAAGTCTTAACACATTCAGCCTCAAATAGAACTCAAAATTGCCTTACCAAAACTTGTCTCAGATACGAGGAACCCTGTTAATCCAGCATTTGCATCCTAGGGGCGCAAGACAAAGGCAAACAGGCTTACCCGACTATTTAATCTGAAAATATACAGTCTTGCCTAGCTGTCAAAACTGTTTTACCAAACCTTGTCTCAGTTACCAGGAGCCCTGACAATCTTGCGTGTGCAGCCTAGGGGAGAAGTTCAAAGCCAAACAGGCTCACTCTACAATTTAATCTTAAAACAAACAGCCCCATCTGGCTGCCAAAGCTGCTTTATCAAAACTTGTCATGGATACCAGGAGCCCTGTTAATCTAGCATTTGCAGCGTAAGGGAGCACGTCAAAGCCAAATAGCCTCACCCGACTATTAAATCTTAAAACATACAGCCCCATCTGGCCGCCAAAACTGATTTACCAAAACTTGTCTCAGATACCAGGAAACCTGTTAATCCAGTATTTGCATCTTGGGGGCGCAAGTCAAAGCTAAACAGGCTCACCCGACTATTAAATCTTAAAACATACAGCCTTACCTAGCTGTCAAAACTGTTTTACTAAAACTTTTTTTAGATTTCAGGAGCCCTGTTAATCTAGCATTTGCAGCCTAGGGGACCAAGTCAAAGCAAAATAGTCTCACCCGATTATTAAGTCTTAACACATTCAGCCTCACCTGGAACTCAAAATTGCCTTACCAAAACTTGTCTCACATACCAGGAACCCTGTTAATCCAGCATTTGCATCCTAGGGGCGCCAATCAAAGCCAAACTGGCTTACCCGACTCTTTAATCCTAAAACATACAGTCTTGCCTAGCTGTCAAAACAGTTTTACCAAAACTTGTCTCAGATACCAGGAGCCCTGCCAATCTGGTATGTGCAGCCTAGGTTAGCAGGTCAAAGCAAAACAGCCTCACCCGACTATTTAATACTAAACATACAGCCCCATCTGGCCGCCGAAACTGCTCAACCGAAACCCGGCCAATCTGGCATTTGCAGCCTAGGGGAACAAGTCAAAGCCAATTAGTCGGACCTCATTATCCAATCTGAAAACACACAGTCCCATCTGGTTGCCAAAACGGCTTTACCAGAACATCTATCAGATTCCAGGAGCCCCGCCAATCTGGCATGTGCCGCCTAGGGGCGCAAGTCAAAGCCAAACATGCTCAACCGACTTCTTAATCTTCAAACATACAGTCTTGCCTAGCTGTCAAAACTGTTTTACCAAACCTTGTCTTAGATTCCCTTAGCCCCGCCTATCTGGCATGTGGAGCCTAGGGGAGCAAGTCAAAGCCAAACAGGCTCATCCGACTATTTAATCCTAAAACATACAGCCCCATCTGGCCGCCAAAACTGATTTACCAAAACTTGTCTCAGATACCAGGAAACCTGTTAATACAGTATTTGCATTTTGGGGGCGCAAGTTAAAGCCAAACAGGCTCACCCGACTATTTAATCTTAAAACATACAGCCTTACCTAGCTGTCAAAACTGTTTTACTAAAACTTTTTTAGATTCCAGGAGCCTTGTTAATCTATCAATTGCAGCCTAGGGGACCAAGTCAAAGCAAAATAGTCTCACCCGAATATTATGTCTTAAAACATTCAGCCTCACCTGGAACTCAAAATTGCCTTACATACAGTCTTGCCTAGCTGTCAAAACAGTTTTACCAAAACTTGTCTCAGATACCAGGAGCCCTGCCTATCTGGCATGTGCAGCCTAGGGGAGCAGGTCAAAGCAAAACAGCCTCACCCGACTTTTTAATACTAAACATACAGCCCCATCTGGCCGCCGAAACTGCTCAACCAAAACCCGGCCAATCTGGCATTTGCAGCCTAGGGGAACAAGTCAAAGCCAATTAGTCGGACCTCATTATCCAATCTGAAAACACTCAGTCCCATCTGGTTGCCAAAACGGCTTTACCAGAACATCTATCAGATTCCAGGAGCCCCGCCAATCTGGCATGTGCCGCCTAGGGGCGCAAGTCAAAGCGAAACATGCTCAACCGACTTCTTAATCTTAAAACATACAGTCTTGCCTAGCTGTCAAAACTGTTTTACCAAAACTTGTTTTAGATTCCAGGAGCCCCGCCTATCTGGCATGTGAAGCCTAGGGGAGCAAGTCAAAGCCAAACAGGCTCATCCGACTATTTAATCCTAAAACATACAGCCTCACCTGGAAGTCAAAATTGCTTTACCGAAACTTGTCTCAGATACAAGGATCCCAGATAATCTAGCATTTGCATCCTGGGGGCGCAAGTCAAAGCCAAATAGTCTCACCCGACTATTTAATCTTAAAACATACAGCCTTACCTAGCTGTCAAAACTGTTTTAATAAAACTTTTTTAGATTCCAGGAGCCCTGTTAATCTATCATTTGCAGCCTAGGGGACCAAGTCAAAGCAAAATAGTCTCACCCGACAATTAACTCTTAACACATTCAGCCTCACCTGTAACTCAAAATTACCTTACCAAAACTTGTCTCACATACCAGGAACCCTGTAAATCCAGCATTTGCATCCTAGGGGCGCAAGTCAAAGCCAAACTGGCTTACCCGACTTTTTAATCTTAAAACATACAGTCTTGCCTAGCTGTCAAAACAGTTTTACCAAAACTTGTCTCAGATACCAGGAGCCCTCCCAATCTGGCATGTGCAGCCTAGGGGAGCAGGTCAAAGCAGAACAGGCTCACCCGACTATTTAATACTAAACATACAGCCCCATCTGGCCGCCGAAACTGCTCTACCAAAACCCGGCCAATCTGGCATTTGCAGCCTAGGGGAACAAGTCAAAGCCAATTAGTCGGACCTCATTATCCAATCTGAAAACACACAGTCCCATCTGGTTGCCAAAACTGCTTTACCAAAACATCTATCAGATTCCAGGAGCCCCGCCAATCTGGCATGTGCCGCCTAGGGGCGCAAGTCAAAGCCAAACATGCTCAACCGACTTCTTAATCTTCAAACATACAGTCTTGCCTAGCTGTCAAAACTGTTTTACCAAACCTTGTCTTAGATTCCCTTAGCCCCGCCTATCTGGCATGTGGAGCCTAGGGCAGCAAGTCAAAGCCAAACAGGCTCATCCGACTATTTAATCCTAAAACATACAGCCTCACCTGGAAGTCAAAATTGCTTTACCGAAACTTGTCTCAGATACAAGGATCCCAGATAATCTAGCATTTGCATCCTGGGGGCGCAAGTCAAAGCCAAATAGTCTCACCCGACTATTTAATACTAAACATACAGCCTTACCTAGCTGTCAAAACTGTTTTACTAAAACTTTTTTTAGATTCCAGGAGCCCTGTTAATCTAGCATTTGCAGCCTAGGGGACCAAGTCAAAGCAAAATAGTCTCACCCGACTATTAAGTCTTAACACATTCAGCCTCACCTGTAACTCAAAATTACCTTACCAAAACTTGTCTCACATACCAGGAACCCTGTAAATCCAGTATTTGCATCCTGGGGGCTCAATTCAAAGTTAAACAGGCTCACCCGACTATTTAATCTTAAAACATTCAGCCTTACCTAGCTGTCAAAACTGTTTTACCAAACCTTGTCTTAGATTCCTGGAGCCCCGCCAATCTGGCATGTGTAGCCTAGGGGAGCAAGTCAAAGCCAAACAAGCTCATCCGACAATTTAATCCTAAAACAGACAGCCTCACCTGAAAGTCAAAATTGCTTTACCGAAACTCTTCTCAGATGCCAGGAACCCTGTTATTCCAGCATTTGCATCCTGGGGGCCCAAGTCAAAGCCAAATGGTCTCACCCGACTATTTAATCTTAAAACATACAGCCTTACCTAGCTGTCAAAACTGTTTTACTTAAACTTTTTTTAGATTCCAGGAGCCCTGTTAATCTAGCATTTGCAGCCTAGGGGACCAAGTCAAAGCAAAATAGTCTCATCCGACTATTTAATCCTAAAACATACAGCCTCACCTGGAAGTCAAAATTGCTTTACCGAAACTTGCCTCAGATGCCAGGAACCCTGTTATTCCAGCATTTGCATCCTAGGGGAGCAAGTCAAAGCCAAACAGGCTCACCCGACTATTTAACCTTCAAACATGTATCCTGACCTAGCTGTCAAAACTGTTTTACCAACCCTTGTCTCAGATACCAGGAGCCCTGCCAATCTGGCGTGTGCAACCTAGGGGAGCAGGTCAAAGCAAAATAGTCTCACCTGCCTATTAAGTCTTAACACATTCAGCCTCAAATGGAACTCAAAATTGCCTTACCAAAACTTGTCTCAGATACGAGGAACCCTGTTAATCCAGCATTTGCATCCTAGGGGCGCAAGACAAAGGCAAACAGGCTTACCCGACTATTTAATCTGAAAATATACAGTCTTGCCTAGCTGTCAAAACTGTTTTACCAAACCTTGTCTCAGTTACCAGGAGCCCTGACAATCTTGCGTGTGCAGCCTAGGGGAGAAGTTCAAAGCCAAACAGGCTCACTCTACAATTTAATCTTAAAACAAACAGCCCCATCTGGCTGCCAAAGCTGCTTTATCAAAACTTGTCATGGATACCAGGAGCCCTGTTAATCTAGCATTTGCAGCGTAAGGGAGCACGTCAAAGCCAAATAGCCTCACCCAACTATTAAATCTTAAAACATACAGCCCCATCTGGCCGCCAAAACTGATTTACCAAAACTTGTCTCAGATACCAGGAAACCTGTTAATCCAGTATTTGCATCTTGGGGGCGCAAGTCAAAGCTAAACAGGCTCACCCGACTATTTAATCTTAAAACATACAGTCTTGCCTAGCTGTCAAAACAGTTTTACCAAAACTTGTCTCAGATACCAGGAGCCCTGCCAATCTGGCATGTGCAGCCTAGGGGAGCAGGTCAAAGCAGAACAGGCTCACCCGACTATTTAATCCTAAAACATACAGCCTTACCTAGCTGTCAAAACTGTTTAACTTAAACTTTTTTTTAGATTCCAGGAGCCCTGTTAATCTAGCATTTGCAGCCTAGGGGACCAAGTCAAAGCAAAATAGTCTCATCCGACTATTTAATCCTAAAACATACAGCCTCACCTGGAAGTCAAAATTGCTTTACCGAAACTTGTCTCAGATGCCAGGAACCCTGTTATTCCAGCATTTGCATCCTAGGGGAGCAAGTCAAAGCCAAACAGGCTCACCCGACTATTTAACGTTCAAACATGTATCCTGACCTAGCTGTCAAAACTGTTTTACCAACCCTTGTCTCAGATACCAGGAGCCCTGCCAATCTGGCGTGTGCAGCCTAGGGGAGCAGGTCAAAGCAAAATAGTCTCACCTGCCTATTAAGTCTTAACACATTCAGCCTCAAATAGAACTCAAAATTGCCTTACCAAAACTTGTCTCAGATACGAGGAACCCTGTTAATCCAGCATTTGCATCCTAGGGGCGCAAGACAAAGGCAAACAGGCTTACCCGACTATTTAATCTGAAAATATACAGTCTTGCCTAGCTGTCAAAACTGTTTTACCAAACCTTGTCTCAGTTACCAGGAGCCCTGACAATCTTGCGTGTGCAGCCTAGGGGAGAAGTTCAAAGCCAAACAGGCTCACTCTACAATTTAATCTTAAAACAAACAGCCCCATCTGGCTGCCAAAGCTGCTTTATCAAAACTTGTCATGGATACCAGGAGCCCTGTTAATCTAGCATTTGCAGCGTAAGGGAGCACGTCAAAGCCAAATAGCCTCACCCGACTATTAAATCTTAAAACATACAGCCCCATCTGGCCGCCAAAACTGATTTACCAAAACTTGTCTCAGATACCAGGAAACCTGTTAATCCAGTATTTGCATCTTGGGGGCGCAAGTCAAAGCTAAACAGGCTCACCCGACTATTTAATCTTAAAACATACAGCCTTACCTAGCTGTCAAAACTGTTTTACTAAAACTCTTTTTAGATTTCAGGAGCCCTGTTAATCTAGCATTTGCAGCCTAGGGGACCAGGTCAAAGCAAAATAGTCTCACCCGATTATTAAGACTTAACACTTTCAGCCTCACCTGGAAGTCAAAATTGCCTTACCAAAACTTGTCTCAGATACCAGGAACCCTGTTAATCCAGCATTTGCATCCTAGGGGCGCCAGTCAAAGCTAAACTGGCTTACCCGACTCTTTAATCTTAAAACATACAGTCTTGCCTAGCTGTCAAAACAGTTTTACCAAAACTTGTCTCAGATACCAGGAGCCCTACCAATCTGGCATGTGCAGCCTAGGGGAGCAGGTCAAAGCAGAACAGGCTCACCCGACTATTTAATACTAAACATACAGCCCCATCTGGCCGCCGAAACTGCTCTACCAAAACGCGGCCAATCTGGCATTTGCAGCCTAGGGGAACAAGTCAAAGCCAATTAGTCGGACCTCATTATCCAATCTGAAAACACACAGTCCCATCTGGTTTCCAAAACTGCTTTACCAAAACATCTATCAGATTCCAGGAGCCCCGCCAATCTGGCATGTGCCACCTAGGGGCGCAAGTCAAAGCCAAACATGCTCAACCGACTTCTTAATCTTCAAACATACAGTCTTGCCTAGCTGTCAAAACTGTTTTACCAAACCTTGTCTTAGATTCCAGGAGCCCCGCCTATCTGGCATGTGTAGCCTAGGGGAGCAAGTCAAAGCCAAACAGGCTCTTCCGACTATTTAATCCTACACCATACAGCCTCACCTGGAAGTCAAAATTGCTTTACCAAAACTTGTCTCAGATACAAGGATGCCAGCTAATCTAGCATTTGCATCCTGGGGGCGCAAGTCAAAGCCAAATAGTCTCACCCGACTATTTAATCTTAAAACATACAGCCTTACCTAGCTGTCAAAACTGTTTTAATAAAAATTTTTTTAGATTCCAGGAGCCCTGCCAATCTGGCGTGTGCAGCCTAGGGGACCAAGTCAAAGCAAAATAGTCTCACCCGACTATTAAGTCTTAACACATTCAGCCTCACCTGTAACTCAAAATTACCTTACCAAAACTTGTCTCACATACCAGGAACCCTGTAAATCCAGCATTTGCATCCTAGGGGCGCAAGTCAAAGCCAAACTGGCTTACCCGACTCTTTAATCTTAAAACATACAGTCTTGCCTAGCTGTCAAAACAGTTTTACCAAAACTTGTCTCAGGTACCAGGAGCCCTGCCAATCTGGCATGTGCAGCCTAGGGGAGCAGGTCAAAGCAGAACAGGCTCACCCGACTATTTAATACTAAACATACAGCCCCATCTGGCTGCCGAAACTGCTCTACCAAAACCCGGCCAATCTGGCATTTGCAGCCTAGGGGAACAAGTCAAAGACAATTAGTCGGACATCATTATCCAATCTGAAAACACACAGTCCCATCTGGTTGCCAAAACTGCTTTACCAAAACATCTATCAGATTCCAGGAGCCCCGCCAATCTGGCATGTGCCGCCTTGGGGCGCAAGTCAAAGCCAAACATGCTCAACCGACTTCTTAATCTTAAAACATACAGTCTTGCCTAGCTGTCAAAACTGTTTTACCAAACCTTGTCTTAGATTCCAGGAGCCCCGCCTATCTGGCATGTGGAGCCTAGGGGAGCAAGTTAAAGCCAAACAGGCTCATCCGACTATTTAATCCTAAAACATACAGCCTCACCTGGAAGTCAAAATTGCTTTACCGAAACTTGTCTCAGATACAAGGATCCCAGATAATCTAGCATTTGCATCCTGGGGGCGCAAGTCAAAGCCAAATAGTCTCACCCGACTATTTAATCTTAAAACAAACAGCCTTACCTAGCTGTCAAGACTGTTTTACTAAAACTTTTTTTAGATTCCAGGAGCCCTGTTAATCTAACATTTGCAGCCTAGGGGACCAAGTCAAAGCAAAATAGTCTCATCCGAATATTATGTCTTAACACATTCAGCCTCACCTGTAACTCAAAATTACCTTACCAAAACTTGTCTCACATACCAGGAACCCTGTTAATACAGTATTTGCATCCTGGGGGCTCAATTCAAAGTTAAACAGGCTCACCCGACTATTTAATCTTAAAACATTCAGCCTTACCTAGCTGTCAAAACTGTTTTACCAAACCTTGTCTTAGATTCCTGGAGCAGCGCCAATCTGGCATGTGTAGCCTAGGGGAGCAAGTCAAAGCCAAACAAGCTCATCCGACAATTTAATCCTAAAACATACAACCTCACCTGAAAGTCAAAATTGCTTTACCGAAACTCTTCTCAGATGCCAGGAACCCTGTTATTCTAGCATTTGCATCCTAGGGGAGCAAGTCAAAGCCAAACAGGCTCACCCGACTATTTAACCTTCAAACATGTATCCTGACCTAGCTGTCAAAACTGTTTTATTAAACCTTGTCTCAGATACCAGGAGCCCTGCCAATCTAGCGTGTGCAGCCTAGGGGAGCAGGTCAAAGCAAAATAGTCTCACCTGCCTATTAAGTCTGAACACATTCAGCCTCAAATAGAACTCAAAATTGCCTTACCAAAACTTGTCTCAGATACCAGGAACCCTGTTAATCCAGCATTTGCATCCTAGGGGCGCAAGACAAAGGCAAACAGGCTTACCCGACTATTTAATCTGAAAATATACAGTCTTGCCTAGCTGTCAAAACTGTTTTACCAAACCTTGTCTTAGATTCCAGGAGCCCCGCCTATCTGGCATGTGGAGCCTAGGGGAGCAAGTTAAAGCCAAACAGGCTCATCCGACTATTTAATCCTAAAACATACAGCCTCACCTGGAACTCAAAATTGCCTTACCAAAACTTTTCTTAGATACCAGGAATCCTGTTATTCCAGCATTTGCTTCCTAGGGGCGCAAGTCAAAGCCAAACACGCTCACCCGACTATTTAATCTTAAAGCATACAGCCTTACCTAGCTGTCAAAACTGTTTTACCAAAACTTGTCTTAGATTCCAGGAGCCCCGCCAATCTGGCATGTGCAGCCTAGGGGAGCAAGTCAAAGCCAAACAGGCTCATCCGACTATTTAATCCTAAACATATAGCCCCATCTGGCCGCCAAAACTGATTTACCAAAACCTATCTCAGTTACCAGTAACCCTGTTAATCTAGCATTTGCAGCCTAGGGGAGCAAGACAAAGCCAAAATGTCTCACCCGACTATTAAATTTAAAGTCATATAGCCCCACCTGGCCGCTTAAACTGATTTACCAAAACTTGTCTCAGATAGCAGGAACCCTGTTAATCCAGCATTTGCATCCTAGGGGAGCAAGTCAAAGTCAAACAGACTCACCCGACTATTTAAACTTAAAACATACAGACTTACGTAGCTGTCAAAACTGTTTTAGCAAAGCTTTTTTTAGATTCCAGGAGCCCCGCCAATCTGGCATCTGCCGCCTAGGGGAGAAAGTCAAAGATAAGTAGTCTCACACGACTTTTAAATCTGAAAACATTCAGCATCACCTGGAACTCAAAATTGCCTTACCAAAACTTGTTTCAGATACCAGGAACCCTGTTAATCCAGCATTTGCATCCTAGGGGGCAAGTCAAGGCCAAACAGGCTCACCCGACTTTTAAATCTTTAAACATATAGCCCCATCTGGCCGCCAAAACTGATTTACCAAAACTTGTCTTAGATACCAGAACCCTGTTATTCCAGCATTTGCATCCTAGGGGCGCAAGTCAAAGCCAAACACGCTCTCCCGACTATTTAATCTTAAAGCATACAGCCTTACCTGGCTGTCAAAACTGTTTTACCAAAACTTGTCTTAGATTCCCGCCAATCTGGCATGTGCAGCCTAGGGGAGCAAGTCAAAGCCAAACAGGCTCATCCGACTATTTAATCCCAAAACATATGGCCCCATCTGGCCGCCAAATCTGATTTACCAAAACCTATCTCAGTTACCAGGAACCCTGTTAATCTAGCATTTGCAGCCTAGAGGAGCAAGACAAAGCCAAATTGTCTCACCCGACTATTACATTTTAAATCATATAGCCCCACCTGGCCGCTTAAACTGATTTACCAAAACTTGTCTCAGATAGCAGGAACCCTGTTAATCCAGTATTTGCATCCTAGGGGAGCAAGTCAAAGTCAAACTGACTCACCCGAATATTTAACCTTAAAACATACAGACTTACGTAGCTGTCAAAACTGTTTTAGCAAAGCTTTTTTTAGATTCCAGGAGCCCCGCCAATCTGGCATCTGCCGCCTAGGGGAGAAAGTCAAAGCCAAATAGTCTCACACGACTATTAAATCTGAAAACATTCAGCATCACCTGCAACTCAAAATTGCCTTACAAAACTTGTTTCAGATACCAGGAAGGAAAACTTGTCTCAGATACCAGAACCCTGTTAATCCAGCATTTGCATCCGAGGGGAGCAAGTC
Organism: Drosophila kanekoi; assembly: GCA_037075305.1. NCBI lineage: Eukaryota > Metazoa > Arthropoda > Insecta > Diptera > Drosophilidae > Drosophila > Drosophila kanekoi. The sequence goes on along the minus strand of JBAMCE010000362.1, from coordinate 441,500 downwards.
GAAGTCAAACAGACTCACCCGACTATTTAACCTTAAAACATACAGACTTACGTAGCTGTCAAAACTGTTATACCAAAACTTTTTTTAGATTCCAGGAGCCCCGCCAATCTGGATGGGCCGCCTAGGGGAGAAAGTCAAAGCCAAATAGTCTCACACGACTATTAGGTCTGAATACATTCAGCTTCACCTGGAACTCAAAATTGCCTTACCAAAACTTTTCTGAGATACCAGGAACCCTGTTATTCCAGCATTTGCATCCTAGGGGCGCAAGTCAAAGCCAAACACGCTCACCCGACTATTTAATCTTAAAGCATACAGCCTTACCTAGCTGTCAAAACTGTTTTACCAAAACTTGTCTTAGATTCCAGGAGCCCCGCCAATCTGGCATGTGCAGCCTAGGGGAGCAAGTCAAAGCCAAACAGGCTCATCCGACTATTTAATCCTAAAACATATTTATTTATTTTATTTATTTTTATTTTATTTTATTATTGGTCGACAAAACGAGTGTCTTCCTCATTATTCATATTATACATACAGTAGATAATGAACTTATATGCTAAAAGCCTAGTTAGAAAACACAGTTCTCTAAATAGCATCACCGACCGATGGAGGTGTTTTATTTGGCAGCCCGGCCAGCTGTGCCTCTTTTCACAGCTAAATTTGTCAGTGACGCTATAAGAGCCTACATCAAAGCTGAAGGGTGTAAGTAGGAAAAAAGTGTTCTTATGTAAAATTAAAAATAATCTTAGTTTGGTATGTTAATTAATAAAATACAATAAATAGGAAAAAGGAAAGTAAGAAGATTGTTAATAAAGTAAAGACATGTAAGCTAGATAGATATATAGAGTGTTAAGTAGATAGGATAGAGAGAAAAGTAATGGGAAATCACCGACCCGGTGGGGGAAAATTTACAGCCTGTCCGGCAAGCTATGCCCCTGCTCATAGCTGGGAATGGTCGGTGACTTCCCGAAGGTATCCTGAAAGCAACGATTTTATTAGGGGTAGAGAAAGTTCGGTAGAGAAAACGTGATGTAAACTATTATAATTTTTACATAGCACGCGAAAAGGATTGTGCATAGCGTAGTCTGTTGTGCACGTAGACAGGAATAAGGGGCGGTAATTTCTGGTTGGTCTAGACGGAACAGAGAATTGAAGACGCCCTAGCAGAAAAGGAGAATCTATATCGCCAATAATCAACTTATGTAGAAGGACAACACCGAGAATTGTCCTACGGTTGGTTAACGACGGAAGGTTAAGAAGAAGCAGCCTGCTGGAGTAGGATGGCAACCGAAGATTAGGGTCCCAATTTAAACCTCGTAAGGCAAAAAGCAGAAATTGCTTCTGAACAGATTCAATACGATCCTGGCTATTGTTATACTGCGGAGACCAGATGCAAGAGCAGTATTCAAGGATAGGGCGAACAAGAGAGATGTACAGAAGTTTAGTTATAAAAGGATCGTTAAACTCTTTAGACCATCGTTTAATGAATCCAAGTACACCTTTTGCCTCATTAACGATGGTATCTATGTGAAGATTGAAACAGAGTTTAGAATCAAAAAGAACGCCTAGATCCTTAACTGTTAGTATACGTTGCAAAGGGGTATTGTCGATTGTATAACTGACAAGATAAGGTGTAGTACGATTAAATGTCATAAACATACACTTTGAACAATTCAGATGCAATTGATTGGTCGAACACCAAAGTTGCATCGCGTTCAGGTCGTCTTGTAGACGAGAATGGTGTAGGGGATTAGTGTATGATAGAATTAGTTTTACATCATCCGCATACATGAGTACACGGGCATGTGATATCACAGAGGGGAGGTCATTTATAAAAAGAGTAAAGAGTAAAGGTCCAAGATGACTACCTTGAGGAACACCAGAAGTAACGTGAACTTGTTTAGAGGTAGTCAGCCTCAGCATTACTCGCTGGGTCCTACCTTTTAAATAAGAATTAATCCATAGCAAAAGAGACGGAGGGAAACCTATTCGGTCAAGTTTAAAAAGTAAAGTGTCATGGTGCACAGAGTCAAACGCCTTACTGAAGTCAGTATAAATGACATCAGTTTGCATTTTCGAAAGAAAAGCATCATTTACCAAGGAAGTAAACTCAAGCAGATTGGTCGTAGTTGACCGATTCTTTACGAATCCATGTTGAACAGGGGAAACAACTGATTTGCAGAAATGCTGCAAATTCGAAGTGATTATTTTTTCAAATAATTTAGGAATAGCGGACAGTTTTGCAATGCCCCTGTAATTTTGTATATCAGACTTTCCACCTTTCTTGTGGAGAGGAATGATATAAGATTCTTTCCAAAGAGATGGAAAGACAGAAGTTTCAAGAGATAGATTAAAAAGCTTTTGCAATGGATACAGAAGGGAAGAACTGCACTCCTTAAGTAGACAACTAGGAATATTGTCAGGCCCAGGAGAGTAAGAAGATTGTAAAGAGTTTATAGCTAAAAGGAGAGATGAGTGTGAAATAATAGGAGGAGGTATAGAACTAGAGGAAGAAATAGTATAAGGGTAAGAATTATTATTAGGACAGACAGAGGAGTAAGTTGATTGGAAAAAATTAGCAAAGAGGTTAGCAGAATCAGAGTCATTACTAGCTTTATCCATCCCGAAAGAAAAAGAAGTTGGCAAACTTGAAGATTTACGCTTCAAGTTTACAAAATTGTAAAACTGTCTCGGATTTTGGGCAAATTGCCTTTTACAACGAGTAAGATAATTCTCATAGCATTGAGAATTCAGAAGAAAGAAGTTCGACTTGACTATGGAATATTTAGCCAAGTCTGTACACGAACCAGACTTTTTAAACTTTTTAAAATATTTAGATTTTAAGTTTTTAAGCTGTGACAATCTGGGAGTAAACCAGGGTGGTTTTGAAAGAGTAGTCGAAGGAATTGACTTGGGAATACTCACATCTAAGAGGGAGTTTAGGGTGCTATAAAAAAAAGCAATAGCAGTATTCATATCAACCAAGTCATATAAGAAAGACCAATCGGTTGCATAAATAAGCTGATTTAGCAATGAATAATTCCCTTTGCGAAAGCAGCGGCGGGGTTTATTGGCTGATGAGCACGAAATGAGACGATTACAATTGAACATTGTAATCTCTAAAGTAGGATGATATACATCCTCAGGAAGAGATAAAGGGGCGGACCTAGACACATTAGAAATAAGGTAGTCGTTAGCAAATACAAGGTCAAGTGTTCTATTCAAATGATTAGAAATTGAATTGATTTGAAACAACGAAAGATCAAGCATGCAGTCTATAAAATCATGCTGTGCTGAGGGCACTAGATAATTTTCGGCAGTGAATAATGACCAAGAGATGTTCGGCAAATTAAAATCACCCAACACCATAAATAGGTCATTATCACGCACGTGTGAAGAAACTTCTTTAATACAAGTAATATGTTTCATATAAACTTGAATATCAGAAGAAGGAGGGACATAAGAGCATGTAATATAGATATTCCGTGTAGGAAAAGACACCTTAACTGATACAATCTCAGCGTCAGTAGGCGTACTAAAACAAAAAAGTTCTGACTGGAGAGTGGCTTTAACGGCAATTAACACCCCACCACCTCGAGTCGGCCGATCATTTCTATGCAAAATAAAACTATTCGAAAATATCTCAAAATCGGATATGGTTGAATTTAACCATGTTTCTGAAAAGGCTATTATATCCGAGTCGAAGGAAGTACTGGCCATGAAAAGATTTTTAAGCTTTGAAATAAGACCTCTGACATTCTGATAATGAATACAGATTTGGTCAGAAGTTGAAATTAGTTTTTTGGGGCAGAAATGGTACCCTGTATTGAAGGGACTGGAAGGGTGACAGGCTGGTTTCTCCTTTTTGGCTTGAACTCGTGAACAATCATGTGTGGAGGCCAAAATTTGGGATCACAAATGATTGGAAACATATCATGTGAAACATTTATTTTGAATGATGATATTTCACGAGGGGTGGAGAAATTAAATTTGGTTATTGACACGCTAGCAGAAGATTTGCTAGCAATATAGGCAGCCAATGACTCAGAAGTGGTGTCCGACGAAAGTCGAGACACAAAAACTTGCCTACGAGGGGCAACAACAGTTAAAGTAGGTGCTGATGGGGCAGCGGGTAATACAGGAGTTGGAGGAGCTAAAGAGGCGCCATTATTGTGTTTAACAATCTGGGCAAGACTACGCGCAGGTCTATCTTTGCGGCCAGGAGCTGACGGGGCTGAGGCAGTTTGGATAACTGGGACAGTATTAGGTACGGGATCTACTGTAACTACTATAGGGGATGAAACGGGGGTAATTGGGCAGTCGCTTGGAGAAGGCGATAAAGACAACATTGGAGATAAATCCAAGTTGCTAGGTTGGGACATGAAAGGCGTATTTTTGGCCGCTTAAACTGATTTACCAAAACTTGTCTCAGATAGCAGGAACCCTGTTAATCCAGCATTTGCATCCTAGGGGAGCAAGTCAAAGTCAAACAGACTCACCCGACTATTTAAACTTAAAACATACAGACTTACGTAGCTGTCAAAACTGTTTTAGCAAAGCTTTTTTTAGATTCCAGGAGCCCCGCCAATCTGGCATCTGCCGCCTAGGGGAGAAAGTCAAAGATAAGTAGTCTCACACGACTTTTAAATCTGAAAACATTCAGCATCACCTGGAACTCAAAATTGCCTTACCAAAACTTGTTTCAGATACCAGGAACCCTGTTAATCCAGCATTTGCATCCTAGGGGGCAAGTCAAGGCCAAACAGGCTCACCCGACTTTTAAATCTTTAAACATATAGCCCCATCTGGCCGCCAAAACTGATTTACCAAAACTTGTCTTAGATACCAGAACCCTGTTATTCCAGCATTTGCATCCTAGGGGCGCAAGTCAAAGCCAAACACGCTCTCCCGACTATTTAATCTTAAAGCATACAGCCTTACCTGGCTGTCAAAACTGTTTTACCAAAACTTGTCTTAGATTCCAAGAGCCCCGCCAATCTGGCATGTGCAGCCTAGGGGAGCAAGTCAAAGCCAAACAGGCTCATCCGACTATTTAATCCCAAAACATATGGCCCCATCTGGCCGCCAAATCTGATTTACCAAAACCTATCTCAGTTACCAGGAACCCTGTTAATCTAGCATTTGCAGCCTAGAGGAGCAAGACAAAGCCAAATTGTCTCACCCGACTATTAAATTTTAAATCATATAGCCCCACCTGGCCGCTTAAACTGATTTACCAAAACTTGTCTCAGATAGCAGGAACCCTGTTAATCCAGTATTTGCATCCTAGGGGAGCAAGTCAAAGTCAAACTGACTCACCCGAATATTTAACCTTAAAACATACAGACTTACGTAGCTGTCAAAACTGTTTTAGCAAAGCTTTTTTTAGATTCCAGGAGCCCCGCCAATCTGGCATCTGCCGCCTAGGGGAGAAAGTCAAAGCCAAATAGTCTCACACGACTATTAAATCTGAAAACATTCAGCATCACCTGCAACTCAAAATTGCCTTACAAAACTTGTTTCAGATACCAGGAAGGAAAACTTGTCTCAGATACCAGAACCCTGTTAATCCAGCATTTGCATCCGAGGGGAGCAAGTCGAAGTCAAACAGACTCAACCGACTATTTAACCTTAAAACATACAGACTTACGTAGCTGTCAAAACTGTTATACCAAAACTTTTTTTAGATTCCAGGAGCCCCGCCAATCTGGATGGGCCGCCTAGGGGAGAAAGTCAAAGCCAAATAGTCTCACACGACTATTAAGTCTGAATACATTCAGCTTCACCTGGAACTCAAAATTGCCTTACCAAAACTTTTCTGAGATACCAGGAACCCTGTTATTCCAGCATTTGCATCCTAGGGGCGCAAGTCAAAGCCAAACACGCTCACCCGACTATTTAATCTTAAAGCATACAGCCTTACCTAGCTGTCAAAACTGTTTTACCAAAACTTGTCTTAGATTCCAGGAGCCCCGCCAATCTGGCATGTGCAGCCTAGGGGAGCAAGTCAAAGCCAAACATGCTCATCCGACTATTTAATCCTAAAACATATAGACCCATCTGGCCGCGAAAACTGATAACCAAAACCTATCTCAGTTACCAGTAACCCTGTTAATCTAGCATTTGCAGCCTAGAGGAGCAAGACAAAGCCAAATTGTCTCACCCGACTATTAAATTTTAAATCATATAGCCCCACCTGGCCGCTTAAACTGATTTACCAAAACTTGTCTCAGATAGCAGGAACCCTGTTAATCCAGCATTTGCATCCTAGGGGAGCAAGTCAAAGTCAAACAGACTCACCCGACTATTTAACCTTAAAATATACAGACTTACGTAGCTGTCAAAACTGTTTTAGCAAAGCTTTTTTTAGATTCCAGGAGCCCCGCCAATCTGGCATCTGCCGCCTAGGGGAGAAAGTCAAAGCCAAATAGTCTCACACGACTATTAAATCTGAAAACATTCAGCATCACCTGGAACTCAAAATTGCCTTACCAAAACTTGTTTCAGATACCAGGAACCCTGTTATTCCAGCATTTGCATCCTAGGGGGGCAAGTCAAGGCCAAACAGGCTCACCCGACTTTGAAATCTTAAAACATATAGCCCCATCTGGCCGCTAAAACTGATTTACCAAAACTTGTCTTAGATTCCCGCCAATCTGGCATGTACCGCCTAGGGGAGCAAGTCAAAGCCAAACAGGCTCATCCGACTATTTAATCCTAAAACATATAGCCCCATCTGGCCGCCAAAACTGATTTACCAAAACCTATCTCAGTTACCAGGAACCCTGTTAATCTAGCATTTGCAGCCTAGGGGAGCAAGTCAAAGTCAAACAGACTCACCCGACTATTTAACCTTAAAACATACAGACTTACGTAGCTGTCAAATCTGTTTTACCAAAGCTTTTTTAGATTACAGGAGCCCCGCCAATCTGGCATCTGCCGCCTAGGGGAGAAAGTCAAAGCCAAATAGTCTCACACGACTATCAAATCTGAAAAAATTCAGCATCACCTGGAACTCAAAATTGCCTTACCAAAACTTGTTTCAGATACCAGGTACCCACTTAATCCAGCATTTGCATCCTAGGGACGCAAGTCAAGGCCAAACAGGCTCACACGACTATTAAATCTTAAAACATATAGCCCCATCTGGCCGCCAAAACTGATTTACGAAAACTTGTCTTAGATACCAGGAACCCTGTTATTCCAGCATTTGCATTTTAGGGGCGCAAATCAAAGCCAAACTCGCTCACCCGACTTTTTAATCTTAAAGCATACAGCCTTACCTAGCTGTCAAAACTGATTTACCAAAACTTGTCTTAGATTCCAGGAGTCCCGCCAATGTGGCATGTGCAGCCTAGGGGAGGAAGACAAAGCCAAATAGCCTCACCCGACTATTAAATCTTAAAACATATTGACTCATCTGGCCGCCAAAACTGATTTACCAAAACTTGTCTCAGATACCAGAACCCTGTTAATCCAGCATTTGCATCCTAGGGGAGCAAGTCAAAGTCAAACAGACTCACCCGATTATTTAACCTTAAAACATACAGACTTACGTAGCTGTCAAAACTGTTTTACCAAAGCTTTTTTTAGATTCCAGGAGCCCCGCCAATCTGGCATCTGCCGCCTAGGGGAGAAAGTCAAAGCCAAATAGTCTAACACGACTATTAAATCTGAAAACATTCAGCATCACCTGGAACTCAAAATTGCCTTACCAAAACTTGTTTCAGATACCAGGAACCCTGTTAATCCAGAATTTGCATCCTAGGGGCGCAAGTCAAAGCCAAACAGGCTCACCCGACTATTAAATTTTAAATCATATAGCCCCACCTGGCCGCAAAAACTGATTTACCAAAAGTTGTCTCAGATACCAGGAACCCTGTTAATCCAGCATTTGCATCCTAGGGGAGCAAGTCAAAGTCAAACACACTCATCCGACTATTTAACCTTAAAACATACAGACTTACCTAGCTGTCAAAACTGTTATACCAAAACTTTTTTTAGATTCCAGGAGCCCCGCCAATCTGGCATGTACCGCCTAGTGGTGAAAGTCAAAGCCAAATAGTCTCACACGACTATTAAGTCTGTATACATTCAGCCTCACCTGGAACTCAAAATTGCCTTACCAAAACTTTTCTTAGATACCAGGAACCCTGTTATTCCAGCATTTGCATCCTAGGGGAGCAAGTCAAAGCCAAGCACGCTCACCCGACTATTTAATCTTAAAGCAAACAGCCTTACCTAGCTGTCAAAACTGTTTTACCAAAACTTGTCTTAGATTCCAAGAGCCCCGCCAATCTGGCATGTGCAGCCTAGGGGAGCAAGTCAAAGCCAAACAGGCTCATCCGACTATTTAATCCTAAAACATATAGCCCCATCTGGCAGCCAAAACTGATTTACCAAAACCTATCTCAGTTACCAGGAACCCTGTTAATCTAGCATTTGCAGCCTAGGGGAGCAAGACAACGCCAAATAGTCTCACCCGACTATTAAATTTTAAATCATATAGCCCCACCTGGCCGCAAAAACTGATTTACCAAAAGTTGTCTCAGATACCAGGAACCCTGTTAATCCAGCATTTGCATCCTAGGGGAGCAAGTCAAAGTCAAACACACTCATCCGACTATTTAACCTTAAAACATACAGACTTACGTAGCTGTCAAAACTGTTTTACCAAAGCTTTTTTAGATTCCAGGAGCCCCGCCAATCTGGCATCTGCCGCCTAGGGGAGAAAGTCAAAGCCAAATAGTCTAACACGACTATTAAATCTGAAAACATTCAGCATCACCTGGAACTCAAAATTGCCTTACCAAAACTTGTTTCAGATACCAGGAACCCTGTTAATCCAGAATTTGCATCCTAGGGGCGCAAGTCAAAGCCAAACAGGCTCACCCCACTATTAAATCTTAAAACATATAGCCCCATCTGGCCGCCAAAACTGATTTACAAAAACTTGTCTTAGATACCAGGAACCCTGTTATTCCAGCATTTGCATTTTAGGGGCGCAAGTCAAAGCCAAACACGCTCACCCGACTATTTAATCTTAAAGCATACAGCCTTACCTAGCTGTCAAAACTGACTTAACAAAACTGTGCAGCCTAGGGGAGGAAGACAAAGCAAATAAGCCTCACCCGACTAATAAATCTTAAAACGTATTGCCTCATTTGGCCGCCAAAACTGATTTACCAAAACCTATCTCAGTTACCAGGAACCCTGTTAATCTAGCATTTGCAGCCTAGGGGAGCAAGACAACGCCAAATAGTCTCACCCGACTATTAAATTTTAAATCATATAGCCCCACCTGGCCGCCAAAACTGATTTACCAAAAGTTGTCTCAGATACCAGGAACCCTGTTAATCCAGCATTTGCATCCTAGGGGAGCAAGTCAAAGTCAAACAGACTCACCCGACTATTTAACCTTAAAACATACAGACCTACGTAGCTGTCAAAACTGTTTTACCAAAATTTTTTTTAGATTCCAGGAGCCCCGCCAATCTGGCATGTACCGCCTAGGGGAGAAAGTCAAAGCCAAATAGTCTCACACGACTATTAAGTCTGAATACATTCAGCCTCACCTGGAACTCAAAATTGCCTTACCAAAATTTGTCTTAGATACCAGGAACCCTGTTCTTCCAGCATTTGCATCCTAGGGGCGCAAGTCAAAGCCAAACAAGCTTACCCGACTATTTAATCTTAAAGCAAACAGCCTTACCTAGCTGTCAAAACTGTTTTACCAAAACTTGTCTTAGATTCCAGGAGCCCCGCCAATCTGGCATGTGCAGCCTAGGGGAGCAAGTCAAAGCCAAACAGGCTCATCCGACTATTTAATCCTAAAACATATAGCCCCATCTGGCCGCCAAAACTGATTTACCAAAACCTATCTCAGTTACCAGGAACCCTGTTAATCTAGCATTTGCAGCCTAGGGGAGCAAGACAAAGCCAAGTAGTCTCACCCGACTATTAAATTTTAAATCATATAGCCCCACCTGGCCGCCAAAACTGATTTACCAAAACTTGTCTCAGATACCAGGAACCCTGTTAATCCAGCATTTGCTTCCTAGGGGAGCAAGTCAAAGCCAAACAGGCTCAACCGACTATTTAATCCTAAAACATATAGCCCCATCTGGCCGCCAAAACTGATTTACCAAAACCTATCTCAGTTACCAGGAACCCTGTTAATCCAGCATTTGCATCCTAGGGGCGCAAGTCAAAGCCAAACAGGCTCACCCGACTATTTAACCTTAAAACATACAGACCTACGTAGCTGTCAAAACTGTTTTACCAAAATTTTTTTTAGATTCCAGGAGCCCCGCCAATCTGGCATGTGCAGCCTAGGGGAGCAAGTCAAAGCCAAACAGGCTCATCCGACTATTTAATCCTAAAACATATAGCCCCATCTGGCCGCCAAAACTGATTTACCAAAACCTATCTCAGTTACCAGGAACCCTGTTAATCCAGCATTTGCATCCTAGGGGCGCAAGTCAAAGCCAAACAGGCTAACCCGACTATTAAATCTTAAAACATGTAGCCCCATCTGGCCGCCAAAACTGATTTACCAAAACCTAACTCAGTGACCAGGAACCCTGTTAATCTAGCATTTGCAGCCTAGGGGAGCACGACAAAGACAAATAGTCTCACCCGACTATTAAATTTTAAATCATATAGCCCCACCTGGCCGCCAAAACTGATTTACCAAAACTTGTCTCAAATACCAGGAACCCTGTTAATCCAGCATTTGCATCCTAGGGGAGCAAGTAAAAGTCAAACAGACTCACCCGACTATTTAACCTTAAAACATACAGACTTACGTAGCTGTCAAAACTGTTTTACCAAAGCTTTTTTTAGATTCCAGGAGCCCCGCCAATCTGGCATCTGCCGCCTAGGGGAGAAAGTCAAAGCCAAGCAGGCTCATCCGTCTATTTAATCCTAAAACATATAGCCCCAAAACTGATTTACCAAAACTTGTCTTAGATACCAGGAACCCTGTTATTCCAGCATTTGCATACTAGGGGCGCATGTCAAAGCCAAACACGCTCACCCGACTATTTAATCTTAAAGCATACAGCCTTACCTAGCTGTCAAAACTGTTTTACCAAAACTTTTCTTAGATTGCAGGAGCCCCGCCAATCTGCCATGTGCAGCCTAGGGGAGCAAGTCAAAGCCAAACAGGATCATCCGACTATTTAATCCTAAAACATATAGCCCCATCTGGCCGCCAAAACTGATTTACCAAAACTTGTCTCAGATACCATGAACCCTGTTAATCTAGCATTTGCAGCGTAGGGGAGCAAAACAAAGCCAAATAGCCTCACCCGACTATTAAATTTTAACTCATTCAGCCACACCTGGAACTCAAAATTGCCTTACCAAAACTTGTCTCAGATACCAGGAACCCTGTTGATCCAGCATTTGCATCCTAGGGGCGCAAGTCAAAGCCAAACAGGCTCACCAAACTATTAAATCTTAAAACATATAGCCCCATCTGGCCACCAAAACCGACTTACCAAAACATGTCTTAGATACCAGGAACCCTGTTATTCCAGCATTTGCATCCTAGGGGCGCAAGTCAAAGCCAAACACGCTCACCCGACTATTTAATCTTAAAGCATACAGCCTTACCTAGCTGTCAAAACTGTTCTACCAAAACTTGTCTCAGATACCAGGAACACTGTTAATGCAGCATTTGCATCCTAGGGGCGCAAGTCAAAGCCAAACAGGCTCACACAACTATTAAATCTTAAAACATATAGCCCCATCTGGCCGCCAAAACTGATTTACCAAAACTTGTCTTAGATACCAGGAACCCTGTTATCCCAGCATTTTCATCCTAGGGGCGCAATTCAAAGCAAAACACGCTCACCAGACTATTTAATCTTAAAGCATACAGCCTTACCTAGCTGTCAAAACTGTTTTACCAAAACTTGTCTTAGATTCCAGGAGTACCGCCAATCTGGCATGTGGAGCCTAGGGGAGCAAGTCAAAGCCAAACAGGCTCACCCGACAGTTTAATCTTAAAACATACAGACTTACGTAGCTGCCAAAACTGATTTACCAAAACTTGTCTTAGATACCAGGAACCCTGTTATTCCAGCATTTGCATCCTAGGGGCGCAAGTCAAAGCCAAACACGCTCACCCGACTATTTAATCTTAAAGCATACAGCCTTACCTAGCTGTCAAAACTGTTTTACCAAAACTTGTCTTAGATTCCAGGAGCCCCGCCAATCTGACATGTGCAGCCTAGGGGAGCAAGTCAAAGCCAAACAGGTTCACCAAACTATTAAATCTTAAAACATATAGCTCCATCTGGCCGCCAAAACCGACTTACCAAAACATGTCTTAGATACCAGGAACCCTGTTATTCCAGCATTTGCATCCTAAGGGCGCAAGTCAAAGCCAAACACGGTCACCCGACTATTTAATCCTAAAGCATACAGCCTTACCTAGCTGTCAAAGCTGTTTTACCAAAACTTGTCTCAGATACCAGGAACACTGTTAATGCAGCATTTGCATCCTAGGGGCGCAAGTCAAAGCCAAACAGGCTCACCTGACTATTAAATCTTAAAACATGTAGCCCCATCTGGCCGCCAAAACTGATTTACGAAACCTTGTCTTAGATACCAGGAACCCTGTTATTCCAGCATTTGCTTCCTAGGGGAGCAAGTCAAAGCCAAACAGGGTCCCCCGACAGTTTAATCTTAAAACATACAGACTTACGTAGCTGTCAAAACTGTTTTACCAAAACTTGTCTTAGATTCTAGGAGCCCTGCCAATCTGGCATGTGCAGCCAAGGGGAGCAAGTCAAAGCCAAGCAGGCTCATCCGACTATTTAATCCTAAAACATATAGCCCCATAGACGCCAAAACTGATTTACCAAAACTTGTCTTAGATACGAGGAACCCTGTTATTCCAGCATTTGCTTCCTTGGGGCGCAAGTCAAAGCCAAACACGCTCACCCGACTATTAAATCTTAAAACATGTAGCCCCATCTGGCCGCCAAAACTGATTTACGAAACCTTGTCTTAGATACCAGGAACCCTGTTATTCCAGCATTTGCTTCCTAGGGGAGCAAGTCAAAGCCAAACAGGGTCCCCCGACAGTTTAATCTTAAAACATACAGACTTACGTAGCTGTCAAAACTGTTTTACCAAAACTTGTCTTAGATTCCAGGAGCCCATCCAATCTGGCATGTGCAGCCTAGGGGAGCAAGTCAAAGCCAAACAGGATCATCGGACTATTTAATCCTAAAACATATAGCCCCATCTGGCCGCCAAAACTGATTTACCAAAACTTGTCTCAGATACCAGGAACCCTGTTAATCTAGCATTTGCAGCCTAGGGGAGCAAAACAAAGCCAAGTAGCCTCACCCGACTATTAAATTTTAACTCATTCAGCCACACCTGGAACTCAAAATTGCCTTTCCAAAACTTGTCTCAGATACCAGGAACCCTGTTAATCCAGCATTTGCATCATAGGGGCGCAAGTCAAAGCCAAACAGGCTCACCAAACTATTAAATCTTAAAACATATAGCCCCATCTGGACGCCCAAACCAAAACCAAAACATGTCTTAGATACCAGGAACCCTGTTATTCCAGCATTTGCATCCTAGGGGCGCAAGTCAAAGCCAAACACGCTCACCCGACTATTTAATCTTAAAGCATACAGTCTTACCTAGCTGTCAAAACTGTTTAACCAAAACTTGTCTTAGTTTCCAGGAGTCCCGCCAATCTGGCATGTGCCGCCTAGGGGAGAAAGTCAAAGCCAAATAGTCTTAAACGACTATTAAGTCTGAATACATTCAGTCTCACCTGGAACTCAAAATTGACTTACCAAAACTTGTCTCAGATACCAGGAACCCCCAAAACTGATTTACCAAAACTTGTCTTAGATACCAGAACCCTGTTATTCCAGCATTTGCATACTAGGGGCGCAAGTCAAAGCAAAATAGTCTCACCCGACTATTAAGTCTTAACACATTCAGCATCACCTGGAACTCAAAATTGCCTTACCAATACCAGGAACCCTGTTTATCCAGCATTTGCAGGCTCAACCGACTATTTAATCTTAAAACATACAGTCTTGCCCAGCTGTCAAAACTGTTTTACCAAACCTTGTCTAAGATTCCAGGAGCCAAGCCAATCTGGCATGTGGAGCCTAGGGGAGAAAGTCAAAGCCAAATAGTCTCAAACGACTATTAAGTCTGAATACATTCAGTCTCACCTGGAACTCAAAATTGACTTACCAAAACTTGTCTCAGATACCAGGAACCCCCAAAACTGATTTACCAAAACTTGTCTTAGATACCAGAACCCTGTTATTCCAGCATTTGCATGCTAGGGGAGCAAGTCAAAGCCAAACAGGCTCACCCGACAATTTAATCTTAAAACATACAGACTTACGTAGCTGCCAAAACTGCTTTACCAAAACTTGCCTTAAAAACCAGGAGCCCTGTTAATCTAGCATTTGCAGCCTAGGGGAGCAAGTCAAAGCAAAATAGTCTCACCCGACTATTAAGTCTTAACACATTCAGCATCACCTGGAACTCAAAATTGCCTTACCAATACCAGGAACCCTGTTTATCCAGCATTTGCATCCTAGGGGCGCAACTCAAAGCCAAACAGGCTCAACCGACTATTTAATCTTAAAACATACAGTCTTGCCCAGCTGTCAAAACTGTTTTACCAAACCTTGTCTAAGATTCCAGGAGCCAAGCCAATCTAGCATGTGGAGCCTAGGGGAGCAAGTCAAAGCCAAACAGGCTCCCCGACAGTTTAATCTTAAAACATACAGACTTACGTAGCTGTCAAAACTGTTTTACCAAAACTTTTTTTAGATTCCAGGAGCCCCGCCAATCTGGCATGTGCCGCCTAGGGGAGAAAGTCAAAGCCAAATAGTCTCAAACGACTATTAAGTCTGAATACATTCAGTCTCACCTGGAACTCAAAATTGACTTACCAAAACTTGTCTCAGATACCAGGAACCCCCAAAACTGATTTACCAAAACTTGTCTTAGATACCAGAACCCTGTTATTCCAGCATGCGCAGCCTAGGGGAGCAAGTCAAAGCCAAACGGGCTCACCCGACTATTAATTTTTAAATCATATTGCCCCACCTGGCCGCCAAAACTGATTTACCAAAACATATCTCAGATACCAGGAACCCTGTTAATCCAGCATTTGCATCCTAGGGGAGCAAGTCAAAGTCAAACAGACTCACCCGACTATTTAACCTTAAAAAATACAGACTTACGTAGCTGTCAAAACTGTTTTACCAAAACTTGTCTTAGATTCCAGGAGCCCCGCCAATCTGGCATGTGCAGCCTAGGGGAGCAAGTCAAAGCCAAACAGGCTCATCCGATTATTAAATCTGAAAACATTCAGCATCACCTGGAACCCAAAATTGCCTTACCAAAACTTGTTTCAGATACCAGGAACCCTGTTAATCCAGCATTTGCATCCTAGGGGAGCAAGTCAACGCCAAACAGGCTCATCCGACTATTAAATCTTAAAACATATAGCCCCATCTGGCCGCTAACACTGATTTACGAAAACTTGTCTTAGATACCAGGAACCCTGTTATTCCAGCATTTGCATCCTAGGGGCGCTAGTCAAAGCCAAACACGCTCACCCGACTTTTTAATCTTAAAGCATACAGGCTTACCTAGCTGTCAAAACTGTTTTACCAAAACTTGTCCTACATTCCAGGAGCCCCGCCAATCTGGCATGTGCAGCCTAGGGGAGCAAGTCAAAGCCAAACAGGCTCACCCGACAATTTAATCTTAAAACATACAGACTTACGTAGCTGCCAAAACTTAGATACCAGGAACCCTGTTATTCCAACATTTGCATCCTAGGGGCGCAAGTCAAAGCCAAACACGCTCACCCGGCAAATTAATCTTAAAGCATACAGCCTTACCTAGCTGTCAAAACTGTTTTACCAAAACTTGTCTTAGATTCCAGGAGCCCCGCCAATCTGGCATGTGGAGCCTAGGGGAGCAAGTCAAAGCCAAACAGGCTCACCCGACAATTTAATCTTAAAACATACAGACTTACGTAGCTGCCAAAACTGCTTTACCAAAACTTGCCTTAGAAACCAGGAGCCCTGTTAATCTAGCATTTGCAGCCTAGGGGAGCAAGTCAAAGCAAAATAGTCTCACCCGACTATTAAGTCTTAACACATTCAGCCTCACCTGGAACTCAAAATTGCCTTACCAAAACTTGTTTCAGATACCAGGAACCCTGTTAATCCAGCATTGGCATCCTAGGGGCGCAACTCAAAGCCAAACAGGCTCAACCGACTTTTTAATCTTAAAACATACAGTCTTGCCCAGCTGTCAAAACTGTTTTACCAAACCTTGTCTTAGATTCCAAACAGGCTCACCCGACAATTTAATCTTAAAACATACAGACTTACGTAGTTGCCAAAGCTGCTTTACCAAAACTTGTCTCAGATACCAGGAACCCTGTTAATTCAGCATTTGCATCCTAGGGGAGCAAGTCAAAGCCAAACAGGCTCATCCGACTATTTAATCCTAAAACATAAAGCCCCATCTGGCCGCCAAAACTGATTTACCAAAACTTGTCTCAGATACCAGGAACCCTGTTAATCCAGCATTTGCATCTTAGGCTCGCCAGTCAAAGCCAAACAGGTTCACCAAACTATTAAATCTTAAAACATATAGCCCCATGTGGCCGCCAAAACCGACTTACCAAAACATGTCTTAGATACCAGGAACCCTGTTATTCCAACATTTGCATCCTAGGGGCGCAAGTCAAAGCCAAACACGCTCCCCCGACTATTTAATCTGAAAGCATACAGCCTTACCTAGCTGTCAAAACTTTTTTACCAAAACTTGTCTCAGATACCAGGAACACTGTTAATCCAGCATTTGCATCCTAGGGGAGCAAGTCAAAGTCAAACAGGCTCACCCGACTATTAAATCTTAAAACATATAGCCCCATATGGCCGCCAAAACTGATTAACCAAAACTTGTCTTAGATACCAGGAACCCTGTTATTCCAGCATTTGCAAGTCAAAGCCAAACACGCTTACCCGACTATTTAATCTTAAAACATACAGACTTAAAGCCAAACAGGCTCAACCGACTATTTAATCTTAAAACATACAGTCTTGCCCAGCTGTCAAAACTGTTTTACCAAACCTTGTCTAAGATTCCAGGAGCCAAGCCAATCTGGCATGTGGAGCCTAGGGGAGCAAGTCAAAGCCAAACAGGCTCTCCCGACAGTTTAATCTTAAAACATACAGACTTACGTAGCTGCCAAAACTGATTTACCAAAACTTGTCTAAGATACCAGGAACCCTGTTATTCCAGCATTTGCATCCTAGGGGCGCAAGTCAAAGCCAAACACGCTCACCCGACTATTTAATCTTAAAGCATACAGCCATACCTAGCTGTCAAAACTGTTTTACCAAAACTTGTCTTAGATTCCTGGAGCCCCGCCAATCTGGCATGTGCAGCCTAGGGGAGCAAGTCAAAGCCAAGCAGGCTCATCCGACTATTTAATCCTAAAACATATAGCCCCATCTGGCCGCCAAAACTGCTTTACCAAAACTTGCCTTAGGAACCAGGAGCGCTGTTAATCTAGCATTTGCAGCCTAGGGGAGCAAGTCAAAGCAAAATAGTCTCATCCGACTATTAAGTCTTAACACATTCAGCCTCACATTGAACTCAAAATTGCCTTACCAAAACTTGTTTGTTAAAACATACAGACTTACGTAGCTGCCAAAACTGCTTTACCAAAACTTGCTTTAAAAACCAGGAGCCTTGTTAATCTAGCATTTGCAGCCTAGGGGAGCAAGTCAAAGCAAAATAGTCTCAACCGACTATTAAGCCTTAACACATTCAGCCTCACCTGGAACTCAAAATTGCCTTACCAATACCAGGAACCCTGTTTATCCAGCATTTGCATCCTAGGGGCGCAACTCAAAGCCAAACAGGCTCAACCGACTATTTAATCTTAAAACATACAGTCTTGCCCAGCTGTCAAAACTGTTTTACCAAACCTTGTCTTAGATTCCAGGAGCCAAGCCAATCTGGCATGTGGAGCCTAGGGGAGCAAGTCAAAGCCAAACAGGCTCTCCCGACAGTTTAATCTTAAAACATACAGACTTACGTAGCTGCCAAAACTGATTTACCAAAACTTGTCTAAGATTCCAGGAACCCTGTTATTCCAGCATTTGCATCCTAGGGGCGCAAGTCAAAGCCAAACACGCTCACCCGACTATTTAATCTTAAAGCATACAGCCTTACCTAGCTGTCAAAACTGTTTTACCAAAACTTGTCTTAGATTCCTGGAGCCCCGCCAATCTGGCATGTGCAGCCTAGGGGAGCAAGTCAAAGCCAAGCAGGCTCATCCGACTATTTAATCCTAAAACATATAGCCCCATCTGGCCGCCAAAACTGCTTTACCAAAACTTGCCTTAGGAACCAGGAGCGCTGTTAATCTAGCATTTGCAGCCTAGGGGAGCAAGTCAAAGCAAAATAGTCTCACCCGACTATTAAGTCTTAACACATTCAGCCTCACCTTGAACTCAAAATTGCCTTACCAAAACTTGTTTGTTAAAACATACAGACTTACGTAGCTGCCAAAACTGCTTTACCAAAACTTGCCTTAAAAACCAGGAGCCTTGTTAATCTAGCATTTGCAGCCTAGGGGAGCAAGTCAAAGCAAAATAGTCTCACCCGACTATTAAGTCTTAACACATTCAGCCTCACCTGGAACTCAAAATTGCCTTACCAATACCAGGAACCCTGTTTATCCAGCATTTGCATCCTAGGGGCGCAACTCAAAGCCAAACAGGCTCAACCGACCATTTAATCTTAAAACAAACAGTCTTGCCCAGCTGTCAAAACTGTTTTACCAAACCTTGTCTTAGATTCCAGGAGCCAAGCCAATCTGGCATGTGGAGCCTAGGGGAGCAAGTCAAAGCCAAACAGGCTCTCCCGACAGTTTAATCTTAAAACATACAGACTTACGTAGCTGCCAAAACTGATTTACCACAACTTGTCTTAGATACCAGGAACCCTGTTATTCCAGCATTTGCATCCTAGGGGCGCAAGTGAAAGCCAAACACGCTCACCCGACTATTTAATCTTAAAGCATACAGCCTTACGTAGCTGTCAAAACTGTTTTACCAAAACTTGTCTTAGATTCCAGGAGCCCCGCCAATCTGGCAAGTGCCGCGTAGGGGAGAAAGTCAAAGCCAAATAGTCTCAAACGACTATTAAGTCTGAATACATTCAGCCTCACCTGGAACTCAAAATTGCCTTACCAAAACTTGTCTCAGATACCAGGAACCCTGTTAATCCAGCATTTGCATCCTAGGGGAGCAAGTCAAAGTCAAACAGACTCACCCGACTATTGAACCTTAAAACATACAGACTTACGTATCTGTCAAAATTGCTTTACCAAAACTTTTTTTAGATTCCAGGAGCCCCGCCAATCTGGCCTGTGGAGCCTAGGGGAGCAAGTCAATGCCAAACAGGCGCATCCGACCATTTAATCCTAAAACATTTAGCTCCATCTGGCCGCCAAAACTGCTTTACCAAAACTTGCCTTAGAAATCAGGAGCCCTGTTAATCTAGCATTTGCAGCCTAGGGGAGCAAGTCAAAGCAAAATAGTCTCACCCGACTATTAAGTCTTTACACATTCAGCCTCACCTTGAACTCAAAATTGCCTTACCAAAACTCTTTTGTTAAAACATACAGACTTACGTAGCTGCCAAAACTGATTTACCTAAACCTATCTCAGTTACCAGGAACCCTATTAATCTAGCATTTGTAGCCTAGGGGAGCAAGACAAAGCTAAATAGTCTCACCCGACTATTAAATTTTAAATCATATTGCACCACCTGGCCGCCAAAACTGATTTACCAAAACATGTCTCAGATACCAGGAACCCTGTTAATGCAGCATTTGCATCCTAGGGGAGCAAGTTAAAGTCAAACAGACTCACCCGACTATTTAACCTTAAAAAATACAGACTTTCATAGCTGTCAAAGCTGTTTTACCAAATCTTGTCTTAGATTACAGGAGCCCCGCCAATCTGGCATGTGCAGCCTAGGGGAGCAAGTCAAAGCCAAACAGACTCATCCGACTATTTAATCCTAAAACATATAGCCCCATAGACGCCAAAACTGATTTACCAAAACTTGTCTTAGATACCAGGAACCCTGTTAATCCAGCATTTGCATCCTAGCGGAGCAAGTCAAAGCCAAACAGGCTCATCCGACAATTAAATCTTAAAACATATAGCCCCATCTGGCCGCCAACACTGATTTACGAAAACTTGTCTTAGATACCAGGAACCCTTCTTATGCAGCATTTGCATCATAGGGGAGCAAGTTAAAGTCAAACAGACTCACCCGACTTTTTAACCTTAAAAAATACAGACTTACATAGCTGTCAAAACTGTTTTACCAAAACTTGTCTCAGATACCAGGAGCCCTGCCAATCTGGCATGTGCAGCCTAGGGGAGCAAGTCAAAGCCAAACAGGCTCATCCGACTATTTAATCCTAAAACATATAGCCCCATAGACGCCAAAACTGATTTACCAAAACTTGTCTTAGATACCAGGAACCCTGTTATTCCAGCATTTGCATCCTAGGGCCGCAAATCAAAGCCAAACACGCTCACCCGACTATTTAATCTGAAATCATACAGCCTTACCTAGCTGTCAAATGTATTTTACCAAAACTTGTCTTGGATTCCAGGAGCCCCGCCAATCTGGCATGTGGAGCCTAGGGGAGCAAGTCAAAGCCAAACAGGCTCTCCCGACAGTTTAATCCTAAAATATATAGCCCCATAGACGCCAAAATTGATTTACCAAAACTTGTCTTAGATACCAGGAACCCTGTTATTCCAGCATTTGCATCCTAGGGGAGCAAGTCAAAGCCAAACACGCTCACCCGACTATTTAATCTGAAAGCATACAGCCTTACCTAGCTGTCAAATGTGTTTTACCAAAACTTGTCTTGGATTCCAGGAGCCCCGCCAATCTGGCATGTGGAGCCTAGGGGAGCAAGTCAAAGCCAAACAGGTTCATCCGACTATTTAATCCTAAAACATATAGCCGCATAGACGCCAAAACTGATTTACCAAAACTTGTCTTAGATATCAGGAAACCTGTTATTCCAGCATTTGCATCCTAGGGGAGCAAGTCAAAGCCAAACACGCTCACCCGACTATTAAATCTGAAAGCATACAGCCTTACCTAGCTGTCAAAAGTGTTTTACCAAAACTTGTCTTAGATTCCAGGAGCCCCGCCAATCTGGCATGTGCAGCCTAGGGGAGCAAGTCAAAGCCAAACAGGCTCATCCGACTATTTAATCCTAAAACATATAGCCCCATCTGGCCGCCAAAACTGCTTTACCAAAACTTGCCTTAGAAACCAGGAGCCCTGTTAATCTAGCATTTGCAGCCTAGGGGAGCAAGTCAAAGCAAAATAGTCTCACCCGACTATTAAGTCTTAACACATTCAGCCTCACCTTGAACTCAAAATTGCCTTACCAAAACTTGTTTGTTAAAACATACAGACTTACGTAGCTGCCAAAACTGCTTTACCAAAACTTGCCTTAAAAACCAGGAGCCTTGTTAATCTAGCATTTGCAGCCTAGGGGAGCAAGTCAAAGCAAAATAGTCTCACCCGACTATTAAGTCTTAACACATTCAGCCTCACCTGGAACTCAAAATTGCCTTACCAATACCAGGAACCCTGTTTATCCAGCATTTGCATCCTAGGGGCGCAACTCAAAGCCAAACAGGCTCAACCGACCATTTAATCTTAAAACAAACAGTCTTGCCCAGCTGTCAAAACTGTTTTACCAAACCTTGTCTTAGATTCCAGGAGCCAAGCCAATCTGGCATGTGGAGCCTAGGGGAGCAAGTCAAAGCCAAACAGGCTCTCCCGACAGTTTAATCTTAAAACATACAGACTTACGTAGCTGCCAAAACTGATTTACCACAACTTGTCTTAGATACCAGGAACCCTGTTATTCCAGCATTTGCATCCTAGGGGCGCAAGTGAAAGCCAAACACGCTCACCCGACTATTTAATCTTAAAGCATACAGCCTTACGTAGCTGTCAAAACTGTTTTACCAAAACTTGTCTTAGATTCCAGGAGCCCCGCCAATCTGGCAAGTGCCGCGTAGGGGAGAAAGTCAAAGCCAAATAGTCTCAAACGACTATTAAGTCTGAATACATTCAGCCTCACCTGGAACTCAAAATTGCCTTACCAAAACTGGTCTCAGATACCAGGAACCCTGTTAATCCAGCATTTGCATCCTAGGGGAGCAAGTCAAAGTCAAACAGACTCACCCGACTATTGAACCTTAAAACATACAGACTTACGTATCTGTCAAAATTGCTTTACCAAAACTTTTTTTAGATTCCAGGAGCCCCGCCAATCTGGCCTGTGGAGCCTAGGGGAGCAAGTCAATGCCAAACAGGCGCATCCGACCATTTAATCCTAAAACATTTAGCTCCATCTGGCCGCCAAAACTGCTTTACCAAAACTTGCCTTAGAAATCAGGAGCCCTGTTAATCTAGCATTTGCAGCCTAGGGGAGCAAGTCAAAGCAAAATAGTCTCACCCGACTATTAAGTCTTTACACATTCAGCCTCACCTTGAACTCAAAATTGCCTTACCAAAACTCTTTTGTTAAAACATACAGACTTACGTAGCTGCCAAAACTGATTTACCTAAACCTATCTCAGTTACCAGGAACCCTATTAATCTAGCATTTGTAGCCTAGGGGAGCAAGACAAAGCTAAATAGTCTCACCCGACTATTAAATTTTAAATCATATTGCACCACCTGGCCGCCAAAACTGATTTACCAAAACATGTCTCAGATACCAGGAACCCTGTTAATGCAGCATTTGCATCCTAGGGGAGCAAGTTAAAGTCAAACAGACTCACCCGACTATTTAACCTTAAAAAATACAGACTTTCATAGCTGTCAAAGCTGTTTTACCAAATCTTGTCTTAGATTACAGGAGCCCCGCCAATCTGGCATGTGCAGCCTAGGGGAGCAAGTCAAAGCCAAACAGACTCATCCGACTATTTAATCCTAAAACATATAGCCCCATAGACGCCAAAACTGATTTACCAAAACTTGTCTTAGATACCAGGAACCCTGTTAATCCAGCATTTGCATCCTAGCGGAGCAAGTCAAAGCCAAACAGGCTCATCCGACAATTAAATCTTAAAACATATAGCCCCATCTGGCCGCCAACACTGATTTACGAAAACTTGTCTTAGATACCAGGAACCCTTCTTATGCAGCATTTGCATCATAGGGGAGCAAGTTAAAGTCAAACAGACTCACCCGACTTTTTAACCTTAAAAAATACAGACTTACATAGCTGTCAAAACTGTTTTACCAAAACTTGTCTCAGATACCAGGAGCCCTGCCAATCTGGCATGTGCAGCCTAGGGGAGCAAGTCAAAGCCAAACAGGCTCATCCGACTATTTAATCCTAAAACATATAGCCCCATAGACGCCAAAACTGATTTACCAAAACTTGTCTTAGATACCAGGAACCCTGTTATTCCAGCATTTGCATCCTAGGGCCGCAAATCAAAGCCAAACACGCTCACCCGACTATTTAATCTGAAATCATACAGCCTTACCTAGCTGTCAAATGTATTTTACCAAAACTTGTCTTGGATTCCAGGAGCCCCGCCAATCTGGCATGTGGAGCCTAGGGGAGCAAGTCAAAGCCAAACAGGCTCTCCCGACAGTTTAATCCTAAAATATATAGCCCCATAGACGCCAAAATTGATTTACCAAAACTTGTCTTAGATACCAGGAACCCTGTTATTCCAGCATTTGCATCCTAGGGGAGCAAGTCAAAGCCAAACACGCTCACCCGACTATTTAATCTGAAAGCATACAGCCTTACCTAGCTGTCAAATGTGTTTTACCAAAACTTGTCTTGGATTCCAGGAGCCCCGCCAATCTGGCATGTGGAGCCTAGGGGAGCAAGTCAAAGCCAAACAGGTTCATCCGACTATTTAATCCTAAAACATATAGCCGCATAGACGCCAAAACTGATTTACCAAAACTTGTCTTAGATATCAGGAAACCTGTTATTCCAGCATTTGCATCCTAGGGGAGCAAGTCAAAGCCAAACACGCTCACCCGACTATTAAATCTGAAAGCATACAGCCTTACCTAGCTGTCAAAAGTGTTTTACCAAAACTTGTCTTAGATTCCAGGAGCCCCGCCAATCTGGCATGTGCAGCCTAGGGGAGCAAGTCAAAGCCAAACAGGCTCATCCGACTATTTAATCCTAAAACATATAGCCCCATCTGGCCGCCAAAACTGCTTTACCAAAACTTGCCTTAGAAACCAGGAGCCCTGTTAATCTAGCATTTGCAGCCTAGGGGAGCAAGTCAAAGCAAAATAGTCTCACCCGACTATTAAGTCTTAACACATTCAGCCTCACCTTGAACTCAAAATTGCCTTACCAAAACTTGTTTGTTAAAACATACAGACTTACGTAGCTGCCAAAACTGCTTTACCAAAACTTGCCTTAAAAACTAGGAGCCTTGTTAATCTAGCATTTGCAGCCTAGGGGAGCAAGTCAAAGAAAAATAGTCTCACCCGACTATTAAGTCTTAACACATTCAGCCTCACCTGGATCTCAAAATTGCCTTACCAATACCAGGAACCCTGTTTATCCAGCATTTGCATCCTAGGGGCGCAACTCAAAGCCAAACAGGCTCAACCGACTATTTAATCTTAAAACATACAGTCTTGCCCAGCTGTCAAAACTGTTTTACCAAACCTTGTCTTAGATTCCAGGAGCCAAGCCAATCTGGCATGTGGAGCCTAGGGGAGCAAGTCAAAGCCAAACAGGCTCTCCCGACAGTTTAATCTTAAACCATACTGACTTACGTAGCTGCCAAAACTGATTTACCAAAACTTGTCTAAGATTCCAGGAACCCTGTTATTCCAGCATTTGCATCCTAGGGGCGCAAGTCAAAGCCAAACACGCTCACCCGACTATTTAATCTTAAAGCATACAGCCTTACCTAGCTGTCAAAACTGTTTTACCAAAACTTGTCTTAGATTCCTGGAGCCCCGCCAATCTGGCATGTGCAGCCTAGGGGAGCAAGTCAAAGCCAAGCAGGCTCATCCGACTATTTAATCCTAAAACATATAGCCCCATCTGGCCGCCAAAACTGCTTTAACAAAACTTGCCTTAGGAACCAGGAGCGCTGTTAATCTAGCATTTGCAGCCTAGGGGAGCAAGTCAAAGCAAAATAGTCTCACCCGACTATTAAGTCTTAACACATTCAGCCTCACCTTGAACTCAAAATTGCCTTACCAAAACTTGTTTGTTAAAACATACAGACTTACGTAGCTGCCAAAACTGCTTTACCAAAACTTGCCTTAAAAACCAGGAGCCTTGTTAATCTAGCATTTGCAGCCTAGGGGAGCAAGTCAAAGCAAAATAGTCTCACCCGACTATTAAGTCTTAACACATTCAGCCTCACCTGGATCTCAAAATTGCCTTACCAATACCAGGAACCCTGTTTATCCAGCATTTTCATCCTAGGGGCGCAACTCAAAGCCAAACAGGCTCAACCGACTATTTAATCTTAAAACATACAGTCTTGCCCAGCTGTCAAAACTGTTTTACCAAACCTTGTCTTAGATTCCAGGAGCCAAGCCAATCTGGCATGTGGAGCCTAGGGGAGCAAGTCAAAGCCAAACAGGCTCTCCCGACAGTTTAATCTTAAAACATACAGACTTACTGCCAAAACTGATTTACCACAACTTGTCTTAGATACCAGGAACCCTGTTATTCCAGCATTTGCATCCTAGGGGCGCAAGTGAAAGCCAAACACGCTCAACCGACTATTTAATCTTAAAGCATACAGCCTTACGTAGCTGTCAAAACTGTTTTACCAGAACTTGTCTTAGATTCCAGGAGCCCCGCCAATCTGGCATGTGCCGCCTAGGGGAGAAAGTCAAAGCCAAATAGTCTCAAACGACTATTAAGTCTGAATACATTCAGCCTCACCTGGAACTCAAAATTGCCTTACCAAAACTTGTCTCAGATACCAGGAACCCTGTTAATCCAGCATTTGCATCCTAGGGGAGCAAGTCAAAGTCAAACAGACTCACCCGACTATTTAACCTTAAAACATACAGACTTACGTATCTGTCAAAATTGCTTTACCAAAACTTTTTTTAGATTCCAGGAGCCCCGCCAATCTGGCCTGTGGAGCCTAGGGGAGCAAGTCAATGCCAAACAGGCGCATCCGACCATTTAATCCTAAAACATTTAGCTCCATCTGGCCGCCAAAACTGCTTTACCAAAACTTGCCTTAGAAATCAGGAGCCCTGTTAATCTAGCATTTGCAGCCTAGGGGAGCAAGTCAAAGCAAAATAGTCTCACCCGACTATTAAGTCTTAACACATTCAGCCTCACCTTGAACTCAAAATTGCCTTACCAAAACTCTTTTGTTAAAACATACAGACTTACGTAGCTGCCAAAACTGATTTACCTAAACCTATCTCAGTTACCAGGAACCCTATTAATCTAGCATTTGTAGCCTAGGGGAGCAAGACAAAGCCAAATAGTCTCACCCGACTATTAAATTTTAAATCATATTGCACCACCTGGCCGCCAAAACTGATTTACCAAAACATGTCTCAGATACCAGGAACCCTGTTAATGCAGCATTTGCATCCTAGGGGAGCAAGTTAAAGTCAAACAGACTCACCCGACTATTTAACCTTAAAAAATACAGACTTTCATAGCTGTCAAAGCTGTTTTACCAAAACTTGTCTTGGATTCCAGGAGCCCCGCCAATCTGGCATGTGGAGCCTAGGGGAGCAAGTCAAAGCCAAACAGGCTCATCCGACTATTTAATCCTAAAACATATAGCCGCATAGACGCCAAAACTGATTTACCAAAACTTGTCTTAGATACCAGGAAACCTGTTATTCCAGCATTTGCATCCTAGGGGCGCAAGTCAAAGCCAAACACGCTCACCCGACTATTTAATCTTAAAGCATACAGCCTTACCTAGCTGTCAAAACTGTTTTACCAAAACTTGTCTTAGATTCCTGGAGCCCCGCCAATCTGGCATGTGCAGCCTAGGGGAGCAAGTCAAAGCCAAGCAGGCTCATCCGACTATTTAATCCTAAAACATATAGCCCCATCTGGCCGCCAAAACTGCTTTAACAAAACTTGCCTTAGGAACCAGGAGCGCTGTTAATCTAGCATTTGCAGCCTAGGGAGCAAGTCAAAGCAAAATAGTCTCACCCGACTATTAAGTCTTAACACATTCAGCCTCACCTTGAACTCAAAATTGCCTTACCAAAACTTGTTTGTTAAAACATACAGACTTACGTAGCTGCCAAAACTGCTTTACCAAAACTTGCCTTAAAAACCAGGAGCCTTGTTAATCTAGCATTTGCAGCCTAGGGGAGCAAGTCAAAGCAAAATAGTCTCACCCGACTATTAAGTCTTAACACATTCAGCCTCACCTGGAACTCAAAATTGCCTTACCAATACCAGGAACCCTGTTTATCCAGCATTTGCATCCTAGGGGCGCAACTCAAAGCCAAACAGGCTCAACCGACTATTTAATCTTAAAACATACAGTCTTGCCCAGCTGTCAAAACTGTTTTACCAAACCTTGTCTTAGATTCCAGGAGCCAAGCCAATCTGGCATGTGGAGCCTAGGGGAGCAAGTCAAAGCCAAACAGGCTCTCCCGACAGTTTAATCTTAAAACATACAGACTTACGTAGCTGCCAAAACTGATTTACCACAACTTGTCTTAGATACCAGGAACCCTGTTATTCCAG
Source organism: Drosophila kanekoi (assembly GCA_037075305.1). Taxonomy (NCBI): domain Eukaryota; kingdom Metazoa; phylum Arthropoda; class Insecta; order Diptera; family Drosophilidae; genus Drosophila; species Drosophila kanekoi. Next base: position 413,647 of record JBAMCE010000362.1, on the reverse strand, counting down.
CATTTGCATCCTAGGGGCGCAAGTGAAAGCCAAACACGCTCACCCGACTATTTAATCTTAAAGCATACAGCCTTACGTAGCTGTCAAAACTGTTTTACCAGAACTTGTCTTAGATTCCAGGAGCCCCGCCAATCTGGCATGTGCCGCCTAGGGGAGAAAGTCAAAGCCAAATAGTCTCAAACGACTATTAAGTCTGAATACATTCAGCCTCACCTGGAACTCAAAATTGCCTTACCAAAACTTGTCTCAGATACCAGGAACCCTGTTAATCCAGCATTTGCATCCTAGGGGAGCAAGTCAAAGTCAAACATACTCACCCAACTATTTAACCTTAAAACATACAGACTTACGTATCTGTCAAAATTGCTTTACCAAAACTTTTTTTAGATTCCAGGAGCCCCGCCAATCTGGCCTGTGGAGCCTAGGGGAGCAAGTCAATGCCAAACAGGCGCATCCGACCATTTAATCCTAAAACATTTAGCTCCATCTGGCCGCCAAAACTGCTTTACCAAAACTTGCCTTAAAAATCAGGAGCCCTGTTAATATAGCATTTGCAGCCTAGGGGAGCAAGTCAAAGCAAAATAGTCTCACCCGACTATTAAGTCTTAACACATTCAGCCTCACCTTGAACTCAAAATTGCCTTACCAAAACTCTTTTGTTAAAACATACAGACTTACGTAGCTGCCAAAACTGATTTACCTAAACCTATCTCAGTTACCAGGAACCCTATTAATCTAGCATTTGTAGCCTAGGGGAGCAAGACAAAGCCAAATAGTCTCACCCGACTATTAAATTTTAAATCATATTGCACCACCTGGCCGCCAAAACTGATTTACCAAAACATGTCTCAGATACCAGGAACCCTGTTAATGCAGCATTTGCATCCTAGGGGAGCAAGTTAAAGTCAAACAGACTCACCCGACTATTTAACCTTAAAAAATACAGACTTTCATAGCTGTCAAAGCTGTTTTACCAAATCTTGTCTTAGATTCCAGGAGCCCCGCCAATCTGGCATGTGCAGCCTAGGGGAGCAAGTCAAAGCCAAACAGACTCATCCGACTATTAAATCTGAAAATATTCAGCATCACCTGGAACCCAAAATTGCCTTACCAAAACTATGTTCAGATACCAGGAACCCTGTTAATCCAGCATTTGCATCCTAGCGGAGCAAGTCAAAACCAAACAGGCTCATCCGACAATTAAATCTTAAAACATATAGCCCCATCTGGCCGCCAACACTGATTTACGAAAACTTGTCTTAGATACCAGGAACCCTGCTAATGCAGCATTTGCATCCCAGGGGAGCAAGTTAAAGTCAAACAGACTCACCCGACTTTTTAACCTTAAAAAATACAGACTTACATAGCTGTCAAAACTGTTTTACCAAAACTTGTCTCAGATACCAGGAGCCCTGCCAATCTGGCATGTGCAGCCTAGGGGAGCAAGTCAAAGCCAAACAGGCTCATCCGACTATTTAATCCTAAAACATATAGCCCCATAGACGCCAAAACTGATTTACCAAAACTTGTCTAAGATACCAGGAACCCTGTTATTCCAGCATTTGCATCCTAGGGGCGCAAATCAAAGCCAAACACGCTCACCCGACTATTTAATCTTAAAGCATACAGCCTTACCTAGCTGTCAAATGTGTTTTACCAAAACTTGTCTTGGATTCCAGGAGCCCCGCCAATCTGGCATGTGGAGCCTAGGGGAGCAAGTCAAAGCCAAACAGGCTCATCCGACTATTTAATCCTAAAACATATAGCCCCATAGACGCCAAAATTGATTTACCAAAACTTGTCTTAGATACCAGGAACCCTGTTATTCCAGCATTTGCATCCTAGGGGACCAAGTCAAAGCCAAACACGCTCACCCGACTATATTATCTGAAAGCATACAGCCTTACCTAGCTGTCAAATGTGTTTTACCAAAACTTGTCTTGGATTCCAGGAGCCCCGCCAATCTGGCATGTGCAGCCTAGGGGTGCAAGTCAGAGCCAAACAGGCTCATCCGACTTTTTAATCCTAAAACATATAGCCCCATAGACGACAAAACTGATTTACCAAAACTTGTCTTAGATAACAGGAACCCTGTTAATTCAGCATTTGCATCCTAGGAGCGCAAGTCAAAGCCAAACAGGCTCACCAAACTATTAAATCTTACAACATATAGCCCCATCTGGCCGCCAAAACTGACTTACCAAAACATGTCTTAGATACCAGGAACCCTGTTATTCCAGCATTTGCATCCTAGGGGCGCAAGTCAAAGCCAAACAGGCTCACCCGACAATTTAATCTTAAAGCATACAGCCTTACCTAGCTGTCAAAACTGCTTTACCAAAACTTGCCTTAGAAACCAGGAGCCCTGTTAATCTAGCATTTGCAGCCTAGGGGAGCAAGTCAAAGCAAAATAGTCTCACCCGACTATTAAGTCTTAACACATTCAGCCTCACCTGGAACTCAGAATTGCCTTACCAAAACTTGTTTAAGATACCAGGAACACTGTTAATACAGCATTTGCATCCTAGGGGCGCAACTCAAAGCCAAACAGGCTTAACCGACTATTTAATCTTAAAACATACAGTCTTGCCCAGCTGTCAAAACTGTTTTACCAAACCTTGTCTTAGATTCCAGGAGCCAAGCCAATCTGGAATGTGGAGCCTAAGGGAGCAAGTCAAAGCCAAACAGGCTCACCCGACAATTTAATCTTAAAACATACATACTTACGTAGTTGCCAAAGCTGCTTTACCAAAACTTGTCTCAGATACCAGGAACCCTGTTAATGCAGCATTTGCATGCTAGGGGCGCAAGTCAAAGCCAAACAGGCTCTCCCGACTATTAAATCTTAAAACATATAGCCCCATCTGGCCGCCAAGAATGATTTACCAAAACTTGTCTTAGATACCTGGAACCCTGTTATTCCAGCATTTGCATACTAGGGGCGCAAGTCAACGCCAAACACGCTCAATCTTGAAGCATACAGCCTTACCTAGCTGTCAAAACTGTTTTACCAAAACTTGTCTTAGATTCCAGGAGCACCGCCAATCTGGCATGTGCAGCCTAGTGGGGCAAGTCAGAGCCAAACAGGCTCATCCGACTATTTAACCCTAAAACATATAGCCCATCTTGCCGCCAAAAGTGATTTACCAAAACTTATCTCAGTTACCAGGAACCCTGTTAATCTAGCATTTGCAGCCTAGGGGAGCAAGACAAAGCCAAATAGTCTCACCCGACTATTAAATTTTAAATCATATAGCCCCACCTGGCCGCCAAAACTGATTTACCAAAACTTGTCTCAGATACCAGGAACCCTGTTAATCCAGCATTTGCATCCTAGGGGAGCAAGTCAAAGTCAAACAGACTCACCCGACTATTTAACCTTAAAACATACAGACTTACGTAGCTGTTAAAACTGTTTTTCCAAAACTTTTTTTAGATTCCAGGAGCCCCGCCAATCTGGCATGTGCCGCCTAGGGGAGAAAGTCAAAACCAAACAGGCTCCCCCGAGAATTTAATCTTAAAACATACAGCCCCATCTGGCTGAAAAAACTGCTTTACCAAAACTTGCCTTAAAAACCAGGAGCCTTGTTAATCTAGCATTTGCAGCCTAGGGGAGCAAGTCAAAGCAAAATAGTCTCAACCGACTATTAAGTCTTAACACATTCAGCCTCACCTGGAACTCAAAATTGCCTTACCAATACCAGGAACCCTGTTTATCCAGCATTTGAATCCTAGGGGCGCAACTCAAAGCCAAACAGGCTCAACCGACTATTTAATCTTAAAACATACAGTCTTGCCCAGCTGTCAAAACTGTTTTACCAAACCTTGTCTTAGATTCCAGGAGCCAAGCCAATCTGGCATGTGGAGCCTAGGGGAGCAAGTCAAAGCCAAACAGGCTCTCCCGACAGTTTAATCTTAAAACACACAGACTTACGTAGCTGCCAAAACTGATTTACCAAAACTTGTCTTAGATACCAGGAACCCTGTTTATCCAGCATTTGCATCCTAGGGGCGCAACTCAAAGCCAAACAGGCTCAACCGACTATTTAATCTTAAAACATACAGTCTTGCCCAGCTGTCAAAACTGCTTTACCAAAACTTGCCTTAGAAACCAGGAGCCCTGTTAATCTAGCATTTGCAGCCTAGGGGAGCAAGTCAAAGCAAAATAGTCTCACCCGACTATTAAGTCTGAACACATTCAGCCTCACCTGGAACTCAGAATTGCCTTACCAAAACTTGTCTCAGATTCCAGGAACCCTGGTTATCCAGCATTTGCATCCTAGGGGCGCAAGTCAAAGCCAAACAGGCTCACCCGACTATTAAATCTTAAAACATATAGCCCCATCTGGCCGCCAAAACTGATTTACCAAAACTTGTCTTAGATACCAGGAACCCTGTTATTCCAGCATTTGCATCCTAGGGGCGCAAGTCAAAGCCAAACACGCTCGTCCGATTACTTAATCTTAAAGCATACAACCTTACCTAGCTGTCAAAACTGTTTTACCAAAACTTGTCTTAGATTCCAGGAGCCCCGCCAATCTGGCATGTACAGCCTAGGGGAGCAAGTCAAAGCCAACCAGGCTCATCCGACTATTTAATCCTAAAACATATAGCCCCATCTGGCCGCCAAAACTGATTTACCAAAACTTGTCTCAGATACCAGGAACCCTGTTAATCTAGCATTTGCAGCCTAGGTGAGTAAGACAAAGCCAATTAGCCTCACCCGAACTATTAAATCTTAACACATTCAGCCTCACCTGGAACTCAAAATTGCCTTACCAAAACTTGTTTCAGATACCAAGAACCCTGTTTATCCAGCATTTGCATCCTAGGAGCGTAAGTCAAAGCCAAACAGGCTCATCCGACTATTAAATCTTACAACATATAGCCCCATAGACGCCAAAACTGATTTACCAAAACTTGTCTTAGATACCAGGAACCCTGTTATTCCAGCATTTGCATCCTAGGGGCGCAAGTCAAAGCCAAACACGCTGACCCGACTATTTAATCTTAAAGCATACAGCCTTACCTAGCTGTCAAAACTGTTTTACCAAAACTTGTCTTAGATTCCAGGAGCCCCGCCAACCTGGCATGTGGAGCCTAGGGGAACAAGTCAAAGCCAAACAGGCTCACCCGACAATTTAGTCTTAAAACATACAGACTTACGTAGCTGACAAAACTGCTTTACCAAAACTTGCCTTAGAAACCAGGAGCCCTGTTAATCTAGCATTTGCAGCCAAGGGGAGCAAGTCAAAGCCAAACAGGCTCCCCAATCTATTAAATCTTACAACATATAGCCCCATCTGGCCGCCAAAACTGACTTACCAAAACATGTCTGAGATACCAGGAACCCTGTTATTCCAGCATTTGCATCCTAGGGGCGCAAGTCAAAGCCAAACACGCTCACCCGACTATTTAATCTTAAAGCATACAGCCTTACCTAGCTGTCAAAACTGTTTTACCAAAACTTGTCTTAGATTCCAGGAGCCCCGCCAACCTGGCATGTGGAGCCTAGGGGAGCAAGTCAAAGCCAAACAGGCTCACCCGACAATTTAATTTTAAAACATACAGACTTACGTAGCTGCCAAAACTGCTTTACCAAAACTTGCCTTAGAAACCAGGAGCCCTGTTAATCTAGCATTTGCAGCCAAGGGGAGCAAGACAAAGCCAAACAGGCTCCCCAAACTATTAAATCTTACAACATATAGCCCCATCTGGCCGCCAAGACTGATTTATTAAAACTTGTCTCAGATACCAGGAACCCTGTTAATTTAGCATTTGCAGCCTAGGGGAGCAAAACAAATCCAAATAGCCTGACCCGACTTTTAAATTTTAACTCATTCAGCCACACCTGGAACTCAAAATTGCCTTTCCAAAACTTGTCTCAGATACCAGGAACCCTGTTAATCCAGCATTTGCATCCTAGGGGCGCAAGTCAAAGCCAAAAAGGCTCCCCAAACTATTAAATCTTACAACATATAGCCCCATCTGGCCCCCAAAACTGACTTACCAAAATTTGTCTTAGATACCAGGAACCCTGTTATTCCAGCATTTGCATCCTAGGGGCGCAAGTCAAAGCCAAACACGCTCACCCGACTATTTAATCTTAAAGCATACAGCCTTACCTAGCTGTCAAAACTGTTTTACCAAAACTTGTCTTAGATTCCAGGAGCCCCGCCAATCTGGCATGTGGTGCCTAGGGGAGCAAGTCAAAGCCAAACAGGCTCACCTGACAATTTAATCTTAAAACATACAGACTTACGTAGCTGCCAAAACTGCTTTACCAAAACTTGCCTTAGAAACCAGGAGCCCTGTTAATGCAGCATTTGCATGCTAGGGGCGCAAGTCAAAGCCAAACAGGCTCTCCCGACTATTAAATCTTAAAACATATAGCCCCATCTGGCCGCCAAAAATGATTTACCAAAATTTGTCTTAGATACCAGGAACCCTGTTATTCCAGCATTTGCATCCTAGGGGCGCAAGTCAAAGCCAAACACGCTCAATCTTAAAGCATACAGCCTTACCTAGCTGTCAAAACTGTTTTACCAAAACTTGTCTTAGATTCCAGGAGCCCCGCCAATCTGGCATGTGGAGCCTAGGGGAGCAAGTCAAAGCCAAACAGGCTCATCCGACTATTTAATCCAAAAACATATAGCCCCATCTTGCCGCCAAAACTGATTTACCAAAACTTATCTCAGTTATGAGGAACCCTGTTAATATAGCATTTGCAGCCTAGGGGAGCAAGACAAAGCCAAATAGTCCCACCGACTATTAAATTTTAAAACAAATAGCCCCATCTGGCCGCCAAAACTGATTTACCAAAACTTGTTTCAGATACCAGGAACCCTGTTATTCCAGCATTTGCATCCTTGGGGCGCAAGTCAAAGCCAAACACGCTCAATCTTAAAACATACAGCCCCATCTGGCTGCCAAAACTGATTTACCAAAACTTGTCTTAGATACCAGGAACCCTGTTATTCCAGCATTTGCATCCTAGGGGCGCAAGTCAAAGCCAAACACGCTCATCCGACTACTTAATCTTAAAGCATACAACCTTACCTAGCTGTCAAAACTGTTTTACCAAAACTTGTCTTAGATTCCAGGAGCCCCGCCAATCTGGCATGTACAGCCTAGGGGAACAAGTCAAAGCCAACCAGGCTCATCCGACTATTTAATCCTAAAACATATAGCCCCATCTGGCAGCCAAAACTGATTTACCAAAACTTGTCTCAGATACCACGAACCCTGTTAATCTAGCATTTGCAGCCTAGGGGAGCAAGGTAAAGCCAAATAGCCTCACCCGACTATTAAATCTTAACACATTCAGCCTCACCTGGAACTCAAAATTGCCTTACCAAAACTTGTTTCAGATACCAAGAACCCTGCTTAGCCAGCATTTGCATCCTAGGAGCGCAAGTCAAAGCCAAACAGGCTCACCCGACTATTAAATCTTAAAACATATAGCCCCATAGACGCCAAAACTGATTTACCAAAACTTGTCTTAAATACCAGGAACCTAGGGGCGCAAGTCAAAGCCAAACACGCTCACCCGACTATTTAATCTTAAAGCATACAGCCTTGCCTAGCTGTCAAAGCTGTTTTATCAAAACCTGTCTCAGATACCAGGAACACTGTTAATCTAGCATTTGCAGCCTAGGGGAGCAAAACAAAGCCAAATAGCCTCACCCGACTATTAAAATTTAACTCATTCAGCCACACCTGGAACTCAAAATTGCCTTACCAAAACTTGTCTCAGATACCAGGAACCCTGTTATGCCAGCATTTGCATCCTAGGGGCGCAAGTCAAAGCCAAACACGCTCACCCGACTATTTAATCTTAAAGCATACAGCCTTACCTAGCTGCCAAAACTGCTTTACCAAAACTTGCCTTAGAAACCAGGAGCCCTGTTAATCTAGCATTTGCAGCCTAAGGGAGCAAGTCAAAGCCAAACAGGCTCACCCGACTATTTAATCCTAAAACATATAGCCCCATCTGGCCGCCAAGACTGATTTACCAAAACTTGTCTCAGATACCAGGAACCCTGTTAATCTAGCATTTGCAGCCTAGGGGAGCAAAACAAAGCCAAATAGCCTACCCGACTATTAAATTTTAACTCATTCAGCCACACCTGGAACTCAAAATTGCCTTACCAAAACTTGTCTCAGATACCAGGAACCCTGTTAATCCAGCATTTGCATCCTAGGGGCGCAAGTCAAAGCCAAACAGGCTCACCAAACTATTAAATCTTAAGACATATAGCCCCATCTGGCCGCCAAAACTGACTTACCAAAACATGTCTTAGATACCAGCAACCCTGCTAATCCCGCATTTGCATCCTAGGGGAGCAACTCAAAGCCAAACAGGCTCAACTGACTATTTAATCTTAAAACATACAGACTTACGTAGCTGCCAAAACTGCTTTACCAAAACTTGCCTTAGAAACCAGGAGCCCTGTTAATCTAGCATTTACAGCCTAGGGGAGCAAGTCAAAGCCAAACAGGCTCACCCGACTATTTAATCCTAAAACATATAGCCCCATCTGGCCGCCAAGACTGATTTACCAAAACTTGTCTCAGATACCAGGAACCCTGTTAATCTAGCATTTGCAGCCTAGGGGAGCAAAACAAAGCCAAATAGCCTACCCGACTATTAAATTTTAACTCATTCAGCCACACCTGGAACTCAAAATTGCCTTACCAAAACTTGTTTCAGATACCAAGAACCCTGCTTAGCCAGCATTTGCATCCTAGGAGCGCAAGTCAAAGCCAAACAGGCTCACCCGACTATTAAATCTTAAAACATATAGCCCCATAGACGCCAAAACTGATTTACCAAAACTTGTCTTAAATACCAGGAACCTAGGGGCGCAAGTCAAAGCCAAACACGCTCACCCGACTATTTAATCTTAAAGCATACAGCCTTGCCTAGCTGTCAAAGCTGTTTTATCAAAACCTGTCTCAGATACCAGGAACACTGTTAATCTAGCATTTGCAGCCTAGGGGAGCAAAACAAAGCCAAATAGCCTCACCCGACTATTAAATCTTAACACATTCAGCCTCACCTGGAACTCAAAATTGCCTTACCAAAACTTGTTTCAGATACCAAGAACCCTGCTTAGCCAGCATTTGCATCCTAGGAGCGCAAGTCAAAGCCAAACAGGCTCACCCGACTATTAAATCTTAAAACATATAGCCCCATAGACGCCAAAACTGATTTACCAAAACTTGTCTTAAATACCAGGAACCTAGGGGCGCAAGTCAAAGCCAAACACGCTCACCCGACTATTTAATCTTAAAGCATACAGCCTTGCCTAGCTGTCAAAGCTGTTTTATCAAAACCTGTCTCAGATACCAGGAACACTGTTAATCTAGCATTTGCAGCCTAGGGGAGCAAAACAAAGCCAAATAGCCTCACCCGACTATTAAAATTTAACTCATTCAGCCACACCTGGAACTCAAAATTGCCTTACCAAAACTTGTCTCAGATACCAGGAACCCTGTTATGCCAGCATTTGCATCCTAGGGGCGCAAGTCAAAGCCAAACACGCTCACCCGACTATTTAATCTTAAAGCATACAGCCTTACCTAGCTGCCAAAACTGCTTTACCAAAACTTGCCTTAGAAACCAGGAGCCCTGTTAATCTAGCATTTGCAGCCTAAGGGAGCAAGTCAAAGCCAAACAGGCTCACCCGACTATTTAATCCTAAAACATATAGCCCCATCTGGCCGCCAAGACTGATTTACCAAAACTTGTCTCAGATACCAGGAACCCTGTTAATCTAGCATTTGCAGCCTAGGGGAGCAAAACAAAGCCAAATAGCCTACCCGACTATTAAATTTTAACTCATTCAGCCACACCTGGAACTCAAAATTGCCTTACCAAAACATGTCTTAAATACCAGGAACCCTGTTATTCCAGCATTTGCATCCTAGGGGCGCAAGTCAAAGCCAAACACGCTCACCCGACTATTTAATCTTAAAGCATACAGCCTTGCCTAGCTGTCAAAACTATTTTACCAAAACTTGTCTTAGATTCCAGGAGCCCCGCCAATCTGGCATGTGGAGCCTAGGGGAGCAAGTCAAAGCCAAACAGGCTCACCCGACAATTTAATCTTAAAACATACAGACTTACGTAGCTGCCAAAACTGCTTTACCAAAACTTGCCTTAGAAACCAGGAGCCCTGTTAATCTAGCATTTACAGCCTAGGGGAGCAAGTCAAAGCGAAACAGGCTCATCCGATTATTAAGTCCTAAAACATATAGCCCCATCTGGCCGCCAAGACTGATTTACCAAAACTTGTCTCAGATACCAGGAACCCTGTTAATCTAGCATTTGCAGCCTAGGGGAGCAAAACAAAGCCGAATAGCCTCACCCGACTATTAAATTTTAACTCATTAAGCCACACCTGGAACTCAAAAATGCCTTACCAAAACTTGTCTCAGATACCAGGAACCCTGTTAATCCAGCATTTGCATCCTAGGGGCGCAAGTCAAAGCCAAACAGCTCACCAAACTATTAAATCTTAAAACATATAGCCCCATCTGGCTGCCAAAACTGACTTACCAAAACATGTCTTAGATACCAGGAACCCTGTTATTCCAGCATTTGCATCCTAGGGGCTCAAGTCAAAGCCAAACACCCTCACCCGACTATTTAATCTTAAAGCATACAGCCTTACCTAGCTGTCAAAGCTGTTTTATCAAAACCTGTCTCAGATACCAGGAACACTGTTAATCTAGCATTTGCAGCCTAGGGGAGCAAAACAAAGCCAAATAGCCTCACCCGACTATTAAATTTTAACTCATTCAGCCACACCTGGAACTCAAAATTGCCTTACCAAAACTTGTCTCAGATACCAGGAACCCTGTTATTCCAGCATTTGCATCCTAGGGGCGCAAGTCAAAGCCAAACACGCTCACCCGACTATTTAATCTTAAAGCATACAGCCTAACCTAGCTGTCAAAACTGTTTTACCAAAACTTGTCTTAGACTCCAGGAGCCCCGCCTATCTGGCATGTGGAGCCTAGGGGAGCAAGTCAAAGCCAAACAGGCTCACCCGACAATTTAATCTTAAAACATACAGACTTACGTAGCTGCCAAAACTGCTTTACCAAAACTTGCCTTAGAAACCAGGAGCCCTGTTAATCTAGCATTTGCAGCCTAGGGGAGCAAGTCAAAGCCAAACAGGCTCACCCGACAATTTAATCTTAAAACATACAGACTTACGTAGCTGCCAAAACTGCTTTACCAAAACTTGCCTCAGAAACCAGGAGCCCTGTTAATCTAGCATTTGCAGCCTAGGGGCGCAAGTCAAAGCCAAACAGGCTCACCAAACTATTAAATCTTAAGACATATAGCCCCATCTGGCCGCCAAAACTGACTTACCAAAACATGTCTTAGATACCAGCAACCCTGCTAATCCCGCATTTGCATCCTAGGGGAGCAACTCAAAGCCAAACAGGCTCAACTGACTATTTAATCTTAAAACATACAGTCTTGCCCAGCTGTCAAAACTGTTTTACCAAACCTTGTCTTAGATTCCAGGAGCCAAGCCAATCTGGCATGTGGAGCCTAAGGGAGCAAGTCAAAGCCAAATAGGCTAACCCGACAATTTAATCTTAAAACATACAGAGTTACGTAGTTGCCAAAGCTGCTTTACCAAAACTTGTCTCAGATACCAGGAACCCTGTTCATGCAGCATTTGCATGCTAGGGGCGCAAGTCAAAGCCAAACACGCTCAGTCTTAAAGCATACAGCCTTACCTAGCTGTCAAAACTGTTTTACCAAAACTTGTCTTAGATTCCAGGAGCACCGCCAATCTGGCATTTGCGGCCTAGGGGAGCAAGACAAAGCCAAATAGTCTCACCCGACTATTAAATTTTAAAACATATAGTCCCATCTGGCCGCCAAAACTGATTTACCAAAACTTGTCTCAGATACCAGGAACCCTGTTATTCCAGCATTTGCATCCTAGGGGCGCAAGTCAAAGCCAAACACGCTCACCCGACTATTTAATCTTAAAGCATACAGCCTTACCTAGCTGTTAAAACTGTTTTACCAAAACTTGTCTTAGATTCCAGGAGCCCCGCCAATCTGGCATGTGGAGCCTAGGGGAGCAAGTCAAAGCCAAACAGGCTCACCCGACAATTTAATCTTAAAACATACAGACTTACGAAGCTGCCAAAACTGGTTTACCAAAACTTGCCTTAGAAACCAGGAGCCCTGTTAATCTAGCATTTGCAGCCTAGGGGAGCAAGTAAAAGCGAAACAGGCTCATCCGACTATTAAGTCCTAAAACATATAGCCCCATCTGGCCGCCAAGACTGATTTACCAAAACTTGTCTCAGATACCAGGAACCCTGTTAATCTAGCATTTGCAGCCTAGGGGAGCAAAACAAAGCCAAATAGCCTCACCCGTATATTAAATTTTAGCTCATTAAGCCACACCTGGAACTCAAAATTGCCTTACCAAAACTTGTCTCAGATACCAGGAACCCTGTTAATCCAGCATTTGCATCCTAGGGGCGCAAGTCAAAGCCAAACAGGCTCACCAAACTATTAAATCTTAAAACATATATCCCCAACTGGCCGCCAAAGTTGACTTACCAAAACATGTCTTAGATACCAGGAACGCTGCTAATCCTGCATTTGCATCCTAGGGGAGCAACTCAAAGCCAAACAGACTCAACTGACTATTTAATCTTAAAACATACAGTCTTGCCCAGCTGTCAAAACTGTTTTACCAAACCTTGTCTTAGATTCCAGGAGCCAAGCCAATCTGGCATGTGGAGCCTAAGGGAGCAAGTCAAAGCCAAACAGGCTCACCCGACAATTTAATCTTAAAACATACAGAGTTACGTAGTTGCCAAAGCTGCTTTACCAAAACTTGTCTCAGATACCAGGAACACTGTTAATCTAGCATTTGCAGCCTAGGGGAGCAAAACAAAGCCAAATAGCCTCACCCGACTATTAAATTTTAACTCATTCAGCCACACCTGGAACTCAAAATTGGCTTACCAAAACTTGTCTCAGATACCAGGAACCCTGTTAATCCAGCATTTGCATCCTAGGGGCGCAAGTCAAAGCCAAACACCCTCACCCGACTATTTAATCTTAAAGCATACAGCCTTACCTAGCTGTCAAAGCTGTTTTATCAAAACCTGTCTCAGATACCAGGAACACTGTTAATCTAGCATTTGCAGCCTAGGGGAGCAAAACAAAGCCAAATAGCCTCACCCGACTATTAAATTTTAACTCATTAAGCCACACCTGGAACTCAAAATTGGCTTACCAAAACTTGTCTCAGATACCATGAACCCTGTTAATCCAGCATTTGCATCCTAGGGGCGCAAGTCAAAGCCAAACAGGCTCACCAAACTATTAAATCTTAAAACATATAGCCCCATCTGGCCGCCAAAACTGACTTACCAAAACATGTCTTAGATACCAGGAACCCTGTTATTCCAGCATTTGCATCCTAGGGGCTCAAGTCAAAGCCAAACACCCTCACCCGACTATTTAATCTTAAAGCATACAGCCTTACCTAGCTGTCAAAGCTGTTTTATCAAAACCTGTCTCAGATACCAGGAACACTGTTAATCTAGCATTTGCAGCCTAGGGGAGCAAAACAAAGCCAAATAGCCTCACCCGACTATTAAATTTTAACTCATTCAGCCACACCTGGAACTCAAAATTGCCTTACCAAAAATTGTCTCAGATACCAGGAACCCTGTTATTCCAGCATTTGCATCCTAGGGGCGCAAGTCAAAGCCAAACACGCTCACCCGACTATTTAATCTTAAAGCATACAGCCTTACCTAGCTGTCAAAACTGTTTTACCAAAACTTGTCTTAGACTCCAGGAGCCCCGCCTATCTGGCATGTGGAGCCTAGGGGAGCAAGTCAAAGCCAAACAGGCTCACCCGACAATTTAATCTTAAGACATACAGACTTACGTAGCTGCCAAAACTGCTTTACCAAAACTTGCCTTAGAAACCAGGAGCCCTGTTAATCTAGCATTTGCAGCCTAGGGGAGCAAGTCAAAGCCAAACAGGCTCACCCGACAATTTAATCTTAAAACATACAGACTTACGTAGCTGCCAAAACTGCTTTACCAAAACTTGCCTTAGAAACCAGGAGCCCTGTTAATCTAGCATTTGCAGCCTAGGGGCGCAAGTCAAAGCCAAACAGGCTCACCAAACTATTAAATCTTAAGACATATAGCCCCATCTGGCCGCCAAAACTGACTTACCAAAACATGTCTTAGATACCAGGAACCCTGCTAATCCTGCATTTGCATCCTAGGGGAGCAACTCAAAGCCAAACAGGCTCAACTGACTATTTAATCTTAAAACATACAGTCTTGCCCAGCTGTCAAAACTGTTTTACCAAACCTTGTCTTAGATTCCAGGAGCCAAGCCAATCTGGCATGTGGAGCCTAAGGGAGCAAGTCAAAGCCAAACAGGCTCACCCGACAATTTAATCTTAAAACATACAGAGTTACGTAGTTGCCAAAGCTGCTTTACCAAAACTTGTCTCAGATACCAGGAACACTGTTCATGCAGCATTTGCATGCTAGGGGCGCAAGTCAAAGCCAAACACGCTCAGTCTTAAAGCATACAGCCTTACCTAGCTGTCAAAACTGTTTTACCAAAACTTGTCTTAGATTCCAGGAGCACCGCCAATCTGGCATTTGCGGCCTAGGGGAGCAAGACAAAGCCAAATAGTCTCACCCGACTATTAAATTTTAAAACATATAGTCCCATCTGGCCGCCAAAACTGATTTACCAAAACTTGTCTCAGATACCAGGAACCCTGTTAATCCAGCATTTGCATCCTAGGGGAGCAAGTCAAAGTCAAACAGACTCACCCGACTATTTAAACTTAAAACATACAGACTTAGCTAGTAGCTGTTAAAACTGTTTTACCAAAACTTTTTTTAGATTCCTGGAGCCCCGCCAATCTGGCATGTGCCGCCTAGGGGAGAAAGTCAAAACCAAACAGGCTCACCCGAGAATTTAATCTTAAAACATACAGCCCCATCTGGCTGCCAAAACTGATTTACCAAAACTTGTCTTAGATACCAGGAACCCTGTTATTCCAGCATTTGCATCCTAGGGGCGCAAGTCAAAGCCAAACACGCTCACCTGACTATTTAATCTTAAAGCATACAACCTTACCTAGCTGTCAAAACTGTTTTACCAAAACTTGTCTTAGATTCCAGGAGCACCGCCAATCTGGCATGTACAGCCTAGGGGAGCAAGTCAAAGCCAACCAGGCTCATCCGACTATTTAATCCTAAAACATATAGCCCCATCTGACCGCCAAAACTGAATTACCAAAACTTGTCTCAGATACCAGGAACCCTGTTAATCTAGCATTTGCAGCCTAGGGGAGCAAGGTAAAGCCAAATAGCCTCACCCGACTATTAAATCTTAACACATTCAGCCTCACCTGGAACTCAAAATTGCCTTACCAAAACTTGTTTCAGATACCAAGAACCCTGCTTAGCCAGCATTTGCATCCTAGGAGCGCAAGTCAAAGCCAAACAGGCTCTCCCGACTATTAAATCTTAAAACATATAGCCCCATAGACGCCAAAACTGATTTACCAAAACTTGTCTTAAATACCAGGAACCCTGTTATTCCAGCATTTGCATCCTAGGGGCGCAAGTCAAAGCCAAACACGCTCACCCGACTATTTAATCTTAAAGCATACAGCCTTACCTAGCTGTCAAAACTGTTTTACCAAAACTTGTCTTAGATTCCAGGAGCCCCGCCAATCTGGTATGTGGAGCCTAGGGGAGCAAGTCAAAGCCAAACAGGCTCTCCCGACAATTTAATCTTAAAACATACAGACTTACGAAGCTGCCAAAACGGGTTTACCAAAACTTGCCTTAGAAACCAGGAGCCCTGTTAATCTAGCATTTGCAGCCTAGGGGAGCAAGTAAAAGCGAAACAGGCTCATCCGACTATTAAGTCCTAAAACATATAGCCCCATCTGGCCGCCAAGACTGATTTACCAAAACTTGTCTCAGATACCAGTAACCCTGTTAATCTAGCATTTGCAGCCTAGGGGAGCAAAACAAAGCCAAATAGCCTCACCCGACTATTAAATTTTAGCTCAACTGACTATTTAATCTTAAAAAATACAGTCTTGCCCAGCTGTCAAAACTGTTTTACCAAACCTTGTCTTAGATTCCAGGAGCCAAGCCAATCTGGCATGTGGAGCCTAAGGGAGCAAGTCAAAGCCAAACAGGCTCACCCGACAATTTAATCTTAAAACATACAGAGTTACGTAGTTGCCAAAGCTGCTTTACCA
This sequence comes from Drosophila kanekoi, assembly GCA_037075305.1. Classification (NCBI taxonomy): domain Eukaryota; kingdom Metazoa; phylum Arthropoda; class Insecta; order Diptera; family Drosophilidae; genus Drosophila; species Drosophila kanekoi. The sequence continues at coordinate 397,327 of JBAMCE010000362.1, read as the reverse complement.
AAACTTGTCTCAGATACCAGGAACACTGTTAATCTAGCATTTGCAGCCTAGGGGAGCAAAACAAAGCCAAATAGCCTCACCCGACTATTAAATTTTAACTCATTAAGCCACACCTGGAACTCAAAATTGGCTTACCAAAACTTGTCTCAGATACCAGGAACCCTGTTAATCCAGCATTTGCATCCTAGGGGCTCAAGTCAAAGCCAAACACCCTCACCCGACTATTTAATCTTAAAGCATACAGCCTTACCTAGCTGTCAAAGCTGTTTTATCAAAACCTGTCTCAGATACCAGGAACACTGTTAATCTAGCATTTGCAGCCTAGGGGAGCAAAACAAAGCCAAATAGCCTCACCCGACTATTAAATTTTAACTCATTAAGCCACACCTGGAACTCAAAATTGGCTTACCAAAACTTGTCTCAGATACCAGGAACCCTGTTAATCCAGCATTTGCATCCTAGGGGCGCAAGTCAAAGCCAAACAGGCTCACCAAACTATTAAATCTTAAAACATATAGCCCCATCTGGCCGCCAAAACTGACTTACCAAAACATGTCTTAGATACCAGGAACCCTGTTATTCCAGCATTTGCATCCTAGGGGCTCAAGTCAACGCCAAACACCCTCACCCGACTATTTAATCTTAAAGCATACAGCCTTACCTAGCTGTCAAAGCTGTTTTATCAAAACCTGTCTCAGATACCAGGAACACTGCTAATCTAGCATTTGCAGCCTAGGGGAGCAAAACAAAGCCAAATAGCCTCACCCGACTATTAAATTTTAACTCATTCAGCCACACCTAGAACTCAAAATTGCCTTACCAAAACTTGTCTCAGATACCAGGAACCCTGTTATTCCAGCATTTGCATCCTAGGGGCGCAAGTCAAAGCCAAACACGCTCACCCGACTATTTAATCTTAAAGCATACAGCCTTACCTAGCTGTCAAAACTGTTTTACCAAAACTTGTCTTAGACTCCAGGAGCCCCACCTATCTGGCATGTGGAGCCTAGGGGAGCAAGTCAAAGCAAAACAGGCTCACCCGACAATTTAATCTTAAAACATACAGACTTACGTAGCTGCCAAAACTGCTTTACCAAAACTTGCCTTAGAAACCAGGAGCCCTGTTAATCTAGCATTTGCAGCCTAGGGGAGCAAGTCAAAGCCAAACAGGCTCACCCGACCATTTAATCTTAAAACATACAGACTTACGTAGCTGCCAAAACTGCTTTACCAAAACTTGCCTTAGAAACCAGGAGCCCTGTTAATCTAGCATTTGCAGCCTAGGGGCGCAAGTCAAAGCCAAACAGGCTCACCAAACTATTTAATCTTAAAGCATACAGCCTTACCTAGCTGTCAAAGCTGTTTTATCAAAACCTGTCTCAGATACCAGGAACCCTGTTAATCTAGCATTTGCAGCCTAGGGGAGCAAGGTAAAGCCAAATAGCCTCACCCGACTATTAAATCTTAACACATTCAGCCTCACCTGGAACTCAAAATTGCCTTACCAAATCTTGTTTCAGATACCAAGAACCCGGTTTAGCCAGCATTTGCATCCTAGGAGCGCAAGTCAAAGGCAAACAGGCTCACCCGACTATTAAATCTTAAAACATATAGCCCCATAGACGCCAAAACTGATTTACCAAAACTTGTCTTAAATACCAGGAACCCTGTTATTCCAGCATTTGCATCCTAGGGGCGCAAGTCAAAGCCAAACACGCTCACCCGACTATTTAATCTTAAAACATACAGCCTACCTAGCTGTCAAAACTGTTTTAACAAAACTTGTCTTAGATTCCAGGAGCCCCGCCAATCTGGCATGTGGAGCCTAGGGGAGCAAGTCAAAGCCAAACAGGCTCACCCGACAATTTAATCTTAAAACATACAGACTTACGTAGCTGCCAAAACTGCTTAACCAAAACTTGCCTTAGAAACCAGGAGCCCTGTTAATCTAGCATTTGCAGCCTAGGGGCGCAAGTCAAAGCCAAAGAGGCTCACCAAACTATTAAATCTTAAGACATATAGCCCCATCTGGCCGCCAAAACTGACTTACCAAAACATGTCTTAGATACCAGGAACCCTGCTAATCCTGCATTTGCATCCTAGGGGAGCAACTCAAAGCCAAACAGGCTCAACTGACTATTTAATCTTAAAACATACAGTCTTGCCCAGCTGTCAAAACTGTTTTACCAAACCTTGTCTTAGATTCCAGGAGCCAAGCCAATCTGGCATGTGGAGCCTAAGGGAGCAAGTCAAAGCCAAACAGGCTCACCCGACAATTTAATCTTAAAACATACAGAGTTACGTAGTTGCCAAAGCTGCTTTACCAAAACTTGTCTCAGATACCAGGAACCCTGTTCATGCAGCATTTGCATGCTAGGGGCGCAAGTCAAAGCCAAACACGCTCAGTCTTAAAGCAGACAACCTTACCTAGCTGTCAAAACTGTTTTACCAAAACTTGTCTTAAATTCCAGGAGCACCGCCAATCTGGCATTTGCGGCCTAGGGGAGCAAGACAAAGCCAAATAGTCTCACCCGACTATTAAATTTTAAAACATATAGTCCCATCTGGCCGCCAAAACTGATTTACCAAAACTTGTCTCAGATACCAGGAACCCTGTTAATCCAGCATTTGCATCCTAGGGGAGCAAGTCAAAGTCAAACAGACTCACCCGACTATTTAAACTTAAAACATACAGACTTACGAAGCTGCAAAAACTGCTTTACCAAAACTTGCCTTAGAAACCAGGAGCCCTGTTAATCTAGCATTTGCAGCCTAGGGGAGCAAGTAAAAGCGAAACAGGCTCATCCGACTATTAAGTCCTAAAACATATAGCCCCATCTGGCCGCCAAGACTGATTTACCAAAACTTGTCTCAGATACCAGTAACCCTGTTAATCTAGCATTTGCAGCCTAGGGGAGCAAAACAAAGCCAAATAGCCTCACCCGACTATTAAATTTTAGCTCATTAAGCCACACCTGGAACTCAAAATTGCCTTACCAAAACTTGTCTCAGATACCAGGAACCCTGTTAATCCAGCATTTGCATCCTAGGGGCGCAAGTCAAAGCCAAACAGGCTCACCAAACTATTAAATCTTAAAACATATAGCCCCATCTGGCCGCCAAAGTTGACTTACCAAAACATGTCTTAGATACCAGGAACCCTGCTAATCCTGCATTTGCATCCTAGGGGAGCAACTCAAAGCCAAACAGACTCAACTGACTATTTAATCTTAAAACATACAGTCTTGCCTAGCTGTCAAAACTGTTTTACCAAACCTTGTCTTAGATTCCAGGAGCCAAGCCAATCTGGCATGTGGAGCCTAAGGGAGCAAGTCAAAGCCAAACAGGCTCACCCGACAATTTAATCTTAAAACATACAGAGTTACGTAGTTGCCAAAGCTGCTTTACCAAAACTTGTCTCAGATACCAGGAACACTGTTAATCTAGCATTTGCAGCCTAGGGGAGCAAAACAAAGCCAAATAGCCTCACCCGACTATTAAATTTTAACTCATTAAGCCACACCTGGAACTCAAAATTGGCTTACCAAAACTTGTCTCAGATACCAGGAACCCTGTTAATCCAGCATTTGCATCCTAGGGGCTCAAGTCAAAGCCAAACACCCTCACCCGACTATTTAATCTTAAAGCATACAGCCTTACCTAGCTGTCAAAGCTGTTTTATCAAAACCTGTCTCAGATACCAGGAACACTGTTAATCTAGCATTTGCAGCCTAGGGGAGCAAGTCAAAGCAAAACAGGCTCACCCGACAATTTAATCTTAAAACATACAGACTTACGTAGCTGCCAAAACTGCTGTACCAAAACTTGCCTTAGAAACCAGGAGCCCTGTTAATCTAGCATTTGCAGCCTAGGGGAGCAAGTCAAAGCCAAACAGGCTCACCCGACAATTTAATCTTAAAACATACAGACTTACGTAGCTGCAAAAACTGCTTTACCAAAACTTGCCTTAGAAACCAGGAGCCCTGTTAATCTAGCATTTGCAGCCTAGGGGCGCAAGTCAAAGCCAAACAGGCTCACCAAACTATTAAATCTTAAGACATATAGCCCCATCTGGCCGCCAAAACTGACTTACCAAAACATGTCTTAGATACCAGGAACCCTGCTAATCCTGCATTTGCATCCTAGGGGAGCAACTCAAAGCCAAACAGGCTCAACTGACTATTTAATCTTAAAACATACAGTCTTGCCCAGCTGTCAAAACTGTTTTACCAAACCTTGTCTTAGATTCCAGGAGCCAAGCCAATCTAGCATGTGGAGCCTAAGGGAGCAAGTCAAAGCCAAACAGGCTCACCCGACAATTTAATCTTAAAACATACAGAGTTACGTAGTTGCCAAAGCTGCTTTACCAAAACTTGTCTCAGATACCAGGAACCCTGTTCATGCAGCATTTGCATGCTAGGGGCGCAAGTCAAAGCCAAACACGCTCAGTCTTAAAGCATACAGCCTTACCTAGCTGTCAAAACTGTTTTACCAAAACTTGTCTTAGATTCCAGGAGCACCGCCAATCTGGCATTTGCGGCCTAGGGGTGCAAGATAAAGCCAAATAGTCTCACCCGACTATTAAATTTTAAAACATATAGTCCCATCTGGCCGCCAAAACTGATTTACCAAAACTTGTCTCAGATACCAGGAACCCTGTTAATCCAGCATTTTCATCCTAGGGGAGCAAGTCAAAGTCAAACAGACTCACCCGACTATTTAAACTTAAAACATACAGACTTACGTAGCTGTTAAAACTGTTTTACCAAAACTTTTTTTAGATTCCAGGAGCCCCGCCAATCTGGCATGTGCCGCCTAGGGGAGAAAGTCAAAACCAAACAGGCTCACCCGAGAATTTAATCTTAAAACATACAGCCCCATCTGGCTGCCAAAACTGATTTACCAAACCTTGTCTTATATACCAGGAACCCTGTTATTCCAGCATTTGCATCCTAGGGGCGCAAGTCAAAGCCAAACACGCTCACCTGACTATTTAATCTTAAAGCATACAACCTTACCTAGCTGTCAAAACTGTTTTACCAAAACTTGTCTTAGATTCCAGGAGCACCACCAATCTGGCATGTACAGCCTAGGGGAGCAAGTCAAAGCCAACCAGGCTCATCCGACTATTTAATCCTAAAACATATAGCCCCATCTGGCCGCCAAAACTGAATTACCAAAACTTGTCTCAGATACCAGGAACCCTGTTAATCTAGCATTTGCAGCCTAGGGGAGCAAGGTAAAGCCAAATAGCCTCACCCGACTATTAAATCTTAACGCATTCAGCCTCACCTGGAACTCAAAATTGCCTTACCAAAACTTGTTTCAGATACCAAGAACCCTGCTTAGCCAGCATTTGCATCCTAGGAGCGCAAGTCAAAGCCAAACAGGCTCTCCCGACTATTAAATCTTAAAACATATAGCCCCATAGACGCCAAAACTGATTTACCAAAACTTGTCTTAAATACCAGGAACCCTGTTATTCCAGCATTTGCATCCTAGGGGCGCAAGTCAAAGCCAAAGACGCTCACCCGACTATTTAATCTTAAAGCATACAGCCTTACCTAGCTGTCAAAACTGTTTTACCAAAACTTGTCTTAGATTCCAGGAGCCCCGCCAATCTGGCATGTGGAGCCTAGGGGAGCAAGTCAAAGCCAAACAGGCTCACCCGACAATTGAATCTTAAAACATACAGACTTACGAAGCTGCCAAAACGGGTTTACCAAAACTTGGCTTAGAAACCAGGAGCCCTGTTAATCTAGCATTTGCAGCCTAGGGGAGCAAGTAAAAGCGAAACAGGCTCATCCGACTATTAAGTCCTAAAACATATAGCCCCATCTGGCCGCCAAGACTGATTTACCAAAACTTGTCTCAGATACCAGGAACCCTGTTAATCTAGCATTTGCAGCCTAGGGGAGCAAAACAAAGCCAAATAGCCTCACCCGACTATTAAATTTTAGCTCATTAAGCCACACCTGGAACTCAAAATTGCCTTACCAAAACTTGTCTCAGATACCAAGAACCCTGTTAATCCAGCATTTGCATCCTAGGGGCGCAAGTCAAAGCCAAACAGGCTCACCAAACTATTAAATCTTAAGACATATAGCCCCATCTGGCCGCCAAAGTTGACTTACCAAAACATGTCTTAGATACCAGGAACCCTGCTAATCCTGCATTTGCATCTTAGGGGAGCAACTCAAAGCCAAACAGACTCAACTGACTATTTAATCTTAAAACATACAGTCTTGCCCAGCTGTCAAAACTGTTTTACCAAACCTTGTCTTAGATTCCAGGAGCACCGCCAATCTGGCATGTGGAGCCTAGTGGAGCAAGTCAAAGCCAAACAGGCTCATCCGACTATTTAATCCTAAAACATATAGCCCCATCTTGCCGCCAAAACTGATTTACCGAAACTTATCTCAGTTATGAGGAACCCTGTTAATCTAGCATTTGCAGCCTAGGGGAGCAAGACAAAGCCAAATAGTCTCACCCAACTATTAAATTTTAAAACATATAGTCCCATCTGGCTGCCAAAACTGATTTACCAAAACTTGTCTTTGATACCAGGATCCCTGTTATTCCAGCATTTGCATCCTAGGGGCGCAAGTCAAAGCCAAAGACGCTCACCCGACTATTTAATCTTAAAGCATACAGCCTTACCTAGCTGTCAAAACTGTTTTACCAAAACTTGTCTTAGATTCCAGGAGCCCCGCCAATCTGGCATGTGGAGCCTAGGGGAGCAAGTCACAGCCAAACAGGCTCACCCGACAATTGAATCTTAAAACATACAGACTTACGAAGCTGCCAAAACGGGTTTACCAAAACTTGCCTTAGAAACCAGGAGCCCTGTTAATCTAGCATTTGCAGCCTAGGGGAGCAAGTAAAAGCGAAACAGGCTCATCCGACTATTAAGTCCTAAAACATATAGCCCCATCTGGCCGCCAAGACTGATTTACCAAAACTTGTCTCAGATACCAGGAACCCTGTTAATCTAGCATTTGCAGCCTAGGGGAGCAAAACAAAGCCAAATAGCCTCACCCGACTATTAAATTTTAGCTCATTAAGCCACACCTGGAACTCAAAATTGCCTTACCAAAACTTGTCTCAGATACCAAGAACCCTGTTAATCCAGCATTTGCATCCTAGGGGCGCAAGTCAAAGCCAAACAGGCTCACCAAACTATTAAATCTTAAGACATATAGCCCCATCTGGCCGCCAAAGTTGACTTACCAAAACATGTCTTAGATACCAGGAACCCTGCTAATCCTGCATTTGCATCTTAGGGGAGCAACTCAAAGCCAAACAGACTCAACTGACTATTTAATCTTAAAACATACAGTCTTGCCCAGCTGTCAAAACTGTTTTACCAAACCTTGTCTTAGATTCCAGGAGCCAAGCCAATCTGGCATGTGGAGCCTAAGGGAGCAAGTCAAAGCCAAACAGGCTCACCCGACAATTTAATCTTAAAACATACAGACTTACCAAAACTTGTCTCAGATACCAGGAACCCTGTTCATGCAGCATTTGCATGCTAGGGGCGCAAGTCAAAGCCAAACACGCTCAGTCTTAAAGCATACAGCCTTACCTAGCTGTCAAAACTGTTTTACCAAAACTTGTCTTAGATTCCAGGAGCACCGCCAATCTGGCATGTGGAGCCTAGTGGAGCAAGTCAAAGCCAAACAGGCTCATCCGACTATTTAATCCTAAAACATATAGCCCCATCTTGCCGCCAAAACTGATTTACCGAAACTTATCTCAGTTATGAGGAACCCTGTTAATCTAGCATTTGCAGCCTAGGGGAGCAAGACAAAGCCAAATAGTCTCACCCAACTATTAAATTTTAAAACATATAGTCCCATCTGGCTGCCAAAACTGATTTACCAAAACTTGTCTTTGATACCAGGATCCCTGTTATTCCAGCATTTGCATCCTAGGGGCGCAAGTCAAAGCCAAACACGCTCATCCGACTACTTAATCTCAAAGCATACAACTTTACCTAGCTGTCAAAACTGTTTTACCAAAACTTGTCTTAGATTCCAGGAGCCCCGCCAATATGGCATGTACAGCCTAGGGGAGCAAGTCAAAGCCAACCAGGCTCATCCGACTATTTAATCCTAAAACATATAGCCCCATCTGGCCGCCAAAACTGATTTACCAAAACTTGTCTCAGATACCAGGAACCCTGTTAATCTAGCATTTGCAGCCTAGGGGAGCAAGGTAAAGCCAAATAGCCTCACCCGACTATTAAATCTTAACACATTCAGCCTCACCTGGAACTCAAAATTGTCTTACCAAATCTTGTTTCAGATACCAAGAACCCGGTTTAGCCAGCATTTGCATCCTAGGAGCGCAAGTCAAAACCAAACAGGCTCACCCGACTATTAAATCTTAAAACATATAGCCCCATAGACGCCAAAACTGATTTACCAAAACTTGTCTTAAATACCAGGAACCCTGTTATTCCAGCATTTGCATCCTAGGGGCGCAAGTCAAAGCCAAACACGCTCACCCGACTATTTAATCTTAAAACATACAGCCTACCTAGCTGTCAAAACTGTTTTAACAAAACTTGTCTTAGATTCCAAGAGCCCCGCCAATCTGGCATGTGGAGCCTAGGGGAGCAAGTCAAAGCCAAACACGCTCACCCGACTATTTAATCTTAAAACATACAGCCTACCTAGCTGTCAAAACTGTTTTACCAAAACTTGTCTTAGAAACCAGGAGCCCTGTTAATCTAGCATGTGGAGCCTAAGGGAGCAAGTCAAAGCCAAACAGGCTCACCCGACAATTTAACCTTAAAACATACAGACTTACGTAGTTGCCAAAGCTGCTTTACCAAAACTTGTCTCAGATACCAGGAACCCTGTTCATGCAGCATTTGCATGCTAAGGGCGCAAGTCAAAGCCAAACACGCTCAGTCTTAAAGCATACAGCCTTACCTAGCTGTCAAAACTGTTTTACCAAAACTTGTCTTAGATTCCAGGAGCACCGCCAATCTGGCATGTGCAGCCTAGTGGAGCAAGTCAAAGCCAAACAGGCTCATCCGACTATTTAATCCTAAAACATATAGCCCCATCTTGCCGCCAAAACTGATTTACCAAAACTTATCTCAGTTACCAGGAACCCTGTTAATCTAGCATTTGCAGCCTAGGGGAGCAAGTCAGAGCCAAACAGGCTCACCCGACAATTTAATCTTTAAACATACAGACTTACGTAGCTGCCAAAACTGCTTTACCAAAACTTGCCTTAGAAACCAGGAGCCCTGTTAATCTAGCATTTGCAGCCTAGGGGAGCAAGTCAAAGCGAAACAGGCTCATCCGACTATTAAGTCCTAAAACATATAGCCCCATCTGGCCGCCAAGACTGATTTACCAAAACTTGTCTCAGATACCAGGAACCCTGTTAATCTAGCATTTGCAGCCTAGGGGAGCAAAACAAAGCCAAATAGCCTCACCCGACTATTAAACTTTAACTCATTAAGCTACACCTGGAACTCAGAATTGGCTTACCAAAACTTGTCTCAGATACCAGGAACCCTGTTAATCCAGCATTTGCATCCTAGGGGCGCAAGTCAAAGCCAAACAGGCTCACCAAACTATTAAATCTTAAAACATATAGCCCCATTTGGCCGCCAAAACTGACTTACCAAAACATGTCTTAGATACCAGGAACCCTGTTATTCCAGCATTTGCATCCTAGGTGCTCAAGTCAAAGCCAAACACCCTCACCCGACTATTTAATCTTAAAGCATACAGCCTTACCTAGCTGTCAAAGCTGTTTTATCAAAGCCTGTCTCAGATACCAGGAACACTGTTAATCTAGCATTTGCAGCCTAGGGGAGCAAAACAAAGCCAAATAGCCTCACCCGACTATTAAATTTTAACTCATTCAGCCACACCTGGAACTCAAAATTGCCTTACCAAAACTTGTCTCAGATACCAGGAACCCTGTTCATGCAGCATTTGCTTGCTAAGGGCGCAAGTCAAAGCCAAACACGCTCAGTCTTAAAGCATACAGCCTTACCTAGCTGTCAAAACTGTTTTACCAAAACTTGTCTTAGATTCCAGGAGCACCGCCAATCTGGCATGTGCAGCCTAGTGGAGCAAGTCAAAGCCAAACAGGCTCATCCGACTATTTAATCCTAAAACATATAGCCCCATCTTGCCGCCAAAACTGATTTACCAAAACTTATCTCAGTTACCAGGAACCCTGTTAATCTAGTATTTGCAGCCTAGGGGAGGAAGACAAAGCCAAATAGTCTCACCCGACTATTAAATTTTTAAAACATAAAGCCCCATCTGGCCGCCAAAACTGATTTACCAAAACTTGTCTCAGATACCAGGAACCCTGTTAATCCAGCATTTGCATCCTAGGGGAGGAAGTCAAAGTCAAACAGACTCACCCGACTATTTAACTTTAAAACATACAGACTTACGTAGCTGTTAAAACTGTTTTACCAAACTTATTTTAGATTCCAGGAGCCCCGCCAATCTGGCATGTGCCGCCTAGGGGAGAAAGTCAAAACGAAACAGGCTCACCCGAGAATTTAATCTTAAAACATACAGCCCCATCTGGCTGTCAAAACTGCTTTACCAAAACTTGCCTTAGAAGCCAGGAGCCCTGTTAATCTAGCATTTGCAGCCTAGGGGAGCAAGTCAAAGCAAAATAGTCTCACCCGACTATTTAATCCTAAAACATATAGCCCCATCTTGCCGCCAAAACTGATTTACCAAAACTTATCTCAGTTACCAGGAACCCTGTTAATCTAGCATTTGCAGCCTAGGGGAGGAAGTCAAAGTCAAACAGACTCACCCGACTATTTAACTTTAAAACATACAGACTTACGTAGCTGTTAAAACTGTTTTACCAAAACTTTTTTTAGATTCCAGGAGCCCAGCCAATCTGGCATGTGCCGCCTAGGGGAGAAAGTCAAAACCAAACAGGCTCACCCGAGAATTTAATCTTAAAACATAACAGCCCCATCTGGCTGTCAAAACTGCTTTACCAAAACTTGCCTTAGAAACCAGGAGCCCTGTTAATCTATCATTTGCAGCCTAGGGGAGCAAGTCAAAGCAAAATAGTCTCACCCGACTATTAAGTCTGAACACATTCAGCCTCAAATGGAACTCAGAATTGCTTTACCAAAACTTGTCTCAGATTCCAGGAACCCTGGTTATCCATCATTTGCATCCTAAGGGCGCAAGTCAAAGCCAAACAGGCTCACCCGACTATTAAATCTTAAAACATATAGCGCCATCTGGCCGCCAAAACTGATTTACCAAAACTTGTCTTAGATACCAGGAACCCTGTTATTCCAGCATTTGCATCCTAGGGGCGCAAGTCAAAGCCAAACACGCTCATCCGACTACTTAAACTTAAAGCATACAACCTTACCTAGCTGTCAAATCTGTTTTACCAAAACTTGTCTTAGATTCCAGGAGCCCCGACAATCTGGCATGTACAGCCTAGGGGAGCAAGTCAAAGCCAACCAGGCTCATCCGACTATTTAATCCTAAAACATATAGCCCCACCTGGCCGCCAAAACTGATTTACCAAAACTTGTCTCAGATACCAGGAACCCTGTTAATCTAGCATTTGCAGCCTAGGGGAGCAAGACAAAGCCAAATAACCTCACCCGACTATTAAATCTTAACACATTCAGCCTTACCTGGAACTCAAAATTGCCTTACCAAAACTTGTTTCAGATACCAAGAACCCTGTTTATCCAGCATTTGCAACCTAGCAGCGCATGTCAAAGCCAAACAGGCTCACCCGACTATTAAATCTTAAAACATATAGCCCCATAGACGCCAAAACTGATTTACCAAAACTTGTCTTAGATACCAGGAACCCTGTTATTCCAGAATTTGCATCCTAGGGGCGCAAGTCAAAGCCAAACACGCTCACCCGACTATTTAATCTTAACACATTCAGCCTCACCTGGGACTCAAAATTGCCTTACCAAAACTTGTTTCCGATTCCAAGAACCCTGTTTATCCAGCATTTCCATCCTAGGAGCGCAAGTCAAAGCCAAACAGCCTTGCCTAGCTGTCAAAACTGTTTTACCAAAACTTGTCTTAGATTCCAGGAGCCCCGCCAAGCTGGCATGTACAGCCTAGGGGAGCAAGTCAAAATTAACCAGGCTCATCCGACTATTTAATCCTAAAACATATAGCCCCACCTGGCCGCCAAAACTTGTCTCAGATACCAGGAACCCTGTTAATCTAGCATTTGCAGCCTAGGGGAGCAAGACAAAGCCAAATAGCCTCACCCGACCATGAAATCTTAACACATTCAGCCTCACCTGGAACTCAAAATTTCCTTACCAAAACTTGTTTCAGATACCAAGAACCCTGTTTATCCAGCATTTGCATCCTAGGAGCGCAAGTCAAAGCCAAACAGGCTCACCCGACAATTAAATCTTAAAACATGTAGCCCCATAGACGCCAAAACTGACTTAGCAAAACATGTCTTAGATACCAGGAATCCTGTTATTCCAGCATTTGCATCCTAGGGGCGCAAGTCAAAGCAAAATAGTCTCACCTGACTATTTAATCTTAAAGCATACAGCCTTACCTAGCTGTCAAAACTGTTTTACCAAAACTTGTCTCAGATACCAGGAACACTGTTATTCCAGCATTTGCATCCTAGGGGCGCAAGTCAAAGCCAAACACGCTCACTCGACTATTTAATCTTTAAGCATACAGCCTTACCTAGCTGTCAAAGCTGTTTTACCAAAACTTGTCTTAGATTCCAGGAGCCCCGCCAATCTGGCATGTGGAGCCTAGGGGAGCAAGTCAAAACCGAACAGGCTCATCCGACTATTTAATCCTAAAACATATAGCCCCATCTGGCCGCCAAAACTGATTTACCAAAACTTTTCTCAGATACCAGGAGCCCTGTTAATCTAGCATTTGCTGCCTAGGGGAGCAAGACAAAGCCAAATAGCCTCACCCGACTATGAAATCTTAACACATTCAGCCTCACCTGGAACTCAAAATTGCCTTACCAAAACTTGTTTCAGATACCAAGAACCCTGTTTATCCAGCATTTGCATCCGAGGAGCGCAAGTCAAAGCCAAACAGGCTCACCCGACTATTAAGTCTTAAAACATGTAGCCCCATAGACGCCAAAACTGATTTACCAAAACTTGTCTTAGATACCAGGAACCCTGTTATTCCAGCATTTGCATCCTAGGGGCGCAAGTCAAAGCCAAACACTCTCACCCGACTATTTAATCTTAAAGCATACAGCCTTACCTAGCTGTCAAAACTGTTTTACCAAAACTTGTCTTAGATTCCAGGAGCCCCGCCAATCTGGCATGTGGAGCCTAGGGAAGCAAGTCAAAGCCAAACAGGCTCATCCGACTATTTAATCCTAAAACATATAGACCCATCTGGCCGCCAAGACTGATTTACCAAAACTTGTCTCAGATACCAGGAACCCTGTTAATCTAGCATTTGCCGCCTAGGGGAGCAAAACAAAGCCAAAAAGCCTCACCCGACTATTAAATTTTAACTCATTCAGCCACACCTGGAACTCAAAATTGCCATACCAAAACTTGTCTCAGATACCAGGAACCCTGTTAATCCAGCATTTGCATCCTAGGGGCGCAAGTCAAAGCCAAACAGGCTCACCAAACTATTAAATCTTAAAACATATAGCCCCATCTGGTCGCCAAAACTGACTTACCAAAACATGTCTTAGATACCAGGAACCCTGTTATTCCAGCATTTGCATTCTAGGGGCGCAAGTCAAAGCAAAATAGTCTCACCCGACTATTTAACCTTAAAGCATACAGCCTTACCTAGCTGTCAAAACTGTTTTACCAAAACTTGTCTTAGATGGCAGGAGCCCCGCCAATCTGGCATGTGGAGCCAAGGGGAGCAAGTCAAAGTTAAACAGGCTCACCCGACAATTTAATCTTAAAACATACAGACTTACGTAGTTGCCAAAGCTGCTTTACCAAAACATGTCTCAGATACCAGGAACCCTGTTAATGCAGCATTTGTATCCTAGGGGCGCAAGTCAAAGACAAACAGGCTCGCCCGACTATTAAATCTTAAAACATATAGCCCCATCTGGCCTCCAAAATTGATTTACCAAAACTTGTCTTAGATACCAAGAACCCTGTTATTCCAGTATTTGCATCCTAGGGGCGCAAGTCAAAGCCAAACACACTCACCCGACTATTTAATCTTAAAGAATACAGCCTTACCTAGCTGTCAAAACTGATTTACCAAAACTTGTCTTAGATTCCAGGAGCCCCGCCAATCTGGCATGTGGAGCCTAGGGGAGCAAGTCAAAGCCATACAGGCTCACCCGACAATTTAATCTTAAAACATACAGACTTACGTAGCTGCCAAAACTGCTTTACGAAAACTTGCCTTAGAAACCAGGAGCCCTGTTAATCTAGCATTTGCAGCCTAGGGGAGCAAGTCAAAGCAAAATAGTCTCACCCGACTATTAAGTCTTAACACAATTAGCCTCACCTGGAACTTAAAATTGCCTTACCAAAACTTGTTTCAGATACAAGGAACCCTGTTAATCCAGCATTTGCATCCTAGGGGCGCAACTCAAGGCCAAACAGGCTCAACCGACTATTTAATCTTAAAACATACAGCCTTGCCCAGCTGTCAAAACTGTTTTACCAAACCTTGTCTTAGATTCCAGGAGCCAAGCCAATCTGGCATGTGGAGCCTAAGGGAGCAAGGCAAAGCCAAACAGGCTCACCCGACAATTTAATCTTAAAACATACAGACTTACGTAGTTGCCAAAGCTGTTTTCCAAAACTTGCCTTAGAAACCAGGAGCCCTGTTAATCTAGCATTTGCATCCTAGGGGCGCAAGTAAAAGCCAAACAGGCTCTCCCGACTACTAAATCTTAAAACATATAGCCCCATCTGGCCGCCAAAAATGATTTACCAAAACTTGTCTTAGATACCATGAACCCCGTTATTCCAGCATTTGCATTCTAGGGGCGCAAGTCAAAGCCAAACACGCTCACCCGACTATTTAATCTTAAAGCATACAGCCTTACCTAGCTGTCAAAACCTTTTTTACCAAAACTTGTCTTAGATTCCAGGAGCCCCGCCAATCTGGCATGTGGAGCCTAGGGGAGCAAGTCAAAGCGTAACAGGCTCACCCGACAATTTAATCTTAAAACATACAGACTTACGTAGCTGCCTTAGAAACCAGGAGCCCTGTTAATCTAGCATTTGCAGCCTAGGGGAGCAAGTCAAAGCAAAATAGTCTCACCCGACTATTAAGTCTTAACACATTCAGCCTCACCTGAAACTCAAAATTGCCTTACCAAAACTTGTTTCAGATACCAGGAACCCTGTTAATCCAGCATTTGCATCCTAGGGGCGCAACTCAAAGCCCAAGAGGCTCAACCGACTATTTAATCTTAAAACATACAGTCTTGCCCAGCTGTCAAAACTGTTTTACCAAGCCTTGTCTTAGATTCCAGGAGCCAAGCCAATCTGGCATGTGGAGCCTAAGGGAGCAAGTCAAAGCCAAACAGGCTCACCCGACAATTTAATCTTAAAACATACAGACTTACGTAGTTGCCAAAGCTGTTTTCCAAAACTTGCCTTAGAAACCAGGAGCCCTGTTAATCTAGCATTTGCAGCCTAGGGGAGCAAGTCAAAGCAAAATAGTCTCACCCGACTATTAAGTCTTAACACATTCAGCCTCACCTGGAACTCAAAATTGCCTTACCAAAACTTGTTTCAGATACCAGGAACCCTGTTGATGCAGCATTTGCAGCCTAGGGGAGCAAGACAAAGCCAAACAGGCTCTCCCGACTATTAAATCTTAAAACATATATCCCCATTTGGCCGCCAAAAATGATTTACCAAAACTTGTCTTAGATACCAGGAACCCTGTTATTCCAGCATTTGCATCCTAGGTGCTCAAGTCAAAGCCAAGCATGCTTACCCGACTATTTAATCTTAAAGCATACAGCCTTACCTAGCTGTCAAAACTGTTTTACCAAAATTTGTCTTAGATTCCAGGAGCACCGCCAATCTGGCATGTGCAGCCTAGTGGAGCAAAACAAAGCCAAAAAGCCTCACCCGCCTATTAAATTTTAACTCAATCAGCCACACCTGGAACTCAAAATTGCCTTACCAAAACTTGTCTCAGATACCAGGAACCCTGTTAATCCAGCATTTGCATCCTAGGGGCGCAAGTCAGAGCCAAACAGGCTCACCAAACTATTAAATCTTAAAACATATAGCCCCATCTGGCCGCCAAAAACTGACTTACCAAAACATGTCTTAGATACCAGGAACCCTGTTATTCCAGCATTTGCATCCAAGGGGCGCAAGTCAAAGCAAAATAGTCTCACCCGACTATTTAATCTTAAAGCATACAGCCTTAACTAGCTGTCAAAACTGTTTTACCAAAACTTGTGTCAGATACCCGGAACACTGTTAATGCAGCATTTGCATCCTAGGGGCGCATGTGAAAGCCAAACAGGTTCACCCGACTATTAAATCTTAAAACATATAGCCCCATCTGGCCGCCAAAACTGATTTACCAAAACTTGTCTTAGATACCAGGAACCCTGTTATTCCAGCATTTGCATCCCAGGGGCGCAAGTCAAAGCCAAACACGCTCACCCGACTATTTAATCTTAAAGCATACAGCCTTACCTAGCTGTCAAAACTGTTTTACCAAAACTTGTCTTAGATTGCAGGAGCCCCGCCAATCTTGCATGTGGAGCCAAGGGGAGCAAGTCAAAGCCAAACAGGCTCACCCGACAATTTAATCTTAAAACATACAGACTTACGTAGTTGCCAAAGCTGCTTTACCAAAACATGTCTCAGATACCAGGAACCCTGTTAATGCAGCATTTGTATCCTAGGGGCGCAAGTCAAAGACAAACAGGCTCGCCCGACTATTAAATCTTAAAACATATAGCCCCATCTGGCCGCCAAAATTGATTTACCAAAACTTGTCTTAGATACCAGAAACCCTGTTATTCCAGTATTTGCATCCTAGGGGCGCAAGTCAAAGCCAAACACGCTCACCCGACTATTTAATCTTAAAGAACACAGCCTTACCTAGCTGTCAAAACTGATTTACCAAAACTTGTCTTAGATTCCAGGAGCCCCGCCAATCTGGCATGTGGAGCCTAGGGGAGCAAGTCAAAGCCATACAGGCTCACCCGACAATTTAATCTTAAAACATACAGACTTACGTAGCTGCCAAAACTGCTTTACGAAAACTTGCCTTAGAAACCAGGAGCCCTGTTAATCTAGCATTTGCAGCCTAGGGGAGCAAGTCAAAGCAAAATAGTCTCACCCGACTATTAAGTCTTAACACAATTAGCCTCACCTGGAACTCAAAATTGCCTTACCAAAACTTGTTTCAGATACCAGGAACCCTGTTAATCCAGCATTTGCATCCTAGGGGCGCAACTCAAAGCCAAACAGGCTCAACCGACTATTTAATCTTAAAACATACAGCCTTGCCCAGCTGTCAAAACTGTTTTACCAAACCTTGTCTTAGATTGCAGGAGCCAAGCCAATCTGGCATGTGGAGCCTAAGGGTGCAAGGCTAAGCCAAACAGGCTCACCCGACAATTTAATCTTAAAACATACAGACTTACGTAGTTGCCAAAGCTGCTTTACCAAAACTTGTCTCAGATACCAGGAACCCTGTTAATGCAGCATTTGCATCCTAGGGGCGCAAGTCAAAGCCAAACAGGCTCTCCCGACTACTAAATCTTAAAACATATAGCCCCATCTGGCCGCCAAAAATGATTTACCAAAACTTGTCTTAGATACCAGGAACCCTGTTATTCCAGCATTTGCATTCTAGGGGCGCAAGTCAAAGCCAAACACGCTCACCCGACTATTTAATCTTAAAGCATACAGCCTTACCTAGCTGTCAAAACTGTTTTACCAAAACTTGTCTTAGATTCCAGGAGCCCCGCCAATCTGACATGTGGAGCCTAGGGGAGCAAGTCAAAGCGTAACAGGCTCACCCGACAATTTAATCTTAAAACATACAGACTTACGTAGCTGCCTTAGAAACCAGGAGCCCTGTTAATCTAGCATTTGCAGCCTAGGGGAGCAAGTCAAAGCAAAATAGTCTCACCCGACTATTAAGTCTTAACACATTCAGCCTCACCTGGAACTCTAAATTGCCTTACCAAAACTTGTTTCAGATACCAGGAACCCCGTTGATGCAGCATTTGCAGCCTAGGGGAGCAAGACAAAGCCAAACAGGCTCTCCCGACTATTAAATCTTAAAACATATAGCCCCATCTGGCCGCCAAAAATGATTTACCAAAACTTGTCTTAGATACCAGGAACCCTGTTATTCCAGCATTTGCATCCTAGGTGCTCAAGTCAAAGCCAAGCATGCTCACCCGACTATTTAATCTTAAAGCATACAGCCTTACCTAGCTGTCAAAACTGTTTTACCAAAATTTGTCTTAGATTCCAGGAGCACCGCCAATCTGGCATGTGCAGCCTAGTGGAGCAAGTCAAAGCCAAACAGGCTCATCCGACTATTAAGTCTTAAAACATTCAGCATCACCTGGAACTCAAAATTGCCATACCAAAACTTTTTTCAAATTCCAGGAACAATGTTAATCCAGCATTTGCATCCTAGGGGCGCAAGTCAAGGCCAAATAGGCTCAACCGACTATTTAATCTTAAAACATACAGTCTTGCCCAGCTGCCAGAACTGTTTTTCCAAACCTTGTCTTAGATTCCAGGAGCCCCGCCAATCTGGCATGTGGAGCCTAGGGGAGCAAGTCAAAACCAAACAGGCTCACCCGAGAATTTAATCTTAAACATACAGCCCCATCTGGCTGCCAAAACTGCTTTACCAAAATTTGCCTTAGAAACCAGGAGCCCTGTTAATCTATCATTTGCAGCCTAGGGGAGCAAGTCAAAGCAAAATAGTCTCACCCGACTATTAAGTCTGAACACATTCAGCCTCACCTGGAACTCAGAATTGCCTTACCAAAACTTGTCTCAGATTCCAGGAACAATGTTAATCCAGCATTTGCATCCTAGGGGCGCAAGTCAAGGCCAAATAGGCTCAACCGACTATTTAATCTTAAAACATACAGTCTTGCCCAGCTGCCAGAACTGTTTTTCCAAACCTTGTCTTAGATTCCAGGAGCCCCGCCAATCTGGCATGTGGAGCCTAGGGGAGCAAGTCAAAACCAAACAGGCTCAGCCGAGAATTTAATCTTAAAACATACAGCCCCATCTGGCTGCCAAAACTGCTTTACCAAAATTTGCCTTAGAAACCAGGAGCCCTGTTAATCTAGCATTTGCAGCCTAGGGGAGCAAGTCAAAGCAAAATAGTCTCACCCGACTATTAAGTCTGAACACATTCAGCCTCACCTGGAACTCAGAATTGCCTTACCAAAACTTGTCTCAGATTCCAGGAACCCTGGTTATCCAGCATTTGCATCCTAGGGGCGCAAGTCAAAGCCAAACAGGCTCTCCCGACAATTTAATCTTAAAACATACAGACTTACGTAGTTGCCAAAACTGCTTTACCAAAACTTGCCTTAGAAACCAGGAGCCCTGTTAATCTAGCATTTGCATCCTAGGGGAGCAAGTCAAAGCAAAATAGTCTCTTCCGACTATTAAGTCTTAACACATTCAGCCTCACCTGGAACTCAAAATTGCCTTACCAAAACTTGTTTCAGATACCAGGAACCCTGTTAATCCAGCATTTGCATCCTAGGGGCGCAGCTCAAAGCCAAACAGGCTCAACCGACTATTTAATCTAAAAACATACAGTCTTGCCCAGCTGTCAAAACTGTTTTACCAAACCTTGTCTTAGATTGCAGGAGCCAAGCCAATCTGGCATGTGGAGCCTAAGGGAGCAAGTCAAAGCCAAACAGGCTCACCCGACAATTAAATCTTAAAACATACAGACTTACGTAGTTGCCAAAGCTGCTTTACCAAAACTTGTCTCAGATACCAGGAACCCTGTTAATGCAGCATTTGCATCCTAAGGGCGCAAGTCAAAGCCAAACAGGCTCTCCCGACTATTAAATCTTAAAACATATAGCACCATCTGGCCGCCAAAAATGATTTACCAAAACTTGTCTTAGATACCAGGAACCCTGTTATTCCAGCATTTGCATCCTAGGGGCGCAAGTCAAAGCCCAACAAGCGTCCCCGGCTATTTAAACTCAAAGCATACAGCCTTACCTAGCTGTCAAAACTGTTTTACCAAAACTTGTCTTAGATTCCAGGAGCCCCACCAATCTGGCATGTGGAGCCTAGGGGAGCAAGTCAAAGCCAAACACGCTCCCCCGACAGTTTAATCCTAAAACATACAGACTTACGTAGCTGCCAAAACTGCTTTACCAAAACTTGCCTTAGAAACCAGGAGCCCTGTTAAGCTAGCATTTGCAGCCTAGGGGAGCAAGTCAAAGCAAAATAGTCTCGCCCAACTATTAAGTCTTAACACATTCAGCCTCACCTGGTACTCAAAATTGCCTTACCAAAACTTGTTTCAGATACCAGGAACCCTGTTAATCCAGCATTTGCATCCTAGGGGCGCAACTCAAAGCCAAACAGGCTCAAACGACTATTTAATCTTAAAACATACAGACTTACGTAGCTGTCAAAACTGTTTTACCAAACCTTGTCTTAGATTCCAGGATCCAAGCCACTCTGGCATGTGGAGCCTAAGGGAGCAAGGCAAAGCCAAGCAGGCTCACCCGACAATTTAATCTTAAAACATACAGACTTACATAGTTGCCAAAGCTGCTTTACCAAAACTTGTCTCAGATACCAGGAACCCTGTTAATGCAGCATTTGTATCCTAGGGGCGCAAGTCAAAGCCAAACAGGCTCTCCCGACTACTAAATCTTAAAACATATAGCCCCATCTGGCCGCCAAAAATGATTTACCAAAACTTGTCTTAGATACCATGAACCCTGTTATTCCAGCATTTGCATTCTAGGGGCGCAAGTCAAAGCCAAACAGGCTCAACCGACTATTTAATCTAAAAACATACAGTCTTACCTAGCTGTCAAAACTGTTTTACCAAAACTTGTCTTAGATTCCAGGAGCCCCGCCAATCTGGCATGTGGAGCCTAGGGGAGCAAGTCAAAGCCAAACAGGCTCCCCCGACAGTTTAATCTTAAAACATACAGACTTACGTAGCTGCCAAAACTGCTTTACCAAAACTTGCCTTAGAAACCAGGAGCCCTGTTAAGCTAATATTTGCAGCCTATGGGAGCAAGTCAAAGCAAAATAGTCTCGCCCAACTATTAAGTCTTAACACATTCAGCCTCACCTGGTACTCAAAATTGCCTTACCAAAACTTGTTTCAGATACCAGGAACCCTGTTAATCCAGCATTTGCATCCTAGGGGCGCAACTCAAAGCCAAACAGGCTCAAACGACTATTTAATCTTAAAACATACAGCCTTGCCCAGCTGTCAAAACTATTTTACCAAACCTTGTCTTAGATTCCAGGATCCAAGCCAATCTGGCATGTAGAGCCTAAGGGAGCAAGGCAAAGCCAAGCAGGCTCACCCGACAATTTAATCTTAAAACATACAGACTTACGTAGTTGCCAAAGCTGCTTTACCAAAACTTGTCTCAGATACCAGGAACCCTGTTAATGCAGCATTTGTATCCTAGGGGCGCAAGTCAAAGCCAAACAGGCTCTCCCGACTACTAAATCTTAAAACATATAGCCCCATCTGGCAGCCAAAAATGATTTACCAAAACTTGTCTTAGATACCATGAACCCTGTTATTCCAGCATTTGCATTCTAGGGGCGCAAGTCAAAGCCAAACACGCTCACCCGACTATTTAATCTTAAAGCATACAGCCTTTCCTAGCTGTCAAAACTGTTTTACCAAAACTTGTCTTAGATTCCAGGAGCCCCGCCAATCTGGCATGTGGAGCCTAGGGGAGCAAGTCAAAGCCAAACAGGCTCACCCGACAATTTAGTCTTAAAACATACAGACTTACGTAGCTGCCAAAACTGCTTTACGAAAACTTGCCTTAGAAACCAGGAGCCCTGTTAATCTAGCATTTGCAGCCTAGGGGAGCAAGTCAAAGCAAAATAGTCTCACCCGACTATTAAGTCTTAACACACTCAGCCTCACCTGGAACTCCAAATTGCCATACCAAAACTTGTTTCAGATACCAGGAACCCTGTTAATCCAGCATTTGCATCCTAGGGGCGCAACTCAAAGCCAAACAGGCTCAACCGACTATTTAATCTTAAAACATACAGTCTTGCCCAGCTGTCAAAACTGTTTTACCAAGCCTTGTCTTAGATTCCAGGAGCCAAGCCATTCTGGCATGTGGAGCCTAAGGGAGCAAGTCAAAGCCAAACAGGCTCACCCGACAATTTAATCTTAAAACATACAGACTTACGTAGTTGCCAAAGCTGTTTTCCAAAACTTGCCTTAGAAACCAGGAGCCCTGTTAATCTAGCATTTGCAGCCTAGGGGAGCAAGTCAAAGCAAAATAGTCTCACCCGACTATTAAGTCTTAACACGTTCAGCCTCACCTGGA
Source organism: Drosophila kanekoi (assembly GCA_037075305.1). Classification (NCBI taxonomy): domain Eukaryota; kingdom Metazoa; phylum Arthropoda; class Insecta; order Diptera; family Drosophilidae; genus Drosophila; species Drosophila kanekoi. The sequence continues at coordinate 374,797 of JBAMCE010000362.1, read as the reverse complement.
ACTCAAAATTGCCTTACCAAAACTTGTTTCAGATACCAGGAACCCTGTTGATGCAGCATTTGCAGCCTAGGGGAGCAAGACAAAGCCAAACAGGCTATCCCGACTATTAAATCTTAAAACATATTGCCCCATCTGGCCGCCAAAAATGATTTACCAAAACTTGTCTTAGATACCAGGAACCCTGTTATTCCAGCATTTGCATCCTAGGGGCGCAAGTCAAAGCCAAGCACGCTCACCCGACTATTTAATCTTAAAGCATACAGCCTTACCTAGCTGTCAAAACTGTTTTACCAAAATTTGTCTTAGATTCCAGGAGCACCGCCAATCTGGCATGTGCAGCCTAGTGGAGCAAGTCAAAGCCAAACAGGCTCATCCGACTATTAAGTCTTAAAACATTCAGCATCACCTGAACTCAAAATTGCCATACCAAAACTTTTTTCAGATTCCAGGAACAATGTTAATCCAGCATTTGCATCCTAGGGGCGCAAGTCAAGGCCAAATAGGCTCAACCGACTATTTAATCTTAAAACATACAGTCTTGCCCAGCTGCCAGAACTGTTTTTCCAAACCTTGTCTTAGATTCCAGGAGCCCCGGAAATCTGGCATGTGGAGCCTAGGGGAGCAAGTCAAAACCAAACAGGCTCACCCGAGAATTTAATCTTAAAACGTACAGCCCCATCTGGCTTCCAAATCTGCTTTACCAAAACTTGCCTTAGAAACCAGGAGCCCTGTTAATCTAGCATTTGCAGCCTAGGGGAGCAAGTCAAAGCAAAATAGTCTCACCCGACTATTAAGTCTGAACACATTCAGCCTCACCTGGAACTCAGAATTGCCTTACCAAAACTTGTTTCAGATACCAGGAACCCTGTTAATCCAGCATTTTCATCTTAGGGGCGCAAGTCAAAGCCCAACAAGCGTCCCCGGCTATTTAAACTTAAAGCATACAGCCTTACCTAGCTGTCAAAACTGTTTTACCAAATCTTGTCTTAGATTCCAGGAGCCCCGCCAATCTGGCATGTGGAGCCTAGGGGAGCAAGTCAAAGCCAAACAGGCTCACCCGACAGTTTAATCTTAAAACATACAGACTTACGTAGCTGCCAAAACTGCTTTACCAAAACTAGCCTTAGAAACCAGGAGCCCTGTTAAGCTAGCATTTGCAGCCTATGTTAGCAAGTCAAAGCAAAATAGTCTCGCCCAACTACTAAGACTTAACACATTCAGCCTCACCTGGTACTCAAAATTGCCTTACCAAAACTTGTTTCAGATACCAGGAACCCTGTTAATCCAGCATTTGTATCCTAGGGGCGCAACTCAAAGCCAAACAGGCTCAACCGACTATTTAATCTTAAAACATACAGTCTTGCCCTGCTGTCAAAACTGTTTTACCCAACCTTGTCTTAGATTCCATGAGCCAAGCCAATCTGGCATGTGGAGCCTACGGGAGCAAGTCAAAGCCAAACAGGCTCACCCGACAATTTAATCTTAAAACATACAGACTTACGTAGTTGCCAAAGCTGCTTTACCAAAACTTGTCTCAGATACCAGGAACCCTGTTAATGCAGCATTTGCATCCTAGGGGCGCAAGTCAAAGCCAAACAGGCTCTCCCGACTATTAAATCTTAAAACATATAGCCCCATCTGGCCGCCAAAAATGATTTACCAAAACTTGTCATAGATGCCAGGAACCCTGTTAAACCAGCATTTGCATCCTAGGGGCGCAACTCCAAGCCAAACAGGCTCAACCGACTATTTAATCTTAAAACATACAGTCTTGCCCTGCTGTCAAAACTGTTTTACCAAACCTTGTCTTAGATTCCAGGAGCCAAGCCAATCTGGCATGTGGAGCCTAAAGGAGCAAGTCAAAGCCAAACAGGCTCACCCGACAATTTAATCTTAAAACATACAGACTAACGTAGTTGCCAAATCTGCTTTACCAAAACTTGTCTCAGATACCAGGAACCCTGTTAATGCAGCATTTGCATCCTAGGGGCGCAAGTCAAAGCCAAACAGGCTCTCCCGACTATTAAATCTTAAAACATATAGCCCCATCTGGCCGCCAAAAATGATTTACCAAAACTTGTCTTAGATACCAGGAACCCTGTTATTCCAGCATTAGCATCCTAGGGGCGCAAGTCAAAGCCAAGCATGCTCACCCGACTATTTAATCTTAAAGCATACAGCCTTACCTAGCTGTCAAAACTGTTTAACCAAAATTTTTCTTAGATTCCAGGAGCACCGCCAATCTGGCATGTGCAGCCTAGTGGAGCAAGTCAAAGCCAAACAGGCTCATCCGACTATTAAGTCTTAAAACATTCAGCCTCACCTGGAACTCAAAATTGCCATTCCAAAACTTGTTCCAGATACCAGGAACAATGTTAATCCAGCATTTGCATCCTAGGGGCGCAAGTCAAGGCCAAATAGGCTCAACCGACTATTTAATCTTAAAACATACAGTCTTGCCCAGCAGCCAAAACTGTTTTTCCAAACCTTGTCTTAGATTCCAGGAGCCCCGCCAATCTGGCATGTGGAGCCTAGGGGAACAAGTCAAAACCAAACAGGCTCACCCGAGAATTTAATCTTAAAACATACAGCCCCATCTGGCTGCCAAAACTGCTTTACCAAAACTTGCCTTAGAAACCAGGAGCCCTGTTAATCTAGCATTTGCAGCCTAGGGGAGCAAGTCAAAGCAAAATAGTCTCACCCGACTATTAAGTCTGAACACATTCAGCCTCACCTGGAACTCAGAATTGCCTTACCAAAACTTGTCTCAGATTCCAGGAACCCTGGTTATCCAGCATTTGCATCCTAGGGGCGCAAGTCAAAGCCAAACAGGCCCTCCCGACAATTTAATCTTAAAACATACAGACTTACGTAGCTGCCAAAACTGCTTTACCAAAACTTACCTTAGAAGCCAGGAGCCCTGTTAATCTAGCATTTGCAGCCTAGGGGAGCAAGTCAAAGCAAAATAGTCTCACCCGACTATTAAGTCTTAACACATTCAGCCTCACCTGGAACTCAAAATTGCCTTACCAAAACTTGTTTCAGATACCAGGAACCCTGTTAATCCAGCATTTGCATCCTAGGGGCGCAACTCAAAGCCAAACAGGCTCAACCGACTATTTAATCTAAAACCATACAGTCTTGCCCAGCTGTCAAAACTGTTTTACCAAACCTTGTCTTAAATTGCAGGAGCCAAGCCAATCTGGCATGTGGAGCCTTAGGGAGCAAGTCAAAGCCAAACAGGGTCACCCGACAATTTAATCTTAAAACATACAGACTTACGTAGTTGCCAAAGCTGCTTAACCAAAACTTGTCTCAGATACCAGGAACCCTGTTAATGCAGCATTTGCATCCTAGGGGCGCAAGTCAAATCCAAACAGGCTCTCCCGACTATTAAATCTTAAAACATATAGCACCATCTGGCCGCCAAAAATGATTTACCAAAACTTGTCTTAGATACCAGGAACCCTGTTATTCCAGCATTTGCATCCTAGGGGCGCAAGTCAAAGCCCAACAAGCGTCCCCGGCTATTTAAACTCAAAGCATACAGCCTTACCTAGCTGTCAAAACTGTTTTACCAAAACTTGTCTTAGATTCCAGGAGCCCCGCCAATCTGGCATGTGGACCCTAGGGGAGCAAGTCAAAGCCAAACAGGCTCACCCGACAATTTAATCTTAAAACATACAGACTTACTTAGCTGCCAAAACTGCTTTACGAAAACTTGCCTTAGAAACCAGGAGCCCTGTTAATCTAGCATTTGCAGCCTAGGGGAGCAAGTCAAAGCAAAATAGTATCTCCCGACTATTAAGTCTTAACACATTCAGCCTCTCCTGGTACTCAAAATTGCCTTACCAAAACTTGTTTCAGATACCAGGAACCCTGTTAATCTAGCACTTTCATCCTAGGGGCGCATCTCAAAGCCAAACAGGCTCAACCGACTATTTAATCTTTAAACATACAGCCTTGCCCAGCTGTCAAAACTGTTTTACCAAACCTTGTCTTAGATTCCAGGAGCCAAGCCAATCTGGCATGTGGATCCTAAGGGAGCAAGTCAAAGCCAAACAGGCTCACCCGACAATTTAATCTTAAAACATACAGACTTACGTAGTTGCCAAAGCTGCTTTACCAAAACTTGTCTCAGATACCAGGAACCCTGTTAATGCAGCATTTGCATCCTAGGGGCGCAAGTCAAAGCCAAACAGGCTCTCCCGACTACTAAATCTTAAAACATATAGCCCCATCTGGCCGCCAAAAATGATTTACCAAAACTTGTCTAAGATACCATGAACCCTGTTATTCCAGCATTTGCATTCTAGGGGCGCAAGTCAAAGCCAAACACGCTCACCCGACTATTTAATCTTAAAGCATACAGCCTTACCTAGCTGTCAAAACTGTTTTACCAAAACTTGTCTTAGATTCCAGGAGCCCCGCCAATCTGGCATGTGGAGCCTAGGGGAGCAAGTCAAAGCCAAACAGGCTCACCCGACAATTTAATCTTAAAACATACAGACTTACGTAGCTGCCAAAACTGCTTTACCAAAACTTGCCTTAGAAACCAGGAGCCCTGTTAATCTAGCATTTGCAGCCTAGGGGAGCAAGTCAAAGCAAAATAGTCTCACCCGACTATTAAGTCTTAACACATTCAGCCTCGCCTGAAACTCAAAATTGCCTTACCAAAACTTGTTTCAGATACCAGGAACCCTGTTAATCCAGCATTTGCATCCTAGGGGTGCAACTCAAAGCCAAACAGGCTCAACCGACTATTTAATCTTAAAACATACAGTCTTGCCCTAAGGGAACAAGTCAAAGCAAAATAGCCTCACCTGGAACTCAAAATTGCCTTACCAAAACTTGTTTCAGATACCAGGAACCCTGTTAATCCAGCATTTGCATCCTAGGGGCGCAACTCAAAGCCAAACAGGCTCAACCGACTATTTAATCTTAAAACATACAGTCTTGCCCAGCTGTCAAAACTGTTTTACCAAACCTTGTCTTAGATTCCAGGAGCCAAGCCAATCTGGCATGTGGAGCCTAGGGGAGCAAGTCAAAGCCAATCAGGCTCACCCATCAATTTAATCTTAAAACATACAGACTTACGTAGTTGCCATAGCTGCTTTACCAAAACTTGTCTCAGATACCAGGAACCCTGTTAATGCAGCATTTGTATCCTAGGGGCGCAAGTAAAAGCCAAACAGGCTCGCCCGACTATTAAATCTTAAAACATATAGCCCCATCTGGCCGCCAAAATTGATTTACCAAAACTTGTCTTAGATACCAGGAACCCTGTTATTCCAGCATTTGCATCCTAGCGGCGCAAGTCAAAGCCAAACACGCTCACCCGACTATTTAATCTTAAAGCATACAGCCTTACCTAGCTGCCAAAACTGATTTACCAAAACTTGTCTTAGATTCCAGGAGCCCCGCCAATCTGGCATGTGGAGCCTAGGGGAGCAAGTCAAAGCCAAATAGGTTCACCCGACAATTTAATCTTAAAACATACAGACTTACGTAGCTGCCAAAACTGCTTTACGAAAACTTGCCTTAGAAACCAGGAGCCCTGTTAATCTAGCATTTGCAGCCTAGGGGAGCAAGTCAAAGCAAAAAAGTCTCACCCGACTATTAAGTGTTAACACAATTAGCCTCACCTGGAACTCAAAATTGCCTTACCAAAACTTGTTTCAGATACCAGGAACCCTGTTAATCCAGCATTTGCATCCTAGGGGCGCAACTCAAAGCCAAACAGGCTCAACCGACTATTTAATCTTAAAACATACAGCCTTGCCCAGCTGTCAAAACTGTTTTACCAAACCTTGTCTTAGATTGCAGGAGCCAAGCCAATCTGGCATGTGGAGCCTAAGGGAGCAAGTCAAAGCCAAACAGGCTCACCCGACAATTTAATCTTAAAACATACAGACTTACGTAGTTGCCAAAGCTGCTTTACCAAAACTTGTCTCAGATACCAGGAACCCTGTTAATGCAGCCTTTGCATCCTAGGGGCGCAAGTCAAAGCCAAACAGGCTCTCCCGACTACTAAATCTTAAAACATATAGCCCCATCTGGCCGCCAAAAATGATTTACCAAAACTTGTCTTAGATACCATGAACCCTGTTATTCCAGCATTTGCATTCTAGGGGCGCAAGTCAAAGCCAAACACGCTCACCCGACTATTTAATCTTAAAGCATACAGCCTTACCTAGCTGTCAAAACTGTTTTACCAAAACTTGTCTTAGATTCCAGGAGCACCGCCAATCTGGCATGTGGAGCCTAGGGGAGCAAGTCAAAGCCAAACAGGCTCATCCGACTATTAAGTCTTAAAACATTCAGCCTCACCTGGAACTCAAAATTGCCATACCAAAACTTGTTTCCGATTCCAGGAACAATGTTAATCCAGCATTTGCATCATAGGGACGCAAGTCAAGGCCAAATAGGCTCAACCGACTATTTAATCTTAAAACATACAGTCTTGCCCAGCTGCCAGAACTGTTTTTCCAAACCTTGTCTTAGATTCCAGGAGCCCCGCCAATCTGGCATGTGGAGCCTAGGGGAGCAAGTCAAAGCCAAACAGGCTCACCCGACAGTTTAATCTTAAAACATACAGACATACGTAGCTGCCAAAACTGCTTTACCAAAACTTGCCTTAGAAACCAGGAGCCCTGTTAATCTAGCATTTGCAGCCTAGGGGAGCAAGTCAAAGCAAAATAGTCTCGCCCAACTATTAAGTCTTAACACATTCAGCCTCACCTGGTACTCAAAATTGCCTTACCAAAACTTGTTTCAGATACCAGGAACCCTGTTAATCCAGCATTTGCATCCTAGGGGCGCAACTCAAAGCCAAACAGGCTCAACCGACTATTTAATCTTAAAACATACAGTCTTGCCCTAAGGGAACAAGTCAAAGCCAAACAGGCTCACCCGACAATTTAATCTTAAAACATACAGACTTACGTAGTTGCCAAAGCTGCTTTACCAAAACTTGTCTCAGATACCAGGAACCCTGTTAATGCAGCATTTGTATCCTAGGGGCGCAAGTCAAAGCCAAACAGGCTCGCCCGACTATTAAATCTTTAAACATATAGCCCCATCTGGCCGCCAAAATTGATTTACCAAAACTTGTCTCAGATACCAGGAACCCTGTTAATCCAGCATTTGCATCCTAGGGGCGCAACTCAAAGCCAAACAGGCTCAACCGACTATTTAATCTAAAAAAAATACAGTCTTGCCCAGCTGTCAAAACTGTTTTACCAAACCTTGTCTTAGATTGCAGGAGCCAAGCCAATCTGGCATGTGGAGCCTAAGGGAGCAAGTCAAAGCCAAACAGGCTCACCCGACAATTTAATCTTAAAACATACAGACTTACGTAGTTGCCAAAGCTGTTTTCCAAAACTTGCCTTAGAAACCAGGAGCCCTGTTAATCTAGCATTTGCAGCCTAGGGGAGCAAGACAAAGCCAAACAGGCTCTCCCGACTATTAAATCTTAAAACATAAAGCCCCATCTGGCCGCCAAAAATGATTTACCAAAACTTGTCTTAGATACCAGGAACCCTGTTATTCCAGCATTTGCATCCTAGGGGCGCAAGTCAAAGCCAAGCACGCTCACCAGACTATTTAATCTTAAAGCATACAGCCTTACCTAGCTGTCAAAACTGTTTTACCAAAATTTGTCTTAGATTCCAGGAGCACCGCCAATCTGGCATGTGCAGCCTAGTGGAGCAAGTCAAAGCCAAACAGGCTCATCCGACTATTAAGTCTCAAAAAACATTCAGCCTCACCTGGAACTCAAAATTGCCATACCAAAACTTGTTTCAGATTCCAGGAACAATGTTAATCCAGCATTTGCATCCTAGGGGCGCAACTCAAGGCCAAATAGGCTCAACCGACTAAAACATACAGCCCCATCTGGCTGCCAAACTGCTTTACCAAAACTTGCCTTAGAAACCAGGAGCCCTGTTAATCTAGCATTTGCAGCCTAGGGGAGCACGTCAAAGCAAAATAGTCTCACCCGACTATTAAGTCTGAGCACATTCAGCCTCACCTGGAACTCAGAATTGCCTTACCAAAACCTGTCTCAGATTCCAGGAACCCTGGTTATCCAGCATTTGCATCCTAGGGGCGCAAGTCAAAGCCAAACAGGCTCACCCGACAATTTAATCTTAAAACATACAGACTTACGTAGTTGCGAAAGCTGCTTTACCAAAACTTGTCTCAGATACCAGGAACCCTGTTAATGCAGCATTTGCATCCTAGGGGCGCAAGTCAAAGCCAAACAGGCTCTCCCGACTATTAAATCTTAAAACATATAGCACCATCTGGCCGCCAAAAATGATTTACCAAAACTTGTCTTAGATACCAGGAACCCTGTTATTCCAGCATTTGCATCCTAGGAGCGCAAGGCAAAGCCCAACAAGCGTCCCCGGCTATTTAAACTTAAAGCATACAGCCTTACCTAGCTGTCAAAACTGTTTTACCAAAACTTGTCTTAGATTCCAGGAGCCCCGCCAATCTGGCATGTGGAGCCTAGGGGAGCAAGTCAAAGCCAAACAGGCTCACCCGACAGTTTAATCTTAAAACATACAGACTTACGTAGCTGCCAAAACTGCTTTACAAAAACTTGCCTTAGAAACCAGGAGCCCTGTTAAGCTAGCATTTGCAGCCTACGGGAGCAAGTCAAAGCAAAATAGTCTCGCCCAACTATTAAGTCTTAACACATTCAGCCTCACCTGGTACTCAAAATTGCCTTACCAAAACTGGTTCAGATACCAGGAACCCTGTTAATCCAGCATTTGCATCCTAGGGGCGCAACTCAAAGCCAAACAGGCTCAACCGACTATTTAATCTTAAAACAAACAGTCTTGCCCTGCTGTCAAAACTGTTTTACCAAACCTTGTCTTAGATTGCAGGAGCCAAGCCCATCTGGCATGTGGAGCCTAAGGTAGCAAGTCAAAGCCAAACAGGCTCACCCGACAATTTAATCTTAAACCATACAGACTTACGTAGTTGCCAAAGCTGCTTTACCAAAACTTATCTCAGATACCAGGAACCCTGTTAATGCAGCATTTGCATCCTAGGGGCGCAAGTCAAAGCCAAACAGGCTCTCCCGACTATTAAATCTTAAAACATATAGCACCATCTGGTCGCCAAAATTCCCTTACCAAAACTTGTCGTAGATACCAGGAACCCTGTTATTCCAGCATTTGCATCCTAGGGGCGCAAGTCAAAGCCAAGCATGCTCACCCGACTATTTAATCTTAAAGCATACAGCCTTACCCAGCTGTCAAAACTGTTTTACCAAAATTTGTCTTAGATTCCAGGAGCACCGCCAATCTGGCATGTGCAGCCTAGTGGAGCAAGTCAAAGCCAAACAGGCTCATCCGACTATTAAGTCTTAAAACTTTCAGCCTCACCTGGAACTCAAAATTGCCATACCAAAACTTGTTTCAGATACCAGGAACAATGTTCATCCAGCATTTGCATCCTAGGGGCGCAAGTCAAGGCCAAATAGGCTCAACCGACTATTTAATCTTAAAACATACAGTCTTGCCCAGCTGCCAAAACTGTTTTTCCAAACCTTGTATTAGATTCCAGGAGCCCCGCCAATCTGGCATGTGGAGCCTAAGGGAGCAAGTCAAAACCAAACAGGCTCACCCGAGAATTTAATCTTAAAACATACAGCCCCATCTGGCTGCCAAAACTGCTTTACCAAAACTTGCCTTAGAAACCAGGAGCCAAGCCCATCTGGCATGTGGAGCCTAAGGGAGCAAGTCAAACCCAAACAGGCTCACCCGACAATTTAATCTTAAAACATACAGACTTACGTAGTTGCCAAAGCTGCTTTACCAAAACTTGTCTCAGATACCAGGAACCCTGTTAATGCAGCATTTGCATCCTAGAGGCGCAAGTCAAGGCCAAATAGGCTCAACCGACTATTTAATCTTAAAACATACAGTCTTGCCCTGCTGTCAAAACTGTTTTACCAAACCTTGTCTTAGATTCCAGGAGCCAAGCCAATCTGGCATGTGGAGCCTAAGGGAGCAAGTCAAAGCCAAACAGGCTCACCCGACAATTTAATCTTAAAACATACAGACTTACGTAGTTGCCAAAACTGTTTTAGCAACCTTGTCTTAGATTCCAGGAGCCAAGCCAATCTGGCATGTGGAGCCTAGGGGAGCAAGTCAAAGCCAATCAGGCTCACCCATCAATTTAATCTTAAAACATACAGACTTACGTAGCTGCCAAAACTGCTTTACCAAAACTTGCCTTAGAAACCAGGAGCCCTGTTAACCTAGCATTTGCAGCCTAGGGGAGCAAGTCAAAGCAAAATAGTCTCACCCGACTATTAAGTCTTAACACATTCAGCCTCACCTGGAACTCAAAATTGCCTTACCAAAACTTGTTTCAGATACCAGGAGCCCTGTTAATCCAGCATTTGCATCCTAGGGGCGCAACTCAAAGCCAAACAGGCTCAACCGACTATTTAATCTAAAAAAAATACAGTCTTGCCCAGCTGTCAAAACTGTTTTACCAAACCTTGTCTTAGATTGCAGGAACCAAGCTAATCTGGCATGTGGAGCCTAAGGGAGCAAGTCAAAGCCAAACAGGCTCACCCGACAATTTAATCTTAAAACATACAGACTTACGTAGTTGCCAAAGCTGCTTTACCAAAACTTGTCTCAGATACCAGGAACCCTGTTAATGCAGCATTTGCATCCTAGGGGCGCAAGTCAAAGCCAAACAGGCTCTCCCGACTATTAAATCTTAAAACATATAGCACCATCTGGCCGCCAAAAATGATTTACCAAAACTTGTCTTAGATACCAGGAACCCTGTTATTCCAGCATTTGCATCCTAGGGGCGCAAGTCAAAGCCCAACAAGCGTCCCCGGCTATTTAAACTCAAAGCATACAGCCTTACCTAGCTGTCAAAACTGTTTTACCAAAACTTGTCTTAGATTCCAGGAGCCCCGCCAATCTGGCATGTGGAGCCTAGGGGAGCAAGTCAAAGCCAAACAGGCTCACCCGACAGTTTAATCTTAAAACATACAGACATACGTAGCTGCCAAAACTGCTTTACCAAAACTTGCCTTAGAAACCAGGAGCCCTGTTAATCTAGCATTTGCAGCCTAGGGGAGCAAGTCAAAGCAAAATAGTCTCGCCCAACTATTAAGTCTTAACACATTCAGCCTCACCTGGTACTCAAAATTGCCTTACCAAAACTTGTTTCAGATACCAGGAACCCTGTTAATCCAGCATTTGCATCCTAGGGGCGCAACTCAAAGCCAAACAGGCTCAACCGACTATTTAATCTTAAAACATACAGTCTTGCCCTAAGGGAACAAGTCAAAGCAAAACAGGCTCACCCGACAATTTAATCTTAAAACATACAGACTTACGTAGTTGCCAAAGCTGCTTTAGCAAAACTTGTCTCAGATACCAGGAACCCTGTTAATGCAGCATTTGTATCCTAGGGGCGCAAGTCAAAGCCAAACAGGCTCGCCCGACTATTAAATCTTAAAACATATAGCCCCATCTGGCCGCCAAAATTGATTTACCAAAACTTGTCTTAGATACCAGGAACCCTGTTATTCCAGCATTTGCATCCTAGGGGCGCAAGTCAAAGCCAAACACGCTCACCCGACTATTTAATCTTAAAGCATACAGCCTTACCTAGCTGTCAAAACTGATTTACCAAAACTTGTCTTAGATTCCAGGAGCCCCGCCAATCTGGCATGTGGAGCCTAGGGGAGCAAGTCAAAGCCAAACTGGCTCACCCGACAATTTAATCTTAAAACATACAGCCCCATCTGGCTGCCAAAACTGCTTTACCAAAACTTGCCTTAGAAACCAGAAGCCCTGTTAATCTAGCATTTGCAGCCTATGGGAGCAAGTCAAAGCAAAATAGTCTCACCCGACTATTTAATCTTAAAACATACAGTCTTGCCCTAAGGGAACAAGTCAAAGCAAAACAGGCTGACCCGACAATTTAATCTTAAAACATACAGACTTACGTAGTTGCCAAAGCTGCTTTACCAAAACTTGTCTCAGATACCAGGAACCCTGTTAATGCAGCATTTGTATCCTAGGGGCGCAAGTCAAAACCAAACAGGCTCGCCCGATTATTAAATCTTAAAACATATAGCCCCATCTGGCCGCCAAAATTGATTTACCAAAAATTGTCTTAGATACCAGGAACCCTGTTATTCCAGCATTTGCATCCTAGGGGCGCAAGTCAAAGCCAAACACGCTCACCCGACAATTTAATCTTAAAGCATACAGCCTTACCTAGCTGTCAAAACTGATTTACCAAAACTTGTCTTAGATTCCAGGAGCCCCGCCAATCTGGCATGTGGAGCCTAGGGGAGCAAGTCAAAGCCAAACAGGCTGCTTTACGAAAACTTGCCTTAGAAACCAGGAGCCCTGTTAATCTAGCATTTGCAGCCTAGGGGAGCAAGTCAAAGCAAAATAGTCTCACCCGACTATTAAGTCTTAACACAATTAGCCTCACCTGGAACGCAAAATTGCCTTACCAAAACTTTTTTCAGATACCAGGAACCCTGTTAATCCAGCATTTGCATCCTAGGGGCGCAACTCAAAGCCAAACAGGCTCAACCAACTATTTAATCTTAAAACATACAGCCTTGCCCACCTGTCAAAACTGTTTTACCAAACCTTGTCTTAGATTCCAGGAGCCAAGCCAATCTGGCATGTGGATCCTAAGGGAGCAAGTCAAAGCCAAACAGGCTCACCCGACAATTTAATCTTAAAACATACAGACTTACGTAGTTGCCAAAGCTGCTTTACCAAAACTTGTCTCAGATACCAGGAACCCTGTTAATGCAGCATTTGCATCCTAGGGGCGCAAGTCAAAGCCAAACAGGCTCTCCCGACTACTAAATCTTAAAACATATAGCCCCATCTGGCCGCCAAAAATGATTTACCAAAACTTGTCTTAGATACCATGAACCCTGTTATTCCAGCATTTGCATTCTAGGGGCGCAAGTCAAAGCCAAACACGCTCACCCGACTATTTAATCTTAAAGCATATAGCCTTACCTAGCTGTCAAAACTGTTTTACCAAAACTTGTCTTAGATTCCAGGAGCCCCGCCAATCTGGCATGTGGAGCCTAGGGGAGCAAGTCAAAGCCAAACAGGCTCACCCGACAATTTAATCTTAAAACATACAGACTTACGTAGCTGCCAAAACTGCTTTACCAAAACTTGCCTTAGAAACCAGGAGCCCTGTTAATCTAGCATTTGCAGCCTAGGGGAGCAAGTCAAAGCAAAATAGTCTCACACGACTATTAAGTCTGAACACATTCAGCCTCACCTGAAACTCCAAATTTCCTTACCAAAACTTGTTTCAGATACCAGGAACCCTGTTAATCCAACAGTCTCAACCGACTATTTAATCTTAAAACATACAGTCTTGCCCAGCTGTCAAAACTGTTTTACCAAGCCTTGTCTTAGATTCCAGGAGCCAAGCCAATCTGGCATGTGGAGCCTAAGGGAGCAAGTCAAAGCCAAACAGGCTCACCCGACAATTTAATCTTAAAACATACAGACTTACGTAGTTGCCAAAGCTGTTTTCCAAAACTTGCCTTAGAAACCAGGAGCCCTGTTAATCTAGCATTTGCAGCCTAGGGGAGCAAGTCAAAGCCAAACAGGCTCTCCCGACTACTAAATCTTAAAACATATAGCCCCATCTGGCCGCCAAAAATGATTTACCAAAACTTGTCTTAGATACCATGAACCCTGTTATTCCAGCATTTGCATTCTAGGGGCGCAAGTCAAAGCCAAACACGCTCACCCGACTATTTAATCTTAAAGCATACAGCCTTACCTAGCTGTCAAAACTGATTTACCAAAACTTGTCTTAGATTCCAGGAGCCCCGCCAATCTGGCATGTGGAGCCTAGGGGAGCAAGTCAAAGCCAAACAGGCTCACCCGACAATTTAATCTTAAAACATACAGACTTACGTAGTTGCCAAAGCTGCTTTACCAAAACTTGTCTCAGATACCAGGAACCCTGTTAATGCAGCATTTGTATCCTAGGGGCGCAAGTCAAAACCAAACAGGCTCGCCCGATTATTAAATCTTAAAACATATAGCCCCATCTGGCCGCCAAAATTGATTTACCAAAAATTGTCTTAGATACCAGGAACCCTGTTATTCCAGCATTTGCATCCTAGGGGCGCAAGTCAAAGCCAAACACGCTCACCCGACTATTTAATCTTAAAGCATACAGCCTTACCTAGCTGTCAAAACTGATTTACCAAAACTTGTCTTAGATTCCAGGAGCCCCGCCAATCTGGCATGTGGAGCCTAGGGGAGCAAGTCAAAGCCAAACAGGCTCACCCGACAATTTAATCTTAAAACATACAGACTTACGTAGCTGCCAAAACTGCTTTACGAAAACTTGCCTTAGAAACCAGGAGCCCTGTTAATCTAGCATTTGCAGCCTAGGGGAGCAAGTCAAAGCAAAATAGTCTCACCCGACTATTAAGTCTTAACACAATTAGCCTCACCTGGAACTCAAAATTGCCTTACCAAAACTTTTTTCAGATACCAGGAACCCTGTTAATCCAGCACTTGCATCCTAGGGGCGCAACTCAAAGCCAAACAGGCTCAACCAACTATTTAATCTTAAAACATACAGCCTTGCCCACCTGTCAAAACTGTTTTACCAAACCTTGTCTTAGATTCCAGGAGCCAAGCCAATCTGGCATGTGGATCCTAAGGGAGCAAGTCAAAGCCAAACAGGCTCACCCGACAATTTAATCTTAAAACATACAGACTTACGTAGTTGCCAAAGCTGCTTTACCAAAACTTGTCTCAGATACCAGGAACCCTGTTAATGCAGCATTTGCATCCTAGGGGCGCAAGTCAAAGCCAAACAGGCTCTCCCGACTACTAAATCTTAAAACATATAGCCCCATCTGGCCGCCAAAAATTATTTACCAAAACTTGTCTTAGATACCAGGAACCCTGTTATTCCAGCATTTGCATCCTAGGGGCGCAAGTCAAAGCCAAGCATGCTCACCCGACTATTTAATCTTAAAGCATACAGCCTTACCCAGCTGTCAAAACTGTTTTACCAAAATTTGTCTTAGATTCCAGGAGCACCTCCAATCTGGCATGTGCAGCCTAGTGGAGCAAGTCAAAGCCAAACAGGCTCATCCGACTATTAAGTCTTAAAACATTCAGCCTCACCTGGAACTCAAAATTGCCATACCAAAACTTGTTTCAGATACCAGGAACAATGTTCATCCAGCATTTGCATCCTAGGGGCGCAAGTCAAGGCCAAATAGGCTCAACCGACTATTTAATCTTAAAACATACAGTCTTGCCCAGCTGCCAAAACTGTTTTTCCAAACCTTGTCTTAGATTCCAGGAGCCCCGCCAATCTGGCATGTGGAGCCTAAGGGAGCAAGTCAAAGCCAAACAGGCTCACCCGAGAATTTAATCTTAAAACATACAGACTTACGTAGTTGCCAAAGCTGCTTTACCAAAACTTGTCTCAGATACCAGGAACCCTGTTAATGCAGCATTTGCATCCTAGGGGCGCAAGTCAAAGCCAAACAGGCTCTCCCGACTACTAAATCTTAAAACATATAGCCCCATCTGGCCGCCAAAAATTATTTACCAAAACTTGTCTTAGATACCATGAACCCTGTTATTCCAGCATTTGCATTCTAGGGGCGCAAGTCAAAGCCAAACACGCTCACCCGACTATTTAATCTTAAAGCATACAGCCTTACCTAGCTGTCAAAACTGTTTTACCAAAACTTGTCTTAGATTCCAGGAGCCCCGCCAATCTGGCATGTGGAGCCTAGGGGAGCAAGTCAAAGCCAAACAGGCTCACCCGACAATTTAATCTTAAAACATACAGACTTACGTAGCTGCCAAAACTGCTTTACCAAAACTTGCCTTAGAAACCAGGAGCCCTGTTAATCTAGCATTTGCAGCCTAGGGGAGCAAGTCAAAGCAAAATAGTCTCACACGACTATTAAGTCTGAACACATTCAGCCTCACCTGAAACTCCAAATTTTCTTACCAAAACTTGTTTCAGATACCAGGAACCCTGTTAATCCAACAGTCTCAACCGACTATTTAATCTTAAAACATACAGTCTTGCCCAGCTGTCAAAACTGTTTTACCAAAACTTGTCTTAGATTCCAGGAGCCAAGCCAATCTGGCATGTGGAGCCTAAGGGAGCAAGTCAAAGCCAAACAGGCTCACCCGACAATTTAATCTTAAAACATACAGACTTACGTAGTTGCCAAAGCTGTTTTCCAAAACTTGCCTTAGAAACCAGGAGCCCTGTTAATCTAGCATTTGCAGCCTAGGGGAGCAAGACAAAGCCAAACAGGCTCTCCCGACTATTAAATCTTAAAACATATAGCCTTACCTAGCTGTCAAAACTGTTTTACCAAAACTTGTCTTAGATTCCAGGAGCCCCGCCAATCTGGCATGTGGAGCCTAGGGGAGCAAGTCAAAGCCAAGCAGGCTCACCCGACAGTTTAATCTTAAAACATACAGACTTACGTAGCTGCCAAAACTGCTTTACCAAAACTTGCCTTAGAAACCAGGAGCCCTGTTAAGCTAGCATTTGCAGCCTATGGAAGCAAGTCAAAGCAAAATAGTCTCGCCCAACTATTAAGTCTTAACACATTCAGCCTCACCTGATACTCAAAATTGCCTTACCAAAACTTGTTTCAGATACCAGGAACCCTGTTAATCCAGCATTTGCATCCTAGGGGCGCAACTCAAAGCCAAACAGGCTCAACCGACTATTTAATCTTAAAACATACAGTCTTGCCCTGCTGTCAAAAATTTTACCAAACCTTGTCTTAGATTCCAGGAGCCAAGCCAATCTGGCATGTGGAGCCTAAGGGAGCAAGTCAAAGCCAAACAGGCAAACCCGACAATTTAATCTTAAAACATACAGACTTACGTAGCTGCCAAAGCTGCTTTACCAAAACTTGTCTCAGATACCAGGAACCCTGTTAATGCAGCATTTGCATCCTAGGGGCGCAAGTCAAAGCCAAACAGGCTCTCCCGACTACTAAATCTTAAAACATATAGCCCCATCTGGACGCCAAAAATGATTTACCAAAACTTGTCTTAGATGCCAGGAACCCTGTTAATCCAGCATTTGCATCCTAGGGGCGCAACTCAAAGCCAAACAGGCTCAACCGACTATTTAATCTTAAAACATACAGTCTTGCCCTGCTGTCAAAACTGTTTTACCAAACCTTGTCTTAGATTCCAGGAGCCAAGCCCATCTGGCATGTGGAGCCTAAGGGAGCAAATCAAAGCCAAACAGGCTCACCCGACAATTTAATCTTAAAACATACAGACTTACGTAGTTGCCAAAACTGCTTTACCAAAACTTGTCTCAGATACCAGGAACCCTGTTAATGCAGCATTTGCATCCTAGGGGCGCAAGTCAAAGCCAAACAGGCTCTCCCGACTATTAAATCTTAAAACATATAGCACCATCTGGCCGCCAAAATTGCCTTACCAAAACTTGTCTTAGATACCAGGAACCCTGTTATTCCAGCATTTGCATCCTAGGGGCGCAAGTCAAAGCCAAGCATGCTCACCCGACTATTTAATCTTAAAGCATACAGCCTTACCCAGCTGTCAAAACTGTTTTACCAAAATTTGTCTTAGATTCCAGGAGCACCTCCAATCTGGCATGTGCAGCCTAGTGGAGCAAGTCAAAGCCAAACAGGCTCATCCGACTATTAAGTCTTAAAACATTCAGCCTCACCTGGAACTCAAAATTGCCATACCAAAACTTGTTTCAGATACCAGGAACAATGTTCATCCAGCATTTGCATCCTAGGGGCGCAAGTCAAGGCCAAATAGGCTCAACCGACTATTTAATCTTAAAACATACAGTCTTGCCCAGCTGCCAAAACTGTTTTTCCAAACCTTGTCTTAGATTCCAGGAGCCCCGCCAATCTGGCATGTGGAGCCTAAGGGAGCAAGTCAAAACCAAACAGGCTCACCCGAGAATTTAATCTTAAAACATACAGCCCCATCTGGCTGCCAAAACTGCTTTACCAAAACTTGCCTTAGAAACCAGGAGCCAAGCCCATCTGGCATGTGGAGCCTAAGGGAGCAAGTCAAACCCCAACAGGCTCACCCGACAATTTAATCTTAAAACATACAGACTTACGTAGTTGCCAAAGCTGCTTTACCAAAACTTGTCTCAGATACCAGGAACCCTGTTAATGCAGCATTTGCATCCTAGGGGCGCAAGTCAAAGCCAAACAGGCTCTCCCGACTATTAAATCTTAAAACATATAGCACCATCTGGCCGCCAAAATTGCCTTACCGAAACTTGTCTTAGATACCAGGAACCCTGTTATTCCAGCATTTGCATCCTAGGGGCGCAAGTCAAAGCCAAGCATGCTCACCCGACTATTTAATCTTAAAGCATACAGCCTTACCCAGCTGTCAAAACTGTTTTACCAAAATTTGTCTTAGATTCCAGGAGCACCTCCAATCTGGCATGTGCAGCCTAGTGGAGCAAGTCAAAGCCAAACAGGCTCATCCGACTATTAAGTCTTAAAACATTCAGCCTCACCTGGAACTCAAAATTGCCATACCAAAACTTGTTTCAGATACCAGGAACAATGTTCATCCAGCATTTGCATCCTAGGGGCGCAAGTCAAGGCCAAATAGGCTCAACCGACTATTTAATCTTAAAACATACAGTCTTGCCCCGCTGCCAAAACTGTTTTTCCAAACCTTGTCTTAGATTCCAGGAGCCCCGCCAATCTGGCATGTGGAGCCTAAGGGAGCAAGTCAAAACCAAACAGGCTCACCCGAGAATTTAATCTTAAAACATACAGCCCCATCTGGCTGCCAAAACTGCTTTACCAAAACTTGCCTTAGAAACCAGGAGCCAAGCCCATCTGGCATGTGGAGCCTAAGGGAGCAAGTCAAACCCCAACAGGCTCACCCGACAATTTAATCTTAAAACATACAGACTTACGTAGTTGCCAAAGCTGCTTTACCAAAACTTGTCTCAGATACCAGGAACCCTGTTAATGCAGCATTTGCATCCTAGGGGCGCAAGTCAAAGCCAAACAGGCTCTCCCGACTATTAAATCTTAAAACATCTAGCCCCATCTGGCCGCCAAAATTGCCTTACCAAAACTTGTCTTAGATACCAGGAACCCTGTTATTCCAGCATTTGGATCCTAGGGGCGCAAGTCAAAGCCAAGCATGCTCACCCGACTATTTAATCTTACAGCATACAGCCTTACCCAGCTGTCAAAACTGTTTTACCAAAATTTGTCTTAGATTCCAGGAGCACCGCCAATCTGGCATGTGCAGCCTAGTGGAGCAAGTCAAAGCCAAACAGGCTCATCCGACTATTAAGTCTTAAAACATTCAGCCTCACCTGGAACTCAAAATTGCCATACCAAAACTTGTTTCAGATACCAGGAACAATGTTCATCCAGCATTTGCATCCTAGGGGCGCAAGTCAAGGCCAAATAGGCTCAACCGACTATTTAATCTTAAAACATACAGTCTTGCCCTGCTGTCAAAACTGTTTTACCAAACCTTGTCTTAGATTCCAGGAGCCAAGCCAATCTGGCATGTGGAGCCTAAGGGAGCAAGTCAAAGCCAAACAGGCTCACTCGACAATTTAATCTTAAAACATACAGACTTACGTAGTTGCCAAAGCTGCTTCACAAAAACTTGTCTCAGATACCAGGAACCCTGTTAATGCAGCATTTGCATCCTAGGGGCGCAAGTCAAAGCCAAACAGGCTCTCCCGACTATTAAATCTTAAAACATATAGCACCATCAGGCCGCCAAAAATGATTTACCAAAACTTGTCTTAGATACCAGGAACCCTGTTATTCCAGCATTTGCATCCTAGGGGCGCAAGTCAAAGCCCAACAAGCGTCCCCGGCTATTTAAACTCAAAGCATACAGCCTTACCTAGCTGTCAAAACTGTTTTACCAAAACTTGTCTTAGATTCCAGGAGCCCCGCCAATCTGGCATGTGGAGCCTAGGGGAGCAAGTCAAAGACAAACAGGCTCACCCGACAGTTTAATCTTAAAACATACAGACTTACGTAGCTGCCAAAACTGCTTTACCAAAACTTGCCTTAGAAACCAGGAGGCCTGTTAAGCTAGCATTTGCAGCCAATGGGAGCAAGTCAAAGCAAATTAGTCTCGCTCAACTATTAAGTCTTAACACATTCAGCCTCACCTGGTACTCAAAATTGCCTTACCAAAACTTGTTTCAGATACCAGGAACCCTGTTAATCCAGCATTTGCATCCTAGGGGCGCAACTCAAAGCCAAACAGGCTCAACCGACTATTTAATCTTAAAACAAACAGTCTTGCCCAGCTGTCAAAACTGTTTTACCAAACCTTGTCTTAGATTCCAGGAGCCAAGCCAATCTGGCATGTGGAGCCTAAGGGAGCAAGTCAAAGCCAAACAGGCTCACCCGACAATTTAATCTTAAAACATACAGACTTACGTAGTTGCCAAAGCTGCTTTACCAAAACTTGTCTCAGATACCAGGAACCCTGTTAATGCAGCATTTGCATACTAGGGGCGCAAGTCAAAGCCAAACAGGCTCTCCCGACTATTAAATCTTAAAACATATAGCCCCATCTGGCCGCCAAAAATGATTTACCAAAACTTGTCTTAGATGCCAGGAACCCTGTTAATCCAGCATTTGTATCCGAGGGGCGCAACTCAAAGCCAAACAGGCTCAACCGACTATTTAATCTTAAAACATACAGTCTTGCCCAGCTGTCAAAACTGTTTTACCAAACCTTGTCTTAGATTCCAGGAGCCAAGCCAATCTGGCATGTGGAGCCTAAGGGAGCAAGTCAAAGCTAAACAGGCTCACCCGACAATTTAATCTTAAAACATACAGACTTACGTAGTTGCCAAAGCTGCTTTACCAAAACTTGTCTCAGATACCAGGAACCCTGTTAATGCAGCATTTGTATCCTAGGGGCGCAAGTCAAAGCCAAACAGGCTCGCCCGACTATTAAATCTTAAAACATATAGCCCCATCTGGCCGCCAAAAATGATTTACCAAAACTTGTCTTAGATGCCAGGAACCGTGTTATTCCAGCATTTTCATCCTAGGGGCGCAAGTCAAAGCCAAACACGCTCACCCGACTATTTAATCTTAAAGCATACAGCCTTACCCAGCTGTCAAAACTGTTTTACCAAAACTTGTCTTAGATTCCAGGAGCACCGCCAATCTGGCATGTGCAGCCTAGTGGAGCAAGTCAAAGCCAAACAGGCTCGCCGACTATTTAATCCTAAAACATATAGCCCCATCTTGCCGCCAAAACTGATTTACCAAAACTTATCTCAGTTACCAGGAACCCTGTTAATCTAGCATTTTGCAGCTTACGGGAGCAAGACAAAGCCAAATAGTCTCACCCGACTATTAAATTTTAAAACATATAGCCCCATCTGGCCGCCAAAACTGATTTACCAAAACTTGTCTCAGATTCCAGGAACCCTGTTAATCCAGCATTTGTATCCTAGGGGAGCAAGTCAAAGTCAAACAGACTCACCCGACTATTTAAACTTAAAACATACAGACTAACGTAGCTGTTAAAACTGTTTTACCAAACCTTTTTTTAGATTCCAGGAGCCCCGCCAATCTGGCAAGTGGAGCCTAGGGGAGCAAGTCAAAGCCAATCTGGTTCACCTGGCAATTTAATCTTAAAACATACAGACTTACGTAGCTGCCAAAACTGCTTTACCAAAACTTGCCTTAGAAACCAGGAGCCCTGTTAATCCAGCATTTGCAGCCTATGGGAGCAAGTCAAAGCAAAATAGTCTCACCCGACTTTTAAGTCTTAACACATTCAGCCTCACCTGGTACTCAAAATTGCCTTACCAAAACTTGTTTCAGATACCAGGAACCCTGTTAATCCAGCATTTGCATCCTAGGGGCGCAACTCAAAGCCAAACAGGCTAGACCGACTATTTAATCTTAAAACATACAGTCTTGCCCAGCTGTCAAAACTGTTTTACCAAACCTTGTCTTAGATTCCAGGATCCAAGCCAATCTGGCATGTGGAGCCTAAGGGATCAAGTCAAAGCCAAACAGGCTCACCCGATGATTTAATCTTAAAACATACAGACTTACGTAGTTGCCAAAGCTGCTTTACCAAAACTTGTCTCAGATACCAGGAACCCTGTTAATGCAGCATTTGTATCCTAGGGGCGCAAGTCAAAGCCAAACAGGCTCGCCCGACTATTAAGTCTTAAAACATATAGCCCCATCTGGCCGCCAAAATTGATTTACCAAAACTTGTCTTAGATACCAGGAACGCTGTTATTCCAGCATTTGCATCCTAGGGGCGCAAGTCAAAGCCAAACACGCTCACCCGACTATTTAATCTTAAAGCATACAGCCTTACCTAGCTGTCAAAACTGATTTACCAAAACTTGTCTTAGATTCCAGGAGCCCCGCCAATCTGGCATGTGGAGCCTAGGGGAGCAAGTCAAAGCCATACAGGCTCACCCGACAATTTAATCTTAAAACATACAGACTTACGTAGCTGCCAAAACTGCTTTACGAAAACTTGCCTTAGAACGGGAGCCCTGTTAATCTAGCATTTGCAGCCTAGGGGAGCAAGTCAAAGTAAAATAGTCTCATCCGACTATTAAGTCTTAACACAATTAGGCTCACCTGGAACTCAAAATTGCCTTACCAAAACTTGTTTCAGATACCAGGAACCCTGTTAATCCAGCATTTGCATCCTAGGGGCGCAACTCAAAGCCAAACAGGCTCAACCGACTATTTAATCTTAAAACATACAGCCTTGCCCAGCTGTCAAAACTGTTTTACCAAACCTTGTCTTAGATTCCAGGAGCCAAGCCAATCTAGCATGTGGAGCCTAAGGGAGCAAGTCAAAGCCAAACAGGCTCACCCGACAATTTAATCTTAAAACATACAGACTTACGTAGTTGCCAAAGCTGCTTTACCAAAACTTGTCTCAGATAGCAGGAACCCTGTTAATGCAGCATTTGCATCCTAGGGGCGCAAGTCAAAGCAAAACAGGCTCTCCCGACTACTAAATCTTAAAACATATAGCCCCATCTGGCCGCCAAAAATGATTTACCAAAACTTGTCTTAGATACCATGAACCCTGTTTTTCCAGCATTTGCATCCTAGGGGCGCAAGTCAAAGCCAAACACGCTCACCCGACTATTTAATCTTAAAGCATACAGCCTTACCTAGCTGTCAAAACTGTTTAACCAAAACTTGTCTTAGATTCCAGGAGCCTCGCCAATCTGGCATGTGGAGCCTAGTGGAGCAAGTCAAAGCCAAACAGGCTCATCCGACTATTAAGTCTTAAAACATTCAGCCTCACCTGGAACTCAAAATTGCCCTACCAAAACTTGTTTCAGATACCAGGAACCCTGTTAATCCAGCATTTGCATCCTAGGGGCGCAACTCAAAGCCAAACAGGCTCAACCGACTATTTAATCTTAAAACATACAGTCTTGCCCTGCTGTCAAAACTGTTTTACCAAACCTTGCCTTAGATTCCAGGAGCCAAGCCAATCTGGCATGTGGAGCCTAAGGGAGCAAGTCAAAGCCAAACAGGCTCACCCGAGAATTTAATCTTAAAACATACAGCCCCATCTGGCTGCCAAAACTGCTTTACCAAAACTTGCCTTAGAAACCAGGAGCCCTGTTAATCTAGCATTTGCAGCCTAGGGCAGCAAGTCAAAGCAAAATAGTCTCACCCGACTATTAAGTCTGAACACATTCAGCCTCACCTGGAACTCAGAATTGCCTTACCAAAACTTGTCTCAGATTCCAGGAACCCTGGTTATCCAGCATTTGCATCCTAGGGGCGCAAGTCAAAGCCAAACAGGCTCTCCCGACAATTTAATCTTAAAACATACAGACTTTCGTAGTTGCCAAAACTGCTTTACCAAAACTTGCCTTAGAAACCAGGAGCCCTGTTAATCAAGCATTTGCAGCCTAGGGGAGCAAGTCAAAGCAAAATAGTCTCTCCCGACTATTAAGTCTTAACACATTCAGCCTCACCTGGAACTCAAAATTGCCTTACCAAAACTTGTTTCAGATACCAGGAACCCTGTTAATCCAGCATTTGCATCCTAGGGGCGCAACTCAAAGCCAAACAGGCTCAACCGACTATTTAATTTAAAAACATACAGTCATGCCCAGCTGTCAAAACTGTTTTACCAAACCTTGTCTTAGATTGCAGGAGCCAAGCCAATCTGGCATGTGGGGCCTAAGGGAGCAAGTCAAAGCCAAACAGGCTCACCCGACAATTTAATCTTAAAACATACAGACTTACGTAGTTGCCAAAGCTGCTTTACCAAAACTTGTCTCAGATACCAGGAACCCTGTTAATGCAGCATTTGCATCCTAGGGGCGCAAGTCAAAGCCAAACAGGCTCTCCCGATTATTAAATCTTAAAACATATAGCACCATCTGACCGCCAAAAATGATTTACCAAAACTTGTCTTAGATACCAGGAACCCTGTTATTCCAGCATTTGCATCCTAGGGGCGCAAGTCAAAGCCCAACAAGCGTCCCCGGCTATTAAAACTTAAAGCATACAGCCTTACCTAGCTGTCAAAACTGTTTTACCAAAACTTGTCTTAGATTCCAGGAGCCTCGCCAATCTGGCATGTGGAGCCTAGGGGAGCAAGTCAAAACCAAACAGGCTCACCCGACAGTTTAATCTTAAAACATACAGACTTACGTAGCTGCCAAAACTGCTTTACCAAACCTTGCCTTAGAAACCAGGAGCCCTGTTAAGCTAGCATTTGCAGCCTATGGGAGCAAGTCAAAGCAAAATAGTCTCGCCCAACTATTAAGTCTTAACACATTCAGCCTCACCTGGTACTCAAAATTGCCTTACCAAAACTTGTTTCAGATGCCAGGAACCCTGTTAATCCAGCATTTGCATCCTAGGGGCGCAACTCAAAGCCAAACAGGCTCAACCGACTATTTAATCTTAAAACATACAGTCTTGCCCTGCTGTCAAAACTGTTTTACCAAACCTTGTCTTAGATTCCAGGAGCCAAGCCAATCTGGCATGTGGAGCCTAAGGGAGCAAGTCAAAGCCAAACAGGCTCACCCGACAATTTAATCTTAAAACATACAGACTTACGTAGTTGCCAAAGCTGCTTTACCAAAACTTGTCTCAGATACCAGGAACCCTGTTAATGCAGCATTTGCATCCTAGGGGCGCAAGTCAAAGCCAAACAGGCTCTCCCGACTATTAAATCTTAAAACATATAGCCCCATCTGGCCGCCAAAAATGATTTACCAAAACTTGTCTTAGATACCAGGAACCCTGTTATTCCAGCATTTGCATCCTAGGGGCGCAAGTCAAAGCCAAGCACGCTCGCCCGACTATTTAATCTTAAAGCATACAGCCTTACCTAGCTGTCAAAACTGTTTTACCAAAATTTATCTTAGATTCCAGGAGCACCGCCAATCTGGCATGTGCAGCCTAGTGGAGCAAGTCAAAGCCAAACAGGCTCATCCGACTATTAAGTCTTAAAACATTCAGCCTTACCTGGAACTCAAAATTGCCTTACCAAAACTTGTTTCAGATACCAGGAACCCTGTTAATCCAGCATTTGCATCCTAGGGGCGCAACTCAAAGCCAAACAGGCTCAACCGACTATTTAATTTAAAAACATACAGTCATGCCCAGCTGTCAAAACTGTTTTACCAAACCTTGTCTTAGATTGCAGGAGCCAAGCCAATCTGGCATGTGGGGCCTAAGGGAGCAAGTCAAAGCCAAACAGGCTCACCCGACAATTTAATCTTAAAACATACAGACTTACGTAGTTGCCAAAGCTGCTTTACCAAAACTTGTCTCAGATACCAGGAACCCTGTTAATGCAGCATTTGCATCCTAGGGGCGCAAGTCAAAGCCAAACAGGCTCTCCCGATTATTAAATCTTAAAACATATAGCACCATCTGACCGCCAAAAATGATTTACCAAAACTTGTCTTAGATACCAGGAACCCTGTTATTCCAGCATTTGCATCCTAGGGGCGCAAGTCAAAGCCCAACAAGCGTCCCCGGCTATTAAAACTTAAAGCATACAGCCTTACCTAGCTGTCAAAACTGTTTTACCAAAACTTGTCTTAGATTCCAGGAGCCCCGCCAATCTGGCATGTGGAGCCTAGGGGAGCAAGTCAAAACCAAACAGGCTCACCCGACAGTTTAATCTTAAAACATACAGACTTACGTAGCTGCCAAAACTGCTTTACCAAACCTTGCCTTAGAAACCAGGAGCCCTGTTAAGCTAGCATTTGCAGCCTATGGGAGCAAGTCAAAGCAAAATAGTCTCGCCCAACTATTAAGTCTTAACACATTCAGCCTCACCTGGTACTCAAAATTGCCTTACCAAAACTTGTTTCAGATGCCAGGAACCCTGTTAATCCAGCATTTGCATCCTAGGGGCGCAACTCAAAGCCAAACAGGCTCAACCGACTATTTAATCTTAAAACATACAGTCTTGCCCTGCTGTCAAAACTGTTTTACCAAACCTTGTCTTAGATTCCAGGAGCCAAGCCAATCTGGCATGTGGAGCCTAAGGGAGCAAGTCAAAGCCAAACAGGCTCACCCGACAATTTAATCTTAAAACATACAGACTTACGTAGTTGCCAAAGCTGCTTTACCAAAACTTGTCTCAGATACCAGGAACCCTGTTAATGCAGCATTTGCATCCTAGGGGCGCAAGTCAAAGCCAAACAGGCTCTCCCGACTATTAAATCTTAAAACATATAGCCCCATCTGGCCGCCAAAAATGATTTACCAAAACTTGTCTTAGATACCAGGAACCCTGTTATTCCAGCATTTGCATCCTAGGGGCGCAAGTCAAAGCCAAGCACGCTCGCCCGACTATTTAATCTTAAAGCATACAGCCTTACCTAGCTGTCAAAACTGTTTTACCAAAATTTATCTTAGATTCCAGGAGCACCGCCAATCTGGCATGTGCAGCCTAGTGGAGCAAGTCAAAGCCAAACAGGCTCATCCGACTATTAAGTCTTAAAACATTCAGCCTTACCTGGAACTTAAAATTGCCATACCAAAACTTGTTTCAGATACCAGGAACAATGTTAATCCAGCATTTGCATCCTAGGGGCGCAAGTCAAGGCCAAATAGGCTCAACCGACTATTTAATCTTAAAACATACAGTCTTGCCCAGCTGCCAAAACTGGTTTTCCAAACCTTGTCTTAGATTCCAGGAGCCCCGCCAATCTGGCATGTGGAGCCTAGGGGAGCAGGTCAAAACCAAACAGGCTCACCCGAGAAATTAATCTTAAAACATACAGCCCCATCTGGCTGCCAAAACTGCTTTACCAAAACTTGCCTTAGAAACAAGGAGCCCTGTTAATCTAGCATTTGCAGCCTAGGGGAGCAAGTCAAAGCAAAATAGTCTCACCCGACTATTAAGTCTTAACACATTCAGCCTCACCTGGAACTCAAAATTGCCTTACCAAAACTTGTTTCAGATACAAGGAACCCTGTTAATCCAGCATTTGCATCCTTGGGGCGCAACTCAAAGCCAAACAGGCTCAACCGACTATTTAATCTAAAAACATACAGTCTTGCCCAGCTGTCAAAACTGTTTTACCAAACCTTGTCTTAGATTGCAGGAGCCAAGCCAATCTGGCATGTGGAGCCTAAGGGAGCAAGTCAAAGCCAAACAGGCTCACCCGATGATTTAATCTTAAAACATACAGACTTACGTAGTTGCCAAAGCTGCTTTACCAAAACTTGTCTCAGATACCAGGAACCCTGTTAATGCAGCATTTGCATCCTAGGGGCGCAAGTCAAAGCCAAACACGCTCACCCGACTATTTAATCTTAAAGCATACAGCCTTACCTAGCAGTCAAAACTGTTTTACCAAAACTTGTCTTAGATTCCAGGAGCACCGCCAATCTGGCATGTGCAGCCTAGTGGAGCAAGTCAAAGCCAAACAGGCTCGCCGACTATTTAATCCTAATACATATAGCCCCATCTTGCCGCCAAAACTGATTTACCAAAACTTATTTCAGTTACCAGGAACCCTGTTAATCTAGCATTTTGCAGCTTAGGGGAGCAAGACAAAGCCAAATAGTCTCACCCGACTATTAAATTTTAAAACATATAGCCCCATCTGGCCGCCAAAACTGATTTACCAAAACTTGTCTCAGATTCCAGGAACCCTGTTAATCCAGCATTTGTATCCTAGGGGAGCAAGTCAAAGTCAAACAGACTAACCCGACTATTTAAACTTAAAACATACAGACTAACGTAGCTGTTAAAACTGTTTTACCAAACCTTTTTTTAGATTCCAGGAGCACCGCCAATCTGGCATGTGCAGCCTAGTGGAGCAAGTCAAAGCCAAACAGGCTCGCCTGACAATTTAATCTTAAAACATACAGACTTACGTAGCTGCCAAAACTGCTTTACCAAAAATTGCCTTAGAAACCAGGAGCCCTGTTAATCTAGCATTTGCAGCCTATGGGAGCAAGTCAAAGCAAAATAGTCTCACCCGACTATTAAGTCTTAACACATTCAGCCTCACCTGGTACTCAAAATTGCCTTACCAAAACTTGTTTCAGATACCAGGAACCCTGTTAATCCAGCATTTGCATCCAAGGGGCGCAACTCAAAACCAAACAGGCTAGACCGACTATTTTATCTTAAAACATACAGTCTTGCCCAGCTGTCAAAACTATTTTACCAAACCTTGTCTTAGATTCCAGGATCCAAGCCAATCTGGCATGTGGAGCCTAAGGGAGCAAGTCAAAGCCAAACAGGCTCACCCGACAATTTAATCTTAAAACATACAGACTTACGTAGTTGCCAAAGCTGCTTTACCAAAACTTGTCTCAGATACCAGGAACCCTGTTAATGCAGCATTTGCATGCTAGGGGCGCAAGTCAAAGCCAAACAGGCTCTCCCGACTATTAAATCTTAAAACATATAGCCCCATCTGGCCGCCAAAAATGATTAACCAAAACTTGTCTTAGATGCCAGGAACCCTGTTATTCCAGCATTTTCATCCTAGGGGCGCAAGTCAAAGCCAAACACGCTCACCCGACTATTTAATCTTAAAGCATACAGCCTTACCTAGCTGTCAAAACTGTTTTACCAAAACTTGTCTTAGATTCCAGGAGCACCGCCAATCTGGCATGTGCAGCCTAGTGGAGCAAGTAAAAGCCAAACAGGCTCATCCGACTATTTAATCGTAAAACATATAGCCCCATCTTGCCGCCAAAACTGATTTACCAAAACTTATCTCAGTTACCAGGAACCCTGTTAATCTAGCATTTGCAGCCTAGGGGAGCAAGACAAAGTTATATATTCTCACCCGACTATTAAATTTTTAAACATATAGCCCCATCTGGCCGCCAAAACTGATTTACCAAAACTTGTCTCAGATATCAGGAACCCTGTTAAACCAGCATTTGCATCCTAGGGGAGCAAGTCAAAGTCAAACAGACTCACCCGACTATTTAAACTTAAAACATACAGACTAACGTAGCTGTTAAAACTGTTTTACCAAACCTTTTTTTAGATTCCAGGAGCCCCGCCAATCTGGCAAGTGGAGCCTAGGGGAGCAAGTCAAAGCCAAACTGGTTCACCTGACAATTTAATCTTAAAACATACAGACTTACGTAGCTGTCAAAACTGCTTTACCAAAACTTGACTTAGAAACCAGGAGCCCTGTTAATCTAGCATTTACAGCCTATGGGAGCAAGTCAAAGCAAAATAGTCTCACCCGACTATTAAGTCTTAACACATTCAGCCTAACCTGGTACTCAAAATTGACTTACCAAAACTTGTTTCAGATACCAGGAACCCTGTTAATCCAGCATTTGCATCCTAGGGGCGCAAGTCAAGGCCAAATAGGCTCAACCGCCTATTTAATCTGAAAACATACAGTCTTGCCCAGCTGCCAAAACTGTTTTACCAAACCATGTCTTAGATTCCAGGAGCCCGGCCAATCTGGCATATGGAGCCTAGGGGAGCAAGTCAAAACCAAACAGGCTCACCCGAGAATTTATTCTTAAAACATTCAGCCCCATCTGGCTGCCAAAACTGCTTTACCAAAACTTGCCTTAGAAACCAGGAGCCCTGTTAATCTAGCATTTGCAGCTTAGGGGAGCAAGTCAAAGTAAAATAGTCTCATCCGACTATTAAGTTGGAACACATTCAGCCTCACCTGGAACTCAGAATTGCCTTACCAAAACTTGTCTCAGATTCCAGGAACCCTGGTTATCCAGCATTTGCATCCTAGGGGCGCAAGTCAAAGCCAAACAGGCTCACCCGACTATTAAATCTTAAAACATATAGCCCTATTTGGCCGCCAAAACTGATTTACCAAAACTTGTCTTAGATACCAGAAACCCTGTTATTCCAGCATTTGCATCCTAGGGGCGCAAGTCAAAGCCAAACACGCTCAACAGACTATTTAATCTTAAAACATACAGTCTTGCCCAGCTGTCAAAACTGTTTTACCAAACCTTGTCTTAGATTCCAGGAGCCCCGCCAATCTGCCATGTGGAGCCTCGAGGAGCAAGTCAAAGCCAAAACAGGCTCATCCGACTATTTAATCCTAAAACAAACAGCCTCCCCTGGAAGTCAAAATTGCTTCACCGAAACTTTTCTCAGATACAAGGATCTCTGTTAATCTAGCATTTGCAGCCTAGGATAGCAAGTCGAAGCCAAATAGTCTCACCCGACTATTAAATCTTAAAACATACAACCCCACCTGGCCGCCAAAACTGCTTTACCAAAATTTGTGTCAGATACCAGGAACACTGTTAATCCAGCATTTGCATCCTAGGGGCGCAGTTCAAAGCCAAACAGGCTCACCCGACTATTAAATATTAAAACATATAGCCCCATCTGGCCGCAAAAACTGATTTACCAAACTTATCTCAGATACCAGGAAACCTGTTATTCTAGCATTTGCATCCTAGGGGCGCAAGTCAAGGCCAAACACACTCACTTGACTATTTAATCTTAAGACAATCTGGCAATGCAGCCTAGGGGAGCAAGTCAAAGCCAAAAAGACTCACACGACTATTAAGTCTTAAAACATTCAGCCTCACCTGGAACTCAAAATTGCCTTACCAAAACTTGTCTCAGATACCAGGAACCCTGTTAATCCAGCATTTGCATTCTAGGGGCGCAAGTCAAAGCCGAACAGGCTCATCCGACTATTTAATCCTAAATTATACAGCATCCCCTGGAAGTCAAAATTGCTTTATCGAAACTTTTCTCAGATACAAGGATCCCTGTTAATCTAGCATTTGCAGCCTAGGGGAGCAAGTCAAAGTAAAATAGTCTCATCCGACTATTAAGTCTGAACACATTCAGCCTCACCTGGAACTCAGAATTGCCTAACCAAAACTTGTCTCAGATTCCAGGAACCCTGGTTATCCAGCATTTGCATCCTAGGGGCGCAAATCAAGGCCAAATAGGCTCAACCGACAATTTAATCTGAAAACATACAGTCTTGCCCAGCTGCCAAAACTGTTTTACCAAACCATGTCTTAGATTCCAGGAGCCCGGCCAATCTGGCATGTACAGCCTAGGGGAGCAAGTCAAAGCCAACCAGGCTCATCCGACTATTTTATTCTAAAACATATAGCCCGATCTGGCCGCCAAAACTGATTTACCAAAACTTGTTTCAGATACCAGGAACCCTGTTAATCCAGCATTTGCATCCTAGGGGCGCAACTCAAAGCCAAACAGGCTCAACCGACTATTTAATCTTAAAACATACAGTCTTGCCCAGCTGTCAAAACTGTTTTACCAAACCTTGTCTTAGATTCCAGGAGCCCCGCCAATCTGCCATGTGGAGCCTCGAGGAGCAAGTCAAAGCCAAAACAGGCTCATCCGACTATTTAATCCTAAAACAAACAGCCTCCCCTGGAAGTCAAAATTGCTTCACCGAAACTTTTCTCAGATACAAGGATCTCTGTTAATCTAGCATTTGCAGCCTAGGATAGCAAGTCAAAGCCAAATAGTCTCACCCGACTATTAAATCTTAAAACATACAACCCCATCTGGCCGCCAAAACTGCTTTACCAAAACTTGTGTCAGATACCAGGAACACTGTTAATCCAGCATTTGCATCCTAGGGGCGCAGTTCAAAGCCAAACAGGCTCACCCGACTATTAAATATTAAAACATATAGCCCCATCTGGCCGCAAAAACTGATTTACCAAAACTTATCTCAGATACCAGGAAACCTGTTATTCCAGCATTTGCGTCCTAGGGGCGCAAGTCAAGGCCAAACACACTCACTTGACTATTAAATCTTAAGACAATCTGGCAGTGCAGCCTAGGGGAGCAAGTCAAAGCCAAAAAGGCTCACACGACTATTAAGTCTTAAAACATTCAGCCTCACCTGGAACTCAAAATTGCCTTACCAAAACTTGTCTCAGATACCAGGAACCCTGTTAATCCAGCATTTGCATTCTAGGGGCGCAAGTCAAAGCCAAACAGGCTCATCCGACTATTTAATCCTAAAACATACAGACTCCCCTGGAAGTCAAAATTGCTTTACGGAAACTTGTCACAGATACAAGGATCTCAGTTAATCTAGCATTTGCAGCCTAGGTTAGCAAGTCAAAGCCAAATAGTCTCACCCGACTATTAAATCTTAAAACATACAGCCCCATCTGGCCGCCATAACTGCTTTACCAAAACTTGTCTCAGATACCAGGAACCCTGTTAATCCAGTATTTGCATCCTGGGGGCGCAAGTCAAAATCATACAGGCTCACCCCACAATTTAATCTTAAAACAAACAGCCCCATCTGGCCGCCAAAACTGTTTTACCTAAACTTGTCTCAGATACCAGGAACCCTGTTAATCTAGCATTTGCAGCCTAGGGGAGCAAGATAAGGACAAATAGTCTCACCCGACTATTAAATCTTAAAACATATAGCCCGATCTGGCCGTCAAAACTGATTAACCAAAACTTGTCTCAAATACCAGGAACCCTGTTAATCCAGTATTTGCATCCTGGGGGCGCAAGTCAAAGTCATACAGGCTCACCCGACTCTTTAATCTTAAAACAAACAGCCCCATCTGTCTGTCAAAACTGTTTTACTAAAACTTTTTTTAGATTCCAGGAGCCTTGCCTATCTGGCATGTGCCGCCTAGGGGAGCAAGTCAAAGCCAAATAGTCTCACCCGACTATTAAGTCTTAAAGCATACAGCTTCACCTGGAAGTCAAAATTGCTTTACCGAAACTTGTCTCAGATGCCAGGAACTCTGTTCCTCCACTATTTGCATCCTAGGGGAGCAAGTCAAAGCCAAACAGGCTCACCCGCCTATTTAACCTTCAAACATGTAGCCTGACCTAGCTGTCAAAATTGTTTTACCAAACCTTGTCTCAGATACCAGGAGCCCTGCCAATCTGGCGTGTTCAGCCTAGGGGAGAAGTTAAAAGCCAAACAAGGCTCATCCTACAATTTAATCTTAAAACAAACAGCCCCATCTGGCTGTCAAAACTGTTTTACTAAAACTTTTTTTAGTTTCCAGGAGCCTTGCCAATCTGGCATGTGCCGCCTAGGGGAGCAAGTCAAAGCCAAATAGTCTCACACGACTATTAAGTCTTAAAACATTCAGCCTCACCTGGAACTCAAAATTGCCTTACCATAACTTCTCTCAGATACCAGGAACCCTGTTAATCCAGCATTTGCATCCTAGGGGCGCAAGTCAAAGCCAAACAGGCTCATCCGGCTATTTAATCCTAAAACATACAGCCTCCCCTGGAAGTCAAAATTGCTTTACCGAAACTTGTCTCAGATGCCAGGAACTCTGTTCCTCCACTATTTGTATCCTAGGGGAGCAAGTCAAAGCCAAACAGGCTCACCCGACTATTTAACCTTCAAACATGTAGCCTGACCTATCTGTCAAAACTGCTTTACCAAAACTTGTCTTAGATACCAGGAGCCCTGCTAATCTAGAATTTGCAGCCTAGGGGAGCAAGTCAAACCCAAATAGTTTCACCCGACTATTAAATCTTTAAACATACAGCCCCATCTGGCCGCCAAAACTGCTTTACCAAAACTTGTCTCAGATACCAGGAACTCTGTTAATCCAGTATTTGCATCCTGGTGGCGCAAGTCAAAATCATACAGGCTCACCCTACAATTTAATCTTAAAACAAACAGCCCCATCTGGCCGCCAAAACTGATTTACCTAAACTTGTCTCAGATACCAGGAATCATGTTAATCTAGCATTTGCAGCCTAGGGGAGCAAGATAAAGCCAAATAGTCTCACCCGACTATTAAATCTTAAAACATATAGCCCGATCTGGCCGTCAACAAAAACTTGTCTCAAATACCAGGAACCCTGTTAATCCAGTATTTGCTGTCAAAACTGTTTTACTAAAACTTTTTTTAGATTCCAGGAGCCTTGCCAATCTGGCATGTGCCGCCTAGGGGAGCAAGTCAAAGCCAAATAGTCTCACCCGACTATTAAGTCTTAAGGCATACAGCCTCACCTGGAAGTCAAAATTGCTTTACCGAAACTTGTCTCAGATGTCAGGAACCCTGTTCCTCCAGCATTTGCATCCTAGGGGAGCAAGTCAAAGCCAAACAGGCTCACCCGACTATTTAACCTTCAAACATGTAGCCTGACCTAGCTGCCAAAACTGTTTTACCAAACCTTGTCTCAGATACCAGGAGCCCTGCCAATCTGGCGTATGCAGCCTAGGGGAGAAGTTCAAAGCCAAACAGGGCTCATCCTACAATGTAATCTTTAAACCAACAGCCCTATCTGGCTGTCAAAACTGTTTTACTAAAACTTTTTATAGATTCGAGGAGCCCCGTCAATCTGGCATGTGGAGCCTAGAGGAGCAAGTCAAAGCCAAAACAGGCTCATCCGACTATATAATCCTAAAACATATAGCCCCATCTAGCGGCCAAAACTGATTTACCAAAACTTATCTTAGATACCAGGAGCCCTTTTAATCTAGAATTTGCAGCCTAGGGGAGCAAGTCACAGCCAAATACTTTCACCCGACTATTAAATCTTAAAACCTACAGCCCCATCTGGCCGCCAAAACTGCTTAACCAAAATTGTCTCAGATACCAGGAACCCTATTAATCCAGCATTTGCATCCTTGGGTCGCAAGTCAAAGCCAAACAGGCTCAACCGACTATTTAATCTTAAATTATACAGTCTTGCCTAGCTGTCAAAACTGTTTTACCAAACCTTGTCTTAGATTCCAGGAGCCCCGCCAATCTGGCATGTGGAGCCTAGAGGACCAAGTCAAAGCCAAACAGTCTCATCCGACCATTTAATCCTAAAACATACAGCCTCAGCTGGAAGAAAAATTTCAGAATTCGGACGTTTTGACAAATCTGCCATTCCAGTGTGTGGAAGTCGTAGGAAAGTGCAGGCTAAATTGCGGCGCCGCGTTATTGCGAGCCAAAAATAAAAATCACGCATAGCGCGTATTCCTTGTCGAAGCCAAAGCCAAAGCCCAAAGCACCAAATAGCGACAATCTACACTGGTAGCAGGGATCTAATTTCCTAAGGCCGAACCAAGATTTCAGCATTGTCTCATTTTCTGAAAATAAGCTTTGAACCTCGCTAACCAATAGTTCTTGCTGCACGCACAGGCGGCCAACTTGACCACGTGTTCGACCCATCTTGAGCGCAGATCTGGTGGATAGCTAACCAGTGCGCACCCACACTCGGATTTACAACATCTGATATAATTGTTAAACGGCATACTGGCCGTAGGTATAAGCGAAGGGCATAAGTACACATGAAATTTAAATTGCAAATTTTTCCGTTTTATATCACTGACATTGTCTTTTGATCCTGATTTAGCGTGTATATGTCGCTGACTACTATATTCCTACTTTACACAGTACAATTAAGATTCCACAGCCCATCATCGTCGTCAACAGGCCTGCTGACATCGTTGCATTATACTAAAGTAGTGAGTACTGTGTGAAAAAAAAAACATAAGGTAATAAGCCAGCTTATCAAATTGAACGTATTGTTTGAATCGTGGTTATAGACAGCGGGTGTACTCCGAATCAGCCTTCGTAATTACAGATAATTTTTTTTTGGATCATTCAGATCAGAAGTGGTTTAACTTACTATCACTTTCGGAGTGTAATCTCATTCATGTGTGTTTTTGCCCAGATCGAGTTTAGTTTTATAGAAAGTAATAAGATTTGTTCTCTTCACGTAATGTATAATGAAGTACGATCATGAAAAATTCCCGGAATACAATTATATGATAAAATGAAATCTTAATTCCTTTTTGGGCACCTTAGGTAAATAATATCGCTTATGAAAGGGTAGTTGCAAAGACAATCACAGATGCAGCTACAGGTAGGGCGGGTAAAGACCGGTGGTAGCCAACATCTTAGCTCCTCGGCTCTATATGATATATTCTGCTCGCAGATCGTAGTCTCTTCTTATATATCGTGGTATACCGTCATACCTTAACTCTGTCTACTTTTTTTTCTTTATTATATTTGACGCGTCGAGTGTGTTAGGGAGCAAAGAACCCACGCCCCTTCCCTGAGCACGGTCGGAACCCGTAGACGGAGTACGCTCCCAATACACAACACGAGTGTTAGGCGAGACACGCCCAGCGTATCCGTCGTGTTCGTTACAATCTTAAAACATACAGCTTTACCTAGCTGTCAAAACTGTTTTACCAAAACATGTCTTAGATTCCAGGAGCCTCGCCAATCTGGCATGTGCAGCCTAGGGGAGCAAGTCAAAGCCAAACAGGCTCATCCGACTATTTAATCCTAAAACATATAGCCCCATCTGGCCGCCAAAACAGATTTACCAAAACTTGTCTCAGATACCAGGAACCCCGTAAATCTAGCATTTGCAGCCTAGGGGAGCAAGACAAAGCCAAATAGTCTCACCCGACTTTTAAATCTTAAAAGATAAACCCCGAACTGGCCGTCAAAACTGATTAACCAAAATTTGTCTCAGATACCAGGAACCCTGTTAATACAGTATTTGCATCCTGGGGCGCAAGTCAAAGTCATACAGGCTCACCCTACAAGTTAATCTTAAAACAAACAGCCCCATCTGGCTGTCAAAACTGTTTTACTAAAACTTTTTTTAGATTCAAGGAGCCCCGCCAATCTGCCAAGCGGAGCCTAGAGGAGCAAGTCAAAGCCAAAACAGGCTCATCCGACTATTTAATCCTAAAAAAAAAAAAAAAACAAAAAAAACACAAAAAAAAAAAAAAAACAAAAAAAACCAGAAAAAAAAACAAAAAAAAAATATAGCACCATCTGGCCGCCAAAACTGATTTACCAAAAATTGTCTCAGATACCAGGAACCCTGTTAATCCAGCCTGACCTAGCTGTCAAAACTGCTTTACCAAAACTTGTCTTAGATACCAGGAGCCCTGTTAATCTAGCATTTGCAGCCAAGGGGAGCAAGTCAAAGCAAAATAGCCTCACCCGACTATTAAGTCTTAATACATTCAGTGTCACGTGGAACTCAAAATTGCCTTCCCAAAACTTGTCTAAGATACCAGGAACCCTGTTAATCCAGCATTTGCATCGTAGGGGCGCAGTTCAAAGCCCAAAATGCCCACCCGACAATTTAATCTTAAAACATACAGCCCCATCAGGCTGCCAAAACTGCTTTACCAACACTTGTCTTAGAAACCTGGAGCCCTGTTAATCTAGCATTTGCAGCCTATGGGAGCAAGTAGAAGCAAAATAGCCTCACCCGACTATTAAGTCTTAACACATTCAGTCTCACCTGGAACTCAAAATTGCCTTTCCAAAACTTGTCTCAGATACCAGGAACCCTGTTTATCCAGCATTTGCATCCTAGGGGCGCAAGTCAAAGCCAAACAGGCTCACCCGACTATTAAATCTTAAAACATATAGCCCCATCTGGGCGCCAAAACCGATTTACCAAAATTTGACTTAGATACCAGGAACCCTGTTATTCCAGCATTTGCATCCTAGGGGCGCAAGTCAAAGACAAGCACGGTCCCATGACTATTTAATCTTAAAACATACAGCATTACCTATCTGTCAATACTGTTTTACCAACGTTGTCTTAGATTCCAGGAGCCCCGCCAATCTGGCATGTGCAGCCTAGGGGAGCCAGTCAAAGCCTAACAGGCTCATCCGACTATTTAATCCTAAAAAATATAGCACCATCTGGCCGCCAAAACTGATTTACCAAAAATTGTCTCAGATACCAGGAACCCTGTTAATCCAGCCTTACCAAGCTGTCAAAACTGTTTTACCAAAACTTGTCTTAGATTCCACGAGCCCCGCCAATCTGGCATGTGCAGCCTAGGGGAGCAAGTCAAAGCCAAACAGGCTCACACGACTATTAAGTCTTAAAACATACAGCCACACCTGGAACTCAAAATTGCCTTACCAAAACTTGTCTCAGATACCAGGAACCCTGTTAATCCAGCATTTGCACCCTAGGGGCGCAAGTCAAAGCCAAACAGGCTCATCCGACTATTTAATCCTAAAGCATACAACCTCCCCTGGAAGTCAAAATTGCTTTACCGAAACTTGTCTCAGATACAAGGATCTCTGTTAATCAATTTAATCTTAAAATACACAGCCCCATATGGCTGCAAAACTGCTTTACCAAAACTTGTCTTTGATACCAGGAGCCCTGTTAATCTAGCATTTGCAGCCTAGGGGAGCGAGTTAAAGCAAAATATACTCACCCGACTATTAAGTCTTAACACATTCAGCCACACCTGGAACTCAAAATTGCCTTACCAAAACTTGTCTCAGATACCAGGAACCCTGTTAATCCAGCTTTTGCATCGTAGGGGCGCACGTCAAAGCCAAACAGGCTCACCCGACTATTAAATCAAAGACAAGCACGGTCACATGACTATTTAATCTTAAAACATACAGCCTTACCTATCTGTCAAAACTGTTTTACCAACGTTGTCTTAGATTCCAGGAGCCCCGCCAATCTGGCATGTGCAGCCTAGGGGAGCCAGTCAAAGCCTAACAGGCTCATCCGACTATTTAATCCTAAACGAGGAAGAAAGGCTATCTTCGGCACGCCGAAGATCTAATACCCTTGCAACCTTTTAATGCCGAGAAAATGGTTAATGCCGAGCTTGGTGAAGGTATATTGATAAACAAAAAAGGCTTTTAATCAAAAACCTAGTTTTCGACCGATCGTTCCTATGGCAGCTATATGATATAGTGGTCCGATCTTAATAGGATTTTGCATATATATGAGGAGCTTAGTAAAACTAATAAATGCCGAGTTTGGTCAAGATATCTTGAAAAACAAAATGTTTTTTCATACAAAATCTTAATTTTCGACCGATCGTTCCTATGGCAGCTATATGATATAGTGGTCCGATCTTAATAGGATTTTGCATATATATGAGGAGCTTAGTAAAACTAATAAATGCCGAGTTTGGTCAAGATATCTTGAAAAACAAAATGTTTTTTCATACAAAATCTTAATTTTCGACCGATCGTTCCTATGGCAGCTATATGATATAGTGGTCCGATCTTAATAGGATTTTGCATATATATGAGGAGCTTAGTAAAACTAATAAATGCCGAGGTTGGTGAAGATATCTTGAAAAACAAAATGTTTTTTCGTACAAAAACTTAATTTTCAACCGAACGCTCCTTTGGCAGCTATATGATATAGTGGTCCGATCTTAATAGGATCTAGCATATATGTGAGGAGCTTAGTAAAACTAATAAATGCCGAGTTTGGTCAAGATATCTTGAAAAACAAAATGTTTTTTCATACAAAATCTTAATTTTCGAACGATCGTTCCCATGGCAGCTATATGATATAGTGGTCCGATCTTAATAGGATTTTGCATGTATATGAGGAGCTTAGTAAAACTAATAAATGCCGAGTTTGGTCAAGATATCTTGAACCACAAAATGTTTGTCCATACAAAAACTTAATTTTCGACCGATCTTTCCTATGACAGATATATGATATAGTAGTCAGATCCAGCTGGTTTTGACATATGTGCTGCGTGCAACAGAAAAAGGGACTTCTGCAAAGTTTCATTAAGATAGCTTTAAAACTGAGAGACTAGTTCGCATAGAAACAGACAGCCGGACAGACGGACAGACGGACATGGCTATATCGACTCGACTGTTGATGCTGATCAAGAATATATATACTTTATGGGGTCGGAGATGTCTCCTTCTATGCGTTACACATTTCACGACAAAATTATAATACCCTCTGCAAGGGTATAAAAATATAGCCCCATCTGGCCGCCAAAACTGATTTACCAAAACTTGTCTCAGATACCAGGAGCCCTGTTAATCCAGCCTTACCAAGCTGTCAAAACTGTTTTACCAAAACTTGTCTTAGATTCCACGAGCCCCGCCAATCTGGCATGTGCAGCCTAGGGGAGCAAGTCAAAGCCAAACAGGCTCACACGACTATTAAGTCTTTAAACATTCAGCCACACCTGGAACTCAAAATTGCCTTACCAAAACTTGTCTCAGATACCAGGAACCCTGTTAATCCAGCTTTTGCATCGTAGGGGCACACGTCAAAGCCAAACAGGCTCACCCGACTATTAAATCTTAAAACATATAGACCCATCTGGCCGTCAAAACTGAATTACCAAAACTTGTCTCAGATACCAGGAACCCTATTATTCCAGCATTTGCATCCTAGGGGCGCAAGTCAAAGCCAAGCACGCTCACCCGACTATTTAATCTTAAAACATACGGCCTTACCTAGCATTTAAAACTGTTTTACCAACACTTGTCTTAGATTCCAGGAGCCCCGCCAATCTGGCATGTGCAGCCTAGGGGAGCAAGTCAAAGACAAACAGGCTCATCCGACTATTTAATCCTAAAAATATAGCCCCATCTGGCCGCCAAAACTGATTTACCAAAACTTGTCTCAGATACCAGGAACCCTGTTAATCTAGCATTTGTTTGCAAGCCAAATAGTCTCACCCGACTATTAAATCTTAAAACATATAGCCCTATCTGGCCGTTAAAACTGATTTACCAAAACTTGTCTCAGATACCGGGAACCCTGTTAATCCAGTGTTTGCATCCTAGGGGCGCAAGTCAAAGCCAAACAGGATCAACCGACTATTTAATCTTAAAACATACAGTCTTGTCTAGCTGTCAAAACTGTTTTACTAAACCTTGTCTTAGATTCCAGGAGCCCCGCTAATCTGGCATGTGGAGCCTAGAGGACCAAGTCAAAGCCAAACATGCTCATCCGACTATTAAATATTAAAACATATAGCCCCATCTGGCCGCCAAAACTGATTTACCAAAACTTGTCTCAGATACCAGGAACCCTGTTATTCCAGCATTTGCATCGTAGGGGCGCAAGTCAACGCCAAACACACTCACTTGACTATTTAATCTTAATACATGCAGCCTTACCTAGCTGTCAAAACTGTTTAAACAAAACTTGTCTTAGATTCCACGAGCCCCGCCAATCTGGCATGTGCAGCCTAGGGGAGCAAGTCAAAGCCAAATAGTCTCACACGACTATTAAGTCTTAAAACATCCAGCCTCACCTGGAACTCAAAATTGCCTCACCAAAACTTCTCTCAAATACCAGGAACCCTGTTAATCCAGCATTTGCATCCTAGGGGCGCAAGTCAAAGCCAAACAGGCTCATCCGACTATTTAATCCTAAAACATACAGCCTGAGCTGGAAGACAAAATTGCTTTACCGAAACTTGTCTCAGATACAAGGATCTCTGTTAATCTAGCATTTGCAGCCTAGGGTAGCAAGTCACAGCCAAATAGTTTCACCCGACTATTAAATCTTAAAACATACAGCCCCATCTGGCCGCCAAAACTGCTTTACCAAAACTTGTCTCAGATACCAGGAACCCTATTAATCCAGCATTTGCATCCTAGGGGCGCAAGTCAAAGCCAAACAGGCTCAACCTACTATTTAATCTTAAAACATACCGTCTTGCCTAGCTGTGAAAACTGTTTTACTAAACCTTGTCTTAGATTCCAGGAGCCCTGCTAATCTGGCATGTGGAGCCTAGAGGACCAAGTCAAAGCCAAACAGGCTCATCCGACTATTAAATATTAAAACATATAGCCCCATCTGGCCGCCAAAACTGATTTACCAAAACTTGTCTCAGATACCAGGAACCCTGTTATTCCGGCATTTGCATCTTAGGGGCGCAAGTCAAAGCCAAAC
The DNA here is from genome assembly GCA_037075305.1 of Drosophila kanekoi. NCBI lineage: Eukaryota > Metazoa > Arthropoda > Insecta > Diptera > Drosophilidae > Drosophila > Drosophila kanekoi. Next base: position 332,588 of record JBAMCE010000362.1, on the reverse strand, counting down.
ACACTCACTTGACTATTTAATTTTAATACATGCAGCCTTACGTAGCTGTCAAAACTGTTTAAACAAAACTTGTCTTAGATTCCACGAGCCCCGCCAATCTGGCATGTGCAGCCTAGGGGAGCAAGTCAAAGCCAAACAGGCTCACACGACTATTAAGTCTTAAAACATTCAGCCTCACCTGGAACTCAAAATTGCCTTACCAAAACTTGTGTCAGATACCAGGAACCCTGTTAATCCAGCATTTGTATCCTAGGGGCGCAAGTCAAAGCCAAACAGACTCATCCCACTATTTAATCCTAAAACATACAGCCTCAGCTGGAAGTCAAAATTGCTTTACCGAAACTTGTCTCAGATACAAGGATCTCTGTTAATCTAGCATTTGCAGCCTAGGGTAGCAAGTCAAAGCCAAATAGTCTCACCCGACTATTAAATCTTAATACATACAACCCCATCTAGCCGCCAAAACTGCTTTACCAAAACTTGTGTCAGATACCAGGAACCCTGTTAATCCAGCATTTGCATCCTAGGGGCGCAGTTTAAAGCCAAACAGACTCACCCGCTATTAAATATTAAAACATATAGCCCCATCTGGCCGCCAAAACTGCTTTACCAAAACTTGTCTCAGATACCAGGAACCCTGTTATTCCAGCATTTGCATCTTAGGGGCGCAAGTCAAAGCCAAACACACTCACTTGACTATTTAATCTTAATACATGCAGCCTTACGTAGCTGTCAAAACTGTTTAAACAAAACTTGTCTTAGATTCCACGAGCCCCGCCAATCTGGCATGTGCAGCCTAGGGGACCAAGTCAAAGCCAAACAGGCTCATCCGACTATTTAATCTTAAAACATACAGCCTCAGCTGGACGTCAAAATTGCTTTACCGAAACTTGTCTCAGATACAAGGATCTCTGTTAATCTAGCATTTGCAGCCTAGGGTAGCAAGTCAAAGCCAAATAGTCTCACCCGACTATTAAATCTTAAAACATACAACCCCATCTGGCCGCCAAAACTGCTTTACCAAAACTTGTGTCAGATACCGGGAACCCTGTTAATCCAGCATTTGCATCGTAGGGGCACAGTTCAAAGCCCAAAATGCTCATCCGACAATTTAATCTTAAAACATACTGCCCCATCTGGCTGCCAAAACTGCTTTACCTTGTCTGAGATTCCAGGAGCCCCGCCAATCTGCCATGTGGAGCCTAGAGGACCAAGTCAAAGCCAAACAGGCTCATCCGACATTTTAATCCTAAAACATACAGCCTCAGCTGGAAGTCAAAATTGCTTTACCAAAACTTGTCTTAGCAACCAGGAGCCCTGTTAATCTAGCATTTGCAGCCAATGGGAGCAAGTCAAATCAAAATAGCCTCACCCGACTATTAGGTCTTAACACATTCAGTCTCACCTGGAACTCAAAATTGCCTTCCCAAAACTTGTCTAAGATACCAGGAACCCTGTTAATCCAGCATTTGCATCGTAGGGGCGCAGTTAAAGCCCAAAATGCCCACCCGACAATTTAATCTTAAAGCATACAGCCCCATCTGGCTGCCAAAACTGCTTTACCAACACTTGTCTTAGAAACCTGGAGCCCTGTTAATCTAGCATTTCCAGCCTATGGGAGCAAGTCAAAGCAAAATAGCTTCACCCGACTATTAAGTCTTAACACATTCAGTCTCACCTGAAGCTGAAAATTGCCTTACCAAAATTTGTCTCAGATACCAGGAACCCTGTTAATCCAGCATTTGCATCCTAGGGGCGCAAGTCAAAGCCAAAGAGGCTCACCCGACTATTAAATCTTACAACATATAGCCCCATCTGGCCGCCAAAACCGATTTACCAAAACTTGACTCAGATACCAGGAACCCTGTTATTCCAGCATTTGCATCCTAGGGGCGCAAGTCAAAGACAAGCACGGTCACATGACTATTTAATCTTAAAACATACAGCCTTACCTATCTGTCAAAACTGTTTTACCAACGTTGTCTTAGATTCCAGGAGCCCCGCCAATCTGTCATGTGCAGCCTAGGGGAGCCAGTCAAAGCCTAACAGGCTCATCCGACTATTTAATCCTAAAAAATATAGCCCCATCTGGCCGCCAAAACTGATTTACCTAAACTTGTCTCAGATACCAGGAACCCTGTTAAACCAGCATTTGCATCTTAGGGGCGCAAGTCAAAGCCAAACACACTCACTTGACTATTTAATCTTAATACATACAGCCTTACCTAGCTGTCAAAACTGTTTTACCACAACTTGTCTTAGATTCCACGAGCCCCGCCAATCTGGCATGTGGAGCCTAGGGGAGCGAGTCGAAGCCAAATAGTCTCACCCGACTATTAAGTCTTGAAAAATTAAGCCTCACCTGGAACTCAAAATTGCTTTAACAAAACTTGTCTTAGATACCAGGAACCCTGTTAATCCAGCATTTGCATCCTAGGGGCGCAAGTCAAAGCCAAACAGGCTCATCCGACTATTTAATCCTAAAACATACAGGCTGCCCTGGAAGTCAAAATTGCTTTACCGAAACTTGTCTCAGATACAAGGATGCCTGTTAATCATTTTAATCTTAAAACACACAGCCCCATCTGGCCGCCAAAACTGATTTACCAAAACTTGTCTCAGATACCAGGAGCCCTGCCAATCTGGCATGTGCAACCTAGGGGAGCAGGTCAAAGCAAAACAGGCTCACCCGACTAGTTAATACTAAAACATACAGTCCCATCTGGCCGCCAAAACTGCTCTACCAAACCCTGCCAATCTGGCATTTGCAGCCTAGGGGATCAAGTCAAAGCCAATTAGTCTGACCTCATTATCCAATCTGAAAGCACACAGTCCCATCTGGTTGCCCTGTTAATCTAGCATTTGCAGCCTAGGGGAGCAAGTCAAAGCCAAATAACCTCACCCGACTATTAAATCTTAAAAGATACAGCCCCATCTGGCCGCCAAAATTGCCTTACCAAAACTTGTCTCAGATACCAGGAACCCTGTTAATCCAGCATTTGCATCCTAGGGGCGCAAGTCAAAGCCAAACAGGCTCTCCCGACTCTTTAATCTTCAGACATACAGTCTTGCCTAGCAGTCAAAACTGTTTTACGAAACCTTGTCTTAGATTCCAGGAGCCCCGCCAATCTGGCATGTGTCAAAGCCAAACAGGCTCATCCGACTATTTAATCCTAAAAAATATAGCCCCATCTGGCCGCCAAAACTGATTTACCATAACTTGTCTCAGATAACAGGAACCCTGTTAATCTAGCATTTGTTTGCAAGCCATATAGTCTCACCCGACTATTAAATCTTAAAACATATAGCCCCATCTGGCCGTTAAAACTGATTTATCAAAACTTGTCTCAGATACCAGGAACCCTGTTAATCCAGTATTTGCATCCTGGGAGCGCAAGTCAAAGTCATACAGGCTTACCCTACAATTTAATCTTAAAACATACAGCCTTACCTAGCTGTCAAAATTGTTTTACCACAACTTGTCTTAGATTCCACGAGCCCCGCCAATCTGGCATGTGGAGCCTAGGGGAGCGAGTCAAAGCCAAATAGTCTCACCCGACTATTAAGTCTTGAAAAATTAAGCCTCACCTGGAACTCAAAATTGCTTTAACAAAACTTGTCTTAGATACCAGGAACCCTGTTAATCCAGCATTTGCATCCTAGGGGCGCAAGTCAAAGCCAAACAGGCTCATCCGACTACTTAATCCTAAAACATACAGGCTGCCCGGGAAGTCAAAATTGCTTTACCGAAACTTGTCTCAGATACAAGGATGCCTGTTAATCAATTTAATCTTAAAACACACAGCCCCATCTGGCCGCCAAAATTGATTTACCAAAACTTGTCTCAGATACCAGGAGCCCTGCCAATCTGGCATGTGCAACCTAGGGGAGCAGGTCAAAGCAAAACAGGCTCACCCGACTAGTTAATACTAAAACATACAGTCCCATCTGGCCGCCAAAACTGCTCTACCAAACCCTGCCAATCTGGCATTTGCAGCCTAGGGGATCAAGTCAAAGCCAATTAGTCTGACCTCATTATCCAATCTGAAAGCACACAGTCCCATCTGGTTGCCCTGTTAATCTAGCATTTGCAGCCTAGGGGAGCAAGTCAAAGCCAAATAACCTCACCCGACTATTAAATCTTAAAAGATACAGCCCCATCTGGCCGCCAAAATTGCCTTACCAAAACTTGTCTCAGATACCAGGAACCCTGTTAATCCAGCATTTGCATCCTAGGGGCGCAAGTCAAAGCCAAACAGGCTCTCCCGACTCTTTAATCTTCAGACATACAGTCTTGCCTAGCAGTCAAAACTGTTTTACGAAACCTTGTCTTAGATTCCAGGAGCCCCGCCAATCTGGCATGTGTCAAAGCCAAACAGGCTCATCCGACTATTTAATCCTAAAAAATATAGCCCCATCTGGCCGCCAAAACTGATTTACCATAACTTGTCTCAGATACCAGGAACCCTGTTAATCTAGCATTTGTTTGCAAGCCATATAATCTCACCCGACTATTAAATCTTAAAACATATAGCCCCATCTGGCCGTTAAAACTGATTTACCAAAACTTGTCTCAGATACCAGGAACCCTGTTAATCCAGTATTTGCATCCTGGGAGCGCAAGTCAAAGTCATACAGGCTTACCCTACAATTTAATCTTAAAACAAACAGCCCCATCTGGCTGTCAAAACCGTTTACTAAAACTTTTTTTAGATTCCAGGAGCCTTGCCAATCTGGCATGTGCCGCCTAGGGGAGCAAGTCAAAGCCAAATATTCTCACCCGACTATTAAGTCTTAAAACAAACAGCCTCACCTGGAAGTCAAAATTCCTTTACCGAAACTTGTCTCAGATGCCAAGAACCCTGTTACTCCAGCACTTGCATCCTAGGGGCACAAGTCAAAGCCAAACCGGCTCACCCGACTATTTAACCTTCAAACATGTAGCCTGACCTAGCTGTCAAAACTGTTTTACCAAACCTTGTCTCAGATACCAGGAGCCCTGCCAATCTGGCGTGTGCAGCCTAGGGGAGAAGTTCAAAGCCAAACAGGGCTCACCCTACAATTTAATCTTAAAACAAACGGCTTCATCTGGCTGCCAAAACTGCTTTACCAAAACTTGTCTTAGATACCAGGAGCCCTGTTAATCTAGAATTTGCAGCCTAGGGGAGCAAGTCAAAGCCAAATAGTTTCACCCGACTATTAAATCTTAAAACATACAGCCCCACCTGGCCGCCAAAACTGCTTTACCAAAACTTGTCTCAGATACCAGGAACCCTGTTAATCCAGCATTTGCATCCTAGGGATGCAAGTCAAAGCCAAAGAGGCTCACCCGACTATTATATCTTAAAACATATAGCCCCATCTGGCCGCCAAAACCGATTTACCAAAACTTGACTCAGATACCAGGAACCCTGTTATTCCAGCATTTGCATTCTAGGGGCGCAAGTCAAAGACAAGCACGCTCACATGACTATTTAATCTTAAAACATACAGCCTTACCTATCTGTCAAAAATGTTTTACCAAAGTTGTCTTAGATTCCAGGAGCCCCGCCAATCTGGCATGTGCAGCCTAGGGGAGCCAGTCAAAGCCTAACAGGCTCATCCGACTATCTAATCCTTAAAAATATAGCCCCATCTGGCCGCCAAAACTGATTTACCAAAACTTGTCTCAGATACCAGGAACCCTGTTAATCCAGCATTTGCATCTTAGGGGCGCAAGTCAAAACCAAACACACTCACTTGACTATTTAATCTTAATACATACAGCCTTACCTAGCTGTCAAAACTGTTTTACTAAAACTTGTCTTAGATTCCACGAGCACCGCCAATCTGGCATGTGCAGCCTAGGGGAGCAAGTCAAAGCCAAACAGGCTCACACGACTATTAAGTCTTAAAACATTCAGCCTCACCTGGAACTCAAAATTGCCTTACCAAAACTTGTGTCAGATACCAGGAACCCTGTTAATCCAGTATTTGCATCCTAGGGGCGCAAGTCAAAGCCAAACAGCCTCATCCGACTATTTAATCCTAAAACATACAGCCTCCCCTGGAAGTCAAAATTGCTTTACCGGAACTTGTCTCAGATATAAGGATGCCTGTTAATCAATTTAATCTAAAAACACACAGCCCCATATGGCTGCAAAAACTGCTTTACCAAAACTTGTCTTTGATACCAGGAACCCTGTTAATCCAGCATTTGCATCCTAGGGATGCAAGTCAAAGCCAAAGAGGCTCACCCGACTATTATATCTTAAAACATATAGCCCCATCTGGCCGCCAAAACTGATTTACCAAAACTTGTCTCAGATACCAGGAACCCTGTTATTCCAGCATTTGCATCCTAGGGGCGCAAGTCAAAGCCAAACCGGCTCACCCGACTATTTAACCTTGAAACATGTAGCCTGACCTAGCTGTCAAAACTGTTTTACCATCACTCGTCTTAGATTCCAGGAGCCCCGCCAATCTGGCATGTGGAGCCTAGGGGACCAAGTCAAAGCCAAACAAGCTCATCCGACTATTTAATCCTAAAACTTACAGCCTCACCTGGAAGTCAAAATTGCTTTACCGAAACTTGTCTCAGATACAAGGATCCCTGATAATCTAGCATTTGCAGCCTAGTCTCACCCGACTATTAAATCTTAAAACGTACAACCCCATCTGGCTGACATAACTGCTTTACCAAAACTTGTCTCAGATACCAGGAGCAAGTCAAAGTCATATAGGCTCACCCTACAATTTAATCTTAAAACAAACAGCCCCATCTGGCTGTCAATACTGTTTTACTAAAACTTTTTTGTAGATTCCAGGAGCCCCGCCAATCTGGCATGTGCCGCCTAGGGGAGCAAGTCAAAGCCAAAAAGTCTCACCCGACTATTAAGTCAAAACACTCAGCCTCACCTGGATCTGAAAATTGCCTTACCAAAACTTGTTTTAGATACCAGGATCCGTGTTAACCTAGCATTTGCATCCTAGGGGCGCAAGTCAAAGCCAAACAAACTCATCCGACTATTTAATCCTAAAACATACAGCCACACCTGGAAGTCAAAATTGCTTTACCGAAACTTGTCTCAGATACAAGGATCCCTGATAATCTAGCATTTGCAGCCTAGTCTCACCCGACTATTAAATGTTAAAACATACAACCCCATCTGGCCGCCAAAACTGCTTTACCAAAACTTGTCTCAGATACCAGGAGCCCTGCCAATCTGGCATTTGCAGCCTAGGGGAGCAAGTCAAAGCAAAACAAGCTCACCCGACCATTCAATACTAAAACATACAGTCCCATCTGGCCGGCAAAACCGCTCTACCAAAACCCTGCCAATCTGGCATTTGCAGCCTAGGGGATGAAGTCAAAGCCAATTAGTCTAACCTCATTATCCAATCTGAAAGCACACAGTCCCATCTGGTTGCCCTGTTAATCAAGCATTTGCAGCCTAGGGGAGCAAGTCAAAGCCAAATAGCCTCACCCGACTATTAAATCTTAAAAGATACAGCCCCATCTGGCCGCCAAAATAGCCTTACCAAAATTTGTCTCAGATACCAGGAACCCTGTTATTCCAGCATTTGCATCTTAGGGGCGCAAGTCAAAGCCAAACACACTCACTTGCCTATTTAATCTTAAAACATACAGTCTTGCCTAGCTGTCAAAACTGTTTTACCAAACCTTGTCTTAGATTCCAGGAGCCCCGCCAATCTGGCATGTGGAGCCTAGAGGACCAAGTCAAAGCCAAACAGGCTCATCCGACTATTTAATCCTAAAACATACAGTCTTGCCCAGCTGTCAAAACTGTTTTACCAAACCTTGTCTTGGATTCCAGGAGTCCCGCCAATCTGGCATGTGGAGCCTAGAGGACCAAGTCAAAGCCAAACACGCTCATCCGACTATTAAATATTAAAACATATAGCCCCATCTGGCCGCCAAAACTGATTTACCAAAACTTGTCTCAGATTCCAGGAACCCTGTTATTCTAGAATTTGCCTCTTAGGGGCGCAAGTCAAAGCCTAACACACTCACTTGACTATTTAATCTTAATACATGCAGCCTTACCTAGCTGTCAAAACTGTTCAAACAAAACTTGTCTTAGATTCCACGAGCCCCGCCAATCTGGCATGCGCAGCCTAGGGGAGCAAGTCAAAGCCAAACAGGCTCACATGACTGTTAACTCTTAACACATTCAGTCTCACCTGGAACTCAAAATTGCCTTCCCAAAACTTGTCTAAGATACCAGGAACCCTGTTATTCCAGCATTTGCATCCTAGGGGCGCAAGTCAAAGCCAAACAGTCTCATCCGACCATTTAATCCTAAAACATACAGCCTCAGCTGGAAGAAAAATTTCAGAATTCGGACGTTTTGACAAATTTGCCATTCCTGTGTGTGGAAGTCGTAGGAAAGTGCAGGCTAAATTGCGGCGCCGCGTTATTGCGAGCCAAAAATAAAAATTACGCATAGCGCGTATTCCTTGTCGAAGCCAAAGCCAAAGCCCAAAGCACCAAATAGCGACAATCTACACTGGTAGCAGGGATCTAATTTCCTAAGGCCGAACCAAGATTTCAGCATTGTCTCATTTTCTGAAAATAAGCTTTGAACCTCGCTAACCAATACTTCTTGCTGCACGCACAGGCGGCCAACTTGACCACGTGTTCGACCCATCGATGCCCGGACATTCTTGAGCGCAGATCTGGTGGATAGCTAACCAGTGCGCACCCACACTCGGATTTACAACATCTGATATAATTGTTAAACGGCATACTGGCCGTAGGTATAAGCGAAGGGCATAAGTACTCGTGAAATTTAAATTGAAATTTTTTCCGTTTTATATCACTGACATTGTCTTTTGATCCTGATTTAGCGTGTATATGTCGCTGACTACTATATTCCTACTTTACACAGTACAATTAAGATTCCACAGCCCATCATCGTCGTCAACAGGCCTGCTGACATCGTTGCATTATACTAAAGTAGTGAGTACTGTGTGAAAAAAAAAAATAAGGTAATAAGCCAGCTTATCAAATTGTACGTATTGTTTGAATCGTGGTTATAGTCAGCGGGTGTACTCCGAATCAGCCTTCGTAATTACAGATAATTTTTTTGTGGATCATTCTTTCTCCTCTCAACCCTCTTTTTTTTCCCCCTTTTTTTTTTTTTATAAAAAAAAAAAAATTTTTTTTTTTCCCACATATATATACCCACCCAACACACAAAAAAACCAAAACCCAAAAAGTCCCCCCTTTTTTGCTCCCCCTTTTTTCCCCCCTCAAGAGCTTTCAAAAACACAACACATTGTGAGGAAGGGCAAACCTATTTTTTTTCCTTTTTTCCTCACCTACAGGAAACTGCTTTTGCTTACTCTCAGTGCTCTTTCATATTTCTTTTACCGTTTAACTGTCTGTATGTGTATGTGTCCGACAATCAAAAATACCCACAAATTTAAGATTTCTCAAATCTCGGAGGCATTTCTTCTCTTTCAAAGGGGCGGGTAATATGAAATCATAAAAGGGTTTGCCACGTCGATGCGAAATTCTTGCATTTCAGCTCAATATCGTTGGTAAGGGTACCCATGCGTTGGCGTGTGTGCATTTACATTTGTTGGACTTGCCATATTCACGCACACTTGCATATTTTGTATATGAATAGAAGCATTTATGCGCTTGTGTGCCTGTTGGTTGCCAGCCTGACTGTCCCTGTCGCAAATTTGTCAAGATTTTTGGATTTTTGATATTCGGCTTCTACACACAGACACACACACACACAAATGTGTGTGAATGGGCAGATATAGAATGGGCGCAATAGAAAATTTCATGATTGGCACGCGTCTGACGCGCGCCCTTCTTTTTTATGATTTCGGGTTTGCATTTATGAATGAATGTTGACCCCTTATTACCTGCAGCAGTCTGTTAGGCCGAAAGGGTAAAAATTTGGCAAGCACCTGTACTTCCATATGTTGGTCAAGTGACTGTTCACTTAAATTATTTTATTAATATTAAAATTAAATTAATTAATTAATAAATAAATAAAATTATTAAGACTATGAATATATGTATATCGCTCCTTCTTTGAAATTGGTATATTTGTAATCATGAAATTTTCTATTGCGCCCATTCTATATCTGCCCATTCACACACATTTGTGTGTGTATGTCTGTGTGTAGAGGCCGAATATCAAAAATCCAAAGATCTTCATAAATTTGCGACAGGGACAGTCAGGCTGGCAACCAACAGGCACACAAGCGCATAAATGCTTCTATTCATATACAAAATATGCAAGTGTGCGTGAATATGGCAAGTCCAACAAATGTAAATGCACACACGCCAACGCATGGGTACCCTTACCAACGATATTGAGCTGAAATGCAAGAATTTCGCATCGACGTGGCAAACCCTTTTATGATTTCATATTACCCGCCCCTTTGAAAGAGAAGAAATGCCTCCGAGATTTGAGAAATCTTAAATTTGTGGGTATTTTTGCTTGTCGGACACATACACATACAGACAGTTAAACGGTAAATAGACAATATGAAAGAGCACTGAGAGTAAGCAAAAGCAGTTTCCTGTAGTGTGAGCGAATAAAGGGAATAAAAAAGATCAGCTTTGCCCTTCCCTCACACATGTCTTATGTATTTTGTACACACGCTCTCTGTTAGAGCGTGCGGCCGCTCTCGGACCCGAACAAAAACGAAGGCGACTTTGGACCAGCCGCATATAAATCGACGGGGACCACCTTTTGGCTCACTTGTCCAGTCTATATGTTGTATGGTTAGTGGTATAATGAAGTACGATCATGAATTTAAATTTTCCAGGAATACAATTATATGATAAAATGAATTCTTTATTCCTTTTTGGGCACCTTAGGTAAATAATATCGCTTATGAAAGGGTAGTTGTAAAGACAATCACAGATGCAGCTACAGGTAGGGCGGGTAAAGACCGGGGGTAGCCAACATCTTAGCTCCTCGGCTCTATATGATATATTCTGCTTGCAGATCGTTGTCTCTTCTTATATATCGTGGTATACCGTCATTCCTTAACTCTGTCTACTTTTTTTTCTTTATTATATTTGACGCGTCGAGTGTGTTAGTTAGCTAAGAACCCACGCCCCTTCCCTGAGCACGGTCGGAACCCGTAGACGGAGTACGCTCCCAATACACAACACGAGTGTTAGGCGAGACGCGCCCAGCGTAGCCGTTGTGTTCGTTACAATCTTAAAACATACAGCTTTACCTAGCTGTCAAAACTCTTTTACCAAAACATGTCTTAGATTCCAGGAGCCCCGCCAATCTGGCATGTGCAGCCTAGGGGAGCAAGTCAAAGCCAAACAGGCTCATCCGACTATTTAATCCTAAAACATATAGCCCCATCTGGCCGCCAAAACAGATTTATCAAAACTTGTCTCAGATACCAGGAACCCCGTAAATCTAGCATTTGCAGCCTAGGGGAGCAAGACAAAGCCAAATAGTCTCACCCGACTATTAAATCTTAAAACATATAGCCCGATATGGCCGTCAAAACTGATTAACCAAAACTTGTCACAGATACCAGGAACCCTGTTAATACAGTATTTGCATCCTGGGGCGCAAGTCAAAGTCATACAGGCTCACCCTACAAGTTAATCTTAAAACAAACAGCCCCATCTGGCTGTCAAAACTGTTTTACTAAAACTTTTTTTAGATTCCAGGAGCCCCGCCAATCTGCCAAGTGGAGCCTAGAGGAGCAAGTCAAAGCCAAAACAGGCTCAACCGACTATTTAATCCTAAAACATACAGCCTCACCTGGAAGTCAAAATTGCTTCACCGAAACTTTTCTCAGATACAAGGATCTCTATTAATCTAGCATTTGCAGCCTAGGATAGCAAGTCAAAGCCATATAGTTTCACCCGACTATTAATTCTTAAAGCATACAACCCCATCTGGCCGCCAAAACTGCTTTACCAAAACTTGTGTCAGATACCAGGAACCCTGTTAATCCAGCATTTGCATCCTAGAGGCGCAAGTCAAAGCCAAACAGGCTCATCCCACTATTTAATCCTAAAACATACAGCCATAGCTGGAAGTCAAAATTGCTTTACCGAAACTTGTCTCAGATACAAGGATCTCTGTTAACCTAGCATTTGCAACCTAGGGTAGCAAGTCAAAGCCAAATAGTCTCACCCGACTATTAAATCTTAATACATACAACCCCATCCGGCCGCCAAAACTGCTTTACCAAAACGTGTGTCAGATACCAGGAACCCAGTTAATCCAGCATTTGCATCCTAGGGGCGCAGTTCAAAGCCAAACAGGCTCACCCGCTATTAAATATTAAAACATATAGCCCCATCTGGCCGCCAAAACTGATTTTCCAAAACTTGTCTCAGATCCCAGGAACCCTGTTATTCCAGCATTTGCATCCTAGGGGCGCAAGTCAAAGACAAGCACGCTCACCCGACTATTTAATCTTAAAACATACAGCCTTACCTAGCTGTCAAAACTGTTTTACCAAAGTTGTCTTAGATTCCAGAGGCCCCGCCAATCTGGCTTGTGCAGGGGAGCCAGTAAAAGCCTAACAGGCTCATCCGACTATTTAATCCTAAAAAATATAGCCCCATCTGGCCGCCAAAACTGATTTACCAAAACTTGTCTCAGATACCAGGAACCCTGTTAATCCAGCATTTGCATCTTAGGGGCGCAAGTCAAAGCCAAACACACTCACTTGACTATTTAATCTTAATACATACAGCCTTACCTAGCTGTCAAAACTGTTTTACCAAAACTTGTCTTAGATTCCAAGAGCCCCGCCAATCTGGCATGTGCAGCCTAGGGGAGCAAGTCAAAGCCAAACAGGCTCACACGACTATTAAGTCTTAAAACATTCAGCCTCACCTGGAACTCAAAATTGCCTTACCAAAACTTGTCTCAGATACCAGGAACCCTGTTGATCCAGCATTTGCATCTTAGGGGCGCAAGTCAAAGCCAAACACACTCACTTGACTATTTAATCTTAATACATACAGCCTTACCTAGCTGTCAAAACTGTTTTACCAAAACTTGTCTTAGATTCCAAGAGCCCCGCCAATCTGGCATGTGCAGCCTAGGGGAGCAAGTCAAAGCCAAACAGGCTCATCCGACTATTTAATCCTAAAACATACAGTCTCCCCTGGAAGTCAAAATTGCTTTACCGAAACTTGTCTCAGATACAAGGATCCCTGTTAATCAATTTAATCTTAAAACACACAGCCCCATCTGGCTGCCAAAACTGCTTTACCAAAACTTGTCTAAGATACCAGGAGCCCTGTTAATCTAGCATTTGCAGCCTAGGGGAGCGAGTTAAAGCAAAATAGACTCACCCGACTATTAAATCTTAAGACATACAGCCCCACCTGGCCGCCAAAACTGCTTTACCAAAACTTGTCTCAGATAACAGGAACCCTGTTAATCCAGTATTTGCATCCTGGGGGCGCAAGTCAAAATCATACAGGCTCACCCGACTAGTAAATCTTAAAACATATAGACCCATATGGCCGCCAAAACTGATTTACCAAAACTTGTCTCAGATACCAGGAACCCTGTTATTCCAGCATTTGCATCCTAGGGGCGCAAGTCAAAGCCAAGCACGCTCACCCGACTATTAAATCTTAAAACATATAGACCCATATGGCCGCCAAAACTGATTTACCAAAACTTGTCTCAGATACCAAGAACCCTGTTATTCCAGCATTTGCATCCTAGGGGCACAAGTCAAAGCCAAACAGGCTCACCCGACTATTAAATCTTAAAGCATATAGACCCATATGGCCGCCAAAACTGATTTACCAAAACTTGTCTCAGATACCAGGAACCCTGTTATTCCAGCATTTGCATCCTAGGGCCGCAAGTCAAAGCCAAGCACGCTCACCCGACTATTTAATCTTAAGACATACAGCCTTACCTAGCATTCAAAACTGTTTTACCAAAACTTGTCTTAGATACCAGTAGCCCTGTTAATCTAGAATTTGCAGCCTAGGGGAGCAAGTCAAAGCCAAATAGTTTCACCCGACTATTAAATCTTAAGACATACAGCCCCACCTGGCCGCCAAAACTGCTTTACCAAAACTTGTCTCAGATACCAGGAACCCTGTTAATCCAGTATTTGCATCCTGGGGGCGCAAGTCAAAATCATACAGGCTCATCGTACAATTTAATCTTAAAACAAACAGCCCCATCTGGCTGTCAAAACTGTTTTACTAAAACTTTTTTTAGATTCCAGGAGCCCCGCCAATCTGGCATGTGCCGCCTAGGGGAGCCAGTCAAAGCCAAATAGTCTCACCCGACTATTAAGTCTTAATACATTCAGCCTCACCTGGAACTCAAAATTGCCTTATCAAAACTTGTCTCAGATACCAGGAACCCTGTTAACCAGCATTTGCATCCTAGGGGCGCAAGTCCAAGCCAAACAGGCTCATCCGACTATTTAATCCTAAAACTTACAGCCTCACCTGGAAGTAAAAATTGCTTTACCGAAACTTGTCTCAGATACAAGGATCCCTGATAATCTAGCATTTGCAGCCTAGTCTCACCCGACTATTAAATCTTAAAACATACAACCCCATCTGGCTGACAAAACTGCTTTACCAAAACTTGTCTCAGATACCAGGAGCCCTGTTAATGCAGTATTTGCATCCTGGGTGCGCAAGTCAAAGTCATATAGGCTCACCCTTCAATTTAATCTTAAAACAAACAGCCCCATCTGGCTGTCAATACTGTTTTACTAAAACTTTTTTTAGATTCCAGGAGCCCCGCCAATCTGGCATGTGCCGCCTAGGGGAGCAAGTCAAAGCCAAAAAGTCTCACCCAACTATTAAGTCTTAAAACATTCAGCCTCACCTGGATCTGAAAATTGCCTTACCAAAACTTGTTTTATATACCAGGATCCGTGTTAACCTAGCATTTGCATCCTAGGGGCGCAAGTCAAAGCCAAACAGGCTCATCCGACTATTTAATCCTAAAAACTTACAGCCTCACCTGGAAGTCAAAATTGCTTTACCGAAACTTGTCTCAGATACAAGGATCCCTGATAATCTAACATTTGCAGCCTAGTCTCACCCGACTATTAAATGTTAAAACATACAACCCCATCTGGCCGCCAAAACTGCTTTACCAAAACTTGTCTCAGATACCAGGAGCCCTGCCAATCTGGCATTTGCAGCCTAGGGGAGCAAGTCAAAGCAAAACAGGCTCACCCGACTATTCAATACTAAAACATACAGTCCCATCTGGCCGCCAAAACTGCTCTACCAAAACCCTGCCAATCTGGCATTTGCAGCCTAGGGGATCAAGTCAAAGCCAATTAGTCTGAGATCATTATCCAATCTGAAAGCACACAGTCCCATCTGGTTGCCAAAACTGCTTTACCAAAACATCTATCTGATTCCAGGAGCCCCGCCAATCTGGCATGTGCCGAATAGGGGAGCAAGTCAAAGCCAAATAGCCTCACCCGACTATTACGTCTTAAAACATTCAGCTTCACCTGTAACTGAAAATTGCCTTACCAAAACTTGTCTCAGATACCAGAAACCCTGTTAATGCAGTATTTGCATCCTGGGGGCGCAAGTCAAAGTCAAACAGGCTCACCTGACTATTTAATCTTAAAACATTCAGTCTTACCTAGCTGTCAAAACTGTTTTACCAAAACTTTTTTTAGATTCCAGGATCCCCACCAATCTGGCATGTCCCGCCTAGGGGAGCAAGTCAAAGACAAATAGCCTCACCCGACTCTTAAGTCTTAAAACATTCAGCCTGACCTGGAACTCAAAATTGCCTTACCAAAACTTGTCTCAGATACCAGGAACCCTGTCAATCCAGCATTTGCATTCTAGGGCCGCAAGACAAAGCCAAACAGGCTCATCCGACTATTTAATCTGAGAACATACAGTCTTGCCTAGCTGTCAAAACTGTTTTACCAAACCTTGTCTCAGTTTCCAGGAGCCCTGCCAATCTGGTGTGTGCAGCCTAGGGGAGAAGTTCAAAGCCAAACAGGCTCACCCTACAATTTAATCTTAAAACAAACAGCCCCATCTGGCTGCCAAAGCAGCTTTATCAAAACTTGTTATGGATACCAGGAGCCCTGTTAATCTAGCATTTGAAGCGTACGGGAGCAAGTCAAAGCCAAATAGCCTCAGCCGACTAATAAATCTTAAAACATACAGCCCCATCTGGCCGCCAAAACTGCTTTACCAAAACTTGTCTCAGATACCAGGAACCCTGTTAATCCAGCATTTGCATCCTAGGGGCGCAAGTCAAAGCCAAGCACGCTCATCCGACTATTTAATCTTAAAACATACAGCCTTACCTAGCATTCAAAACTGTTTTACCAAAACTTGTCTTAGATACCAGGAGCCCTGTTAATCTAGAATTTGCAGCCTAGGGGAGCAAGTCAAAGCCAAATAGTTTCACCCGACTATTAAATCTTAAGACATACAGCCCCACCTGGCCGCCAAAACTGCTTTACCAAAACTTGTCTCAGATACCAGGAACCCTGTTAATCCAGTATTTGCATCCTGGGGGCGCAAGTCAAAATCATACAGGCTCACCCTACAATTTAATCTTAAAACAAACAGCCCCATCTGGCTGTCAAAACTGTTTTACTAAAACTTTTTTTAGATTCCAGGAGCCCCGCCAATCTGGCATGTGCCGCCTAGGGGAGCAAGTCAAAGCCAAATAGTCTCACCCGACTATTAAGTCTTAATACATTCAGCCTCACTTGGAACTCAAAATTGCCTTACCAAAACTTGTCTCAGATACCAGGAACCCTGTTAACCAGCATTTGCATCCTAGGGGCGCAAGTCCAAGCCAAACAGGCTCATCCGACTATTTAATCCTAAAACTTACAGCCTCAACTGGAAGTAAAAATTGCTTTACCGAAACTTGTCTCAGATACAAGGATCCCTGATAATCTAGCATTTGCAGCCTAGTCTCACCCGACTATTAAATCTTAAAACATACAACCCCATCTGGCTGACAAAACTGCTTTACCAAAACTTGTCTCAGATACCAGGAGCCCTGTTAATGCAGTATTTGCATCCTGGGTGCGCAAGTCAAAGTCATATAGGCTCACCCTTCAATTTAATCTTAAAACAAACAGCCCCATCTGGCTGTCAATACTGTTTTACTAAAACTTTTTTTAGATTCCAGGAGCCCCGCCAATCTGGCATGTGCCGCCTAGGGGAGCAAGTCAAAGCCAAAAAGTCTCACCCGACTATTAAGTCTTAAAACATTCAGCCTCACCTGGATCTGAAAATTGCCTTACCAAAACTTGTTTTATATACCAGGATCCGTGTTAACCTAGCATTTGCATCCTAGGGGCGCAAGTCAAAGCCAAACAGGCTCATCCGACTATTTAATCCTAAAACATACAGCCTCACCTGTAAGTCAAAATTGCTTTACCGAAACTTGTCTCAGATACAAGGATCCCTGATAATCTAGCATTTGCAGCCTAGTCTCACCCGACTTTTAAATGTTAAAACATACAACCCCATCTGGCCGCCAAAACTGCTTTACCAAAACTTGTCTCAGATACCAGGAGCCCTGCCAATCTGGCATTTGCAGCCTAGGGGAGCAAGTCAAAGCAAAACAGGCTCACCCGACTATTCAATACTAAAACATACAGTCCCATCTGGCCGCAAAAACTGCTCTACCAAAACCCTGCCAATCTGGCATTTGCAGCCTAGGGGATCAAGTCAAAGCCAATTAGTCTGAGATCATTATCCAATCTGAAAACACACAGTCCCATCTGGTTGCCAAAACTGCTTTACCAAAACATTTATCTGATTCCAGGAGCCCCGCCAATCTGGCATGTGCCGAATAGGGGAGCAAGTCAAAGCCAAATAGCCTCAGCCGACTAATAAATCTTAAAACATACAGCCCCATCTGGCCGCCAAAACTGCTTTACCAAAACTTGTCTCAGATACCAGGAACCCTGTTAATCCAGTATTTGCATCCTGGGGGCGCAACTCAAAGCCAAACAGGCTCACCCGACAAATAATCTTAAAACATACAACCTTACCTAGCTGTCAAAACTGTTTTACTAAAACTTTTTTTAGATTCCAGGAGCACCACCAATCTGGCATGTGCCGTCTAGGGGAGCAAGGCAAAGCCAAATAGCCTCACCCGACTATTACGTCTTAAAACATTCAGCTTCACCTGTAACTCAAAATTGCCTTACCAAAACTTGTTTCAGATTCCAGGAGCCCTGTTAATCTGGCATTTGCAGCCTAGTCTCTCCCTACTATTAAATCTTAAAACAGACAACCCCATCTGGCCGACAAAACTGCTTTACCAAAACTTGTCTCAGATACCAGGAACCCTGTCAATCCAGTATATGCATCCTGAGGGCGCATGTCAAAGTCATAGAGGCTCACCCTACAATTTAATCTTAAAACAAACAGCCCCATTTGGCTGTCAAAACTGTTTTACTAAAACTTTTTTCAGATTCCAGGAGCCTTGATAATCTGGCATGTGCCGCCTAGGGGAATAAGTCGAAGCCAAATAATCTCAACCGACTATTAAGTCTTAAAACATACAGCCTCACCTGGAAGTCAAAATTGCTTTTCCGAAACTTGTCTCAGATGCCAGGAACCCTATTATTCCTGCTTTTGCATCCTAGGGGAGCAAGTCAAAGCCAAACAGGCTCACCCGACTATTTAACCTTTAAGCATATAGCCCGATCTGGCCGTCAAAACTGATTAACCAAAACATGTCTCAGATACCAGGAACCCTGTTAATCCAGCATTTGCATCTTAGGGGCGCAAGTCAAAGCCAAACACACTCACTTGTCTATTTAATCTTAATACATACAGCTTTACCTAGCTGTCAAAACTGTTTTACCAAAACTTGTCTTAGATTCCACGAGCCCCGCCAATCTGGCATGTGCAGCCTAGGGGAGCAAGTCAAAGCCAAACAGGCTCACACGACTATTAAGTCTTAAAACATTCAGCCTCACCTGGAACTCAAAATTGCCTTACCAAAACTTGTCTCAGATACCAGGAACCCTGTTAATCCAGCATTTGCATCCTAGGGGCGCAAGTCAAAGCCAAACAGGCTCATCCGACTATTTAATCCTAAAACATACAGTCTCCCCTGGAAGTCAAAATTGCTTTACCGAAACTTGTCTCAGATACAAGGATCCCTGTTAATCAATTTAAACTTAAAACACACAGCCCCATATGGCTGCAAAAACTGCTTTACCAAAACTTGTCTTTGATACCAGGAGCCCTGTTAATCAAGCATTTGCAGCCTAGGGGAGCGAGTTAAAGCCAAACAGGCTCACCCGACTATTAAATCTTAAAACATATAGACCCATATGGCCGCCAAAACTGATTTACCAAAACTTGTCTCAGATACCAGGAACCCTGTTATTCCAGCATTTGCATCCTAGGGGCGCAAGTCAAAGCCAAGCACGCTCACCCGACTATTAAATCTTAAAACATATAGACCCATATGGCCGCCAAAACTGATTTACCGAAACTTGTCTCAGATACAAGGATCCCTGATAATCTAGCATTTGCAGCCTAGTCTCACCCGACTATTAAATGTTAAAACATACAACCCCATCTGGCCGCCAAAACTGCTTTACCAAAACTTGTCTCAGATACCAGGAGCCCTGCCAATCTGGCATTTGCAGCCTAGGGGAGCAAGTCAAAGCAAAACAGGCTCACCCGACTATTCAATACTAAAACATACAGTCCCATCTGGCCGCAAAAACTGCTCTACCAAAACCCTGCCAATCTGGCATTTGCAGCCTAGGGGATCAAGTCAAAGCCAATTAGTCTGAGATCATTATCCAATCTGAAAACACACAGTCCCATCTGGTTGCCAAAACTGCTTTACCAAAACATCTATCTGATTCCAGGAGCCCCGCCAATCTGGCATGTGCCGAATAGGGGAGCAAGTCAAAGCCAAATAGCCTCACCCGACTATTACGTCTTAAAACATTCAGCTTCACCTGTAACTCAAAATTGCCTTACCAAAACTTGTCTCAGATACCAGGAACCCTGTTAATCCAGCATTTGCATTCTAGGGCCGCAAGACAAAGCCAAACCAAAACTTGTCTCAGATACCAGAAACCCTGTTAATGCAGTATTTGCATCCTGGGGGCGCAAGTCAAAGTCAAACAGGCTCACCTGACTATTTAATCTTAAAACATTCAGTCTTACCTAGCTGTCAAAACTGTTTTACCAAAACTTTTTTTAGATTCCAGGATCCCCACCAATCTGGCATGTGCCGCCTAGGGGAGCAAGTCAAAGCCAAATAGCCTCACCCGACTCTTAAGTCTTAAAACATTCAGCCTGACCTGGAACTCAAAATTGCCTTACCAAAACTTGTCTCAGATACCAGGAACCCTGTTAACCAGCATTTGCATCCTAGGGGCGCAAGTCCAAGCCAAACAGGCTCATCCGACTATTTAATCCTAAAACTTACAGCCTCACCTGGAAGTAAAAATTGCTTTACCGAAACTTGTCTCAGATACAAGGATCCCTGATAATCTAGCATTTGCAGCCTAGTCTCACCCGACTATTAAATGTTAAAACATACAACCCCATCTGGCCGCCAAAACTGCTTTACCAAAACTTGTCTCAGATACCAGGAGCCCTGTTAATGCAGTATTTGCATCCTGGGTGCGCAAGTCAAAGTCATATAGGCTCACCCTTCAATTTAATCTTAAAACAAACAGCCCCATCTGGCTGTCAATACTGTTTTACTAAAACTTTTTTTAGATCCCAGGAGCCCCGCCAATCTGGCATGTGCCGCCTAGGGGAGCAAGTCAAAGCCAAAAAGTCTCACCCGACTATTAAGTCTTAAAACATTCAGCCTCACCTGGATCTGAAAATTGCCTTACCAAAACTTGTTTTATATACCAGGATCCGTGTTAACCTAGCATTTGCATCCTAGGGGCGCAAGTCAAAGCCAAACAGGCTCATCCGACTATTTAATCCTAAAACATACAGCCTCACCTGGAAGTCAAAATTGCTTTACCGAAACTTGTCTCAGATACAAGGATCTCTGTTAATCTAGAATTTGCAGCCTAGGGGAGCAAGTCAAAGCCAAATAGTTTCACCCGACTATTAAATCTTAAGACATACAGCCCCACCTGGCCGCCAAAACTGCTTTACCAAAACTTGTCTCAGATACCAGGAACCCTGTTAATCCAGTATTTGCATCCTGGGGGCGCAAGTCAAAATCATACAGGCTCACCCTACAATTTAATCTTAAAACAAACAGCCCCATCTGGCTGTCAAAACTGTTTTACTAAAACTTTTTTTAGATTCCAGGAGCCCCGCCAATCTGGCATGTGCCGCCTAGGGGAGCAAGTCAAAGACAAATAGTCTCACCCGACTATTAAGTCTTAATACATTCAGCCTCACCTGGAACACAAAATTGCCTTACCAAAACTTGTCTCAGATATTAGGAACCCTGTTAACCAGCATTTGCATCCTAGGGGCGCAAGTCCAAGCCAAACAGGCTCACCCGACTATTAAATCTTAAAACATATAGACCCATATGGCCGCCAAAACTGATTTACCAAAACTTGTCTCAGATACCAGGAACCCTGTTATTCCAGCATTTGCATCCTAGGGGCGCAAGTCAAAGCCAAGCACGCTCACCCGACTATTTAATCTTAAAACATACAGCCTTACCTAGCATTCAAAACTGTTTTACCAAAACTTGTCTCAGATACCAGGAACCCTGTTAACCAGCATTTGCATCCTAGGGTCGCAAGTCCAAGCCAAACAGGCTCATCCGACTATTTAATCCTAAAACTTACAGCCTCACCTGGAAGTAAAAATTGCTTTACCGAAACTTGTCTCAGATACAAGGATCCCTGATAATCTAGCATTTGCAGCCTAGTCTCACCCGACTATTAAATCTTAAAACATACAACCCCATCTGGCTGACAAAACTGCTTTACCAAAACTTGTCTCAGATACCAGGAGCCCTGTTAATGCAGTATTTGCATCCTGGGTGCGCAAGTCAAAGTCATATAGGCTCACCCTTCAATTTAATCTTAAAACAAACAGCCCCATCTGGCTGTCAATACTGTTTTACTAAAACTTTTTTTAGATTCCAGGAGCCCCGCCAATCTGGCATGTGCCGCCTAGGGGAGCAAGTCAAAGCCAAAAAGTCTCACCCAACTATTAAGTCTTAAAACATTCAGCCTCACCTGGATCTGAAAATTGCCTTACCAAAACTTGTTTTATATACCAGGATCTGTGTTAACCTAGCATTTGCATCCTAGGGGCGCAAGTCAAAGCCAAACAGGCTCATCCGACTATTTAATCCTAAAACATACAGCCTCACCTGGAAGTCAAAATTGCTTTACCGAAACTTGTCTCAGATACAAGGATCCCTGATAATCTAGCATTTGCAGCCTAGTCTCACCCGACTATTAAATGTTAAAACATACAACCCCATCTGGCCGCCAAAACTGCTTTACCAAAACTTGTCTCAGATACCAGGAGCCCTGCCAATCTGGCATTTGCAGCCTAGGGGAGCAAGTCAAAGCAAAACAGGCTCACCCGACTATTCAATACTAAAACATACAGTCCCATCTGGCCGCCAAAACTGCTCTACCAAAACCCTGCCAATCTGGCATTTGCAGCCTAGGGGATCAAGTCAAAGCCAATTAGTCTGAGATCATTATCCAATCTGAAAACACACAGTCCCATCTGGTTGCCAAAACTGCTTTACCAAAACATCTATCTGATTCCAGGAGCCCCGCCAATCTGGCATGTGCCGAATAGGGGAGCAAGTCAAAGCCAAATAGCCTCACCCGACTATTACGTCTTAAAACATTCAGCTTCACCTGTAACTCAAAATTGCCTTACCAAAACTTGTCTCAGATACCAGGAACCCTGTTAATCCAGCATTTGCATTCTAGGGCCGCAAGACAAAGCCAAACCAAAACTTGTCTCAGATACCAGAAACCCTGTTAATGCAGTATTTGCATCCTGGGGGCGCAAGTCAAAGTCAAACAGGCTCACCTGACTATTTAATCTTAAAACATTCAGTCTTACCTAGCTGTCAAAACTGTTTTACCAAAACTTTTTTTAGATTCCAGGATCCCCACCAATCTGGCATGTCCCGCCTAGGGGAGCAAGTCAAAGCCAAATAGCCTCACCCGACTCTTAAGTCTTAAAACATTCAGCCTGACCTGGAACTCAAAATTGCCTTACCAAAACTTGTCTCAGATACCAGGAACCCTGTCAATCCAGCATTTGCATTCTAGGGCCGCAAGACAAAGCCAAACAGGCTCATCCGACTATTTAATCTGAGAACATACAGTCTTGCCTAGCATTCAAAACTGTTTTACCAAAACTTGTCTTAGATAACAGGAGCCCTGTTAATCTAGAATTTGCAGCCTAGGGGAGCAAGTCAAAGCCAAATAGTTTCACCCGACTATTAAATCTTAAGACATACAGCCCCACCTGGCCGCCAAAACTGCTTTACCAAAACTTGTCTCAGATACCAGGAACCCTGTTAATCCAGTATTTGCATCCTGGGGGCGAGTGTCAAAATCATACAGGCTCACCCGACTATTAAATCTTGAAACATATAGACCCATATGGCCGCCAAAACTGATTTACCAAAACTTGTCTCAGATACCAGGAACCCTGTTATTCCAGCATTTGCATCCTAGGGGCGCAAGTCAAAGCCAAGCACGCTCACCCGACTATTTAATCTTAAAACATACAGCCTTACCTAGCATTCAAAACTGATTTACCAAACCTTGTCTCAGATACCAGGAGCCCTGCCAATCTGGTGTGTGCAGCCTAGGGGAGAAGTTCAAAGCCAAACAGGCTCACCCTACAATTTAATCTTAAAACAAACAGCCCCATCTGGCTGCCAAAGCAGCTTTATCAAAACTTGTTATGGATACCAGGAGCCCTGTTAATCTAGCATTTGAAGCGTAGGGGAGCAAGTCAAGGCCAAATAGCCTCAGCCGACTAATAAATCTTAAAACATACAGCCCCATCTGGCCGCCAAAACTGCTTTACCAAAACTTGTCTCAGATACCAGGAACCCTGTTAATCCAGCATTTGCATCCTAGGGGCGCAAGTCAAAGCCAAGCACGCTCACCCGACTTTTTAATCTTAAAACATACAGCCTTACGTAGCATTCAAAACTGTTTTACCAAAACTTGTCTTAGATACCAGGAGCCCTGTTAATCTAGAATTTGCAGCCTAGGGGAGCAAGTCAAAGCCAAATAGTTTCACCCGACTATTAAATCTTAAGACATACAGCCCCACCTGGCCGCCAAAACTGCTTTACCAAAACTTGTCTCAGATACCAGGAACCCTGTTAATCCAGTATTTGCATCCTGGGGGCGCAAGTCAAAATCATACAGGCTCACCCTACAATTTAATCTTAAAACAAACAGCCCCATCTGGCTGTCAAAACTGTTTTACTAAAACTTTTTTTAGATTCCAGGAGCCCCGCCAATCTGGCATGTGCCGCCTAGGGGAGCAAGTCAAAGCCAAATAGTCTCACCCGACTATTAAGTCTTAATACATTCAGCCTCACCTGGAACTCAAAATTGCCTTACCAAAACTTGTCTCAGATACCAGGAACCCTGTTAACCAGTATTTGCATCCTAGGGGCGCAAGTCCAAGCCAATCAGGCTCACCCGACTATTAAATCTTAAAACATATAGACCCATATGGCCGCCAAAACTGATTTACCAAAACTTGTGTCAGATACCAGGAACCCAGTTAATCTGGCATTTGCAGCCTAGGGGAGCAAGTCAAAGCAAAACAGGCTCACCCGACTATTCAATACTAAAACATACAGTCCCATCTGGCCGCCAAAACTGCTCTACCAAAACCCTGCCAATCTGGCATTTGCAGCCTAGGGGATCAAGTCAAATCCAATTAGTCTGAGATCATTATCCAATTTGAAAACACACAGTCCCATCTGGTCGCCAAAACTGCTTTACCAAAACATTTATCTGATTCCAGGAGCCCCGCCAATCTGGCATGTGCCGAATAGGGGAGCAAGTCAAAGCCAAATAGCCTCAGCCGACTAATAAATCTTAAAACATACAGCCCCATCTGGCCGCCAAAACTGCTTTACCAAAACTTGTCTCAGATACCAGGAACCCTGTTAATCCAGTATTTGCATCCTGGGGGCGCAACTCAAAGCCAAACAGGCTCACCCGACAATTTAATCTTAAAACATACAACCTTACCTAGCTGTCAAAACTGTTTTACTAAAACTTTTTTTAGATTCCAGGAGCCCCACCAATCTGGCATGTGCCGTCTAGGGGAGCAAGGCAAAGCCAAACAGGCTCACCCGACTATTACGTCTTAAAACATTCAGCTTCACCTGTAACTCAAAATTACCTTACCAAAACTTGTTTCAGATTCCAGGAGCCCGGTTAATCTGGCATTTGCAGCCTAGTCTCACCCTACTATTAAATCTTAAAACAGACAACCCCATCTGGCCGACAAAACTGCTTTACCAAAACTTGTCTCAGATACCAGGAACCCTGTCAATCCAGTATATGCATCCTGAGGGCGCATGTCAAAGTCATAGAGGCTCACCCTACAATTTAATCTTAAAACAAACAGCCCCATTTGGCTGTCAAAACTGTTTTACTAAAACTTTTTTCAGATTCCAGGAGCCTTGCCAATCTGGCATGTGCCGCCTAGGGGAGCAAGTCGAAGCCAAATAGTCTCAACCGACTATTAAGTCTTAAAACATACAGCCTCACCTGGAAGTCAAAATTGCTTTTCCGAAACTTGTCTCAGATGCCAGGAACCCTATTATTCCTGCTTTTGCATCCTAGGGGAGCAAGTCAAAGCCAAACAGGCTCACCCGACTATTTAACCTTTAAGCATATAGCCCGATCTGGCCGTCAAAACTGATTAACCAAAACATGTCTCAGATACCAGGAACCCTGTTAATCCAGCATTTGCATCTTAGGGGCGCAAGTCAAAGCCAAACACACTCACTTGACTATTTAATCTTAATACATACAGCCTTACCTAGCTGTCAAAACTGTTTTACCAAAACTTGTCTTAGATTCCACGAGCCCCGCCAATCTGGCATGTGCAGCCTAGGGGAGCAAGTCAAAGCCAAACAGGCTCACACGACTATTAAGTCTTAAAACATTCAGCCTCACCTGGAACTCAAAATTGCCTTACCAAAACTTGTCTCAGATACCAGGAACCCTGTTAATCCAGCATTTGCATCCTAGGGGCGCAAGTCAAAGCAAAACAGGCTCACCCGACTATTCAATACTAAAACATACAGTCCCATCTGGCCGCCAAAACTGCTCTACCAAAACCCTGCCAATCTGGCATTTGCAGCCTAGGGGATCAAGTCAAAGCCAATTAGTCTGAGATCATTATCCAATCTGAAAACACACAGTCCCATCTGGTTGCCAAAACTGCTTTACCAAAACATCTATCTGATTCCAGGAGCCCCGCCAATCCGGCATGTGCCGAATAGGGGAGCAAGTCAAAGCCAAATAGCCTCACCCGACTATTACGTCTTAAAACATTCAGCTTCACCTGTAACTCAAAATTGCCTTACCAAAACTTGTCTCAGATACCAGGAACCCTGTTAATCCAGCATTTGCATTCTAGGGCCGCAAGACAAAGCCAAACCAAAACTTGTCTCAGATACCAGAAACCCTGTTAATGCAGTATTTGCATCCTGGGGGCGCAAGTCAAAGTCAAACAGGCTCTACTGACTATTTAATCTTAAAACATTCAGTCTTACCTAGCTGTCAAAACTGTTTTACCAAAACTTTTTTTAGATTCCAGGATCCCCACCAATCTGGCATGTGCCGCCTAGGGGAGCAAGTCAAAGCCAAATAGCCTCACCCGACTCTTAAGTCTTAAAACATTCAGCCTGACCTGGAACTCAAAATTGCCTTACCAAAACTTGTCTCAGATGCCAGGAACCCTGTCAATCCAGCATTTGCATTCTAGGGCCGCAAGACAAAGCCAAACAGGCTCATCCGACTATTTAATCTGAGAACATACAGTCTTGCCTAGCTGTCAAAACTGTTTTACCAAACCTTGTCTCAGTTTCCAGGAGCCCTGCCAATCTGGTGTGTGCAGCCTAGGGGAGAAGTTCAAAGCCAAACAGGCTCACCCTACAATTTAATCTTAAAACAAACAGCCCCATCTGGCTGCCAAAGCAGCTTTATCAAAACTTGTTATGGATACCAGGAGCCCTGTTAATCTAGCATTTGAAGCGTAGGGGAGCAAGTCAAAGCCAAATAGCCTCAGCCGACTAATAAATCTTAAAACATACAGCCTCATCTGGCCGCCAAAACTGCTTTACCAAAACTTGTCTCAGATACCAGGAACCCTGTTAATCCAGCATTTGCATCCTAGGGGCGCAAGTCAAAGCCAAGCACGCTCATCCGACTATTTAATCTTAAAACATACAGCCTTACCTAGCATTCAAAACTTTTTTTCCAAAACTTGTCTTAGATACCAGGAGCCCTGTTAATCTAGAATTTGCAGCCTAGGGGAGCAAGTCAAAGCCAAATAGTTTCACCCGACTATTAAATCTTAAGATATACAGCCCCACCTGGCCGCCAAAACTGCTTTACCAAAACTTGTCTCAGATACCAGGAACCCTGTTAATCCAGTATTTGCATCCTGGGGGCGCAAGTCAAAATCATACAGGCTCACCCTACAATTTAATCTTAAAACAAACAGCCCCATCTGGCTGTCAAAACTGTTTTACTAAAACTTTTTTTAGATTCCAGGAGCCCCGCCAATCTGGCATGTGCCGCCTAGGGGAGCAAGTCAAAGCCAAATAGTCTCACCCGACTATTAAGTCTTAAAACATTCAGCCTCACCTGGAACTCAAAATTGCCTTACCAAAACTTGTCTCAGATACCAGGAACCCTGTTAACCAACATTTGCATCCTAGGGGCGCAAGTCCAAGCCAAACAGGCTCATCCGACTATTTAATCCTAAAACTTACAGCCTCACCTGGAAGTAAAAATTGCTTTACCGAAACTTGTCTCAGATACAAGGATCCCTGATAATCTAGCATTTGCAGCCTAGTCTCACCCGACTATTAAATCTTAAAACATACAACCCCATCTGGCTGACAAAACTGCTTTACCAAAACTTGTCTCAGATACCAGGAGCCCTGTTAATGCAGTATTTGCATCCTGGGTGCGCAAGTCAAAGTCATATAGGCTCACCCTTCAATTTAATCTTAAAACAAACAGCCCCATCTGGCTGTCAATACTGTTTTACTAAAACTTTTTTTAGATTCCAGGAGCCCCGCCAATCTGGCATGTGCCGCCTAGGGGAGCAAGTCAAAGCCAAAAAGTCTCACCCGACTATTAAGTCTTAAAACATTCAGCCTCACCTGGATCTGAAAATTGCCTTACCAAAACTTGTTTTATATACCAGGATCCGTGTTAACCTAGCATTTGCATCCTAGGGGCGCAAGTCAAAGCCAAACAGGCTCATCCGACTATTTAATCCTAAAACATACAGCCTCACCTGGAAGTAAAAATTGCTTTACCGAAACTTGTCTCAGATACAAGGATCCCTGATAATCTAGCATTTGCAGCCTAGTCTCACCCGACTATTAAATGTTAAAACATACAACCCCATCTGGCCGCCAAAACTGTTTTACCAAAACTTGTCTCAGATACCAGGAGCCCTGCCAATCTGGCATTTGCAGCCTAGGGGAGCAAGTCAAAGCAAAACAGGCTCACCCGACTATTCAATACTAAAACATACAGTCCCATCTGGCCGCCAAAACTGCTCTACCAAAACCCTGCCAATCTGGCATTTGCAGCCTAGGGGATCAAGTCAAAGCCAATTAGTCTGAGATCATTATCCAATCTGAAAACACACAGTCCCATCTGGTTGCCTAAACTGCTTTACCAAAACATTTATCTGATTCCAGGAGCCCCGCCAATCTGGCATGTGCCGAATAGGGGAGCAAGTCAAAGCCAAATAGCCTCAGCCGACTAATAAATCTTAAAACATACAGCCCCATCTGGCCGCCAAAACTGCTTTACCAAAACTTGTCTCAGATACCAGGAACCCTGTTAATCCAGTATTTGCATCCTGGGGGCGCAACTCAAAGCCAAACAGGCTCACCCGACAATTTAATCTTAAAACATACAACCTTACCTAGCTGTCAAAACTGTTTTACTACAACTTGTCTTAGATTCCACGAGCCCCGCCAATCTGGCATGTGCAGCCTAGGGGAGCAAGTCAAAGCCAAACAGGCTCACACGACTATTAAGTCTTAAAACATTCAGCCTCACGTGGAACTCAAAATTGCCTTACTAAAACTTGTCTCAGATACCAGGAACCCTGTTAATCCAGCATTTGCATCCTAGGGGCGCAAGTCAAAGCCAAACAGGCTCATCCGACTATTTAATCCTAAAACATACAGTCTCCCCTGGAAGTCAAAATTGCTTTACCGAAACTTGTCTCAGATACAAGGATCCCTGTTAATCAATTTAATCTTAAAACACACAGCCCCATATGGCTGCAAAAACTGCTTTACCAAAACTTGTCTTTGATACCAGGAGCCCTGTTAATCTAGCATTTGCAGCCTAGGGGAGCGAGTTAAAGCAAAATAGACTCACCCGACTATTAAATCTTAAGACATACAGCCCCACCTGGCCGCCAAAACTGCTTTACCAAAACTTGTCTCAGATACCAGGAACCCTGTTAATCCAGTATTTGCATCCTGGGGGCGCAACTCAAAATCATACAGGCTCACCCGACTATTAAATCTTAAAACATATAGACCAATATGGCCGCCAAAACTGATTTACCAAAACTTGTCTCAGATACCAGGAACCCTGTTATTCCAGCATTTGCATCCTAGGGGCACAAGTCAAAGCCAAACAGGCTCACCCGGCTATTAAATCTTGAAACATATAGACCCATATGGCCGCCAAAACTGATTTACCAAAACTTGTCTCAGATACCAGGAACCCTGTTAATTCAGCATTTGCATCCTAGGGGCGCAAGTCAAAGCCAAGCACGCTCACCCGACTATTTAATCTTAAAACATACAGCCTTACCTAGCATTCAAAACTGTATTACCAAAACTTGTCTTAGATACCAGGAGCTCTGTTAATCTAGAATTTGCAGCCTAGGGGAGCAAGTCAAAGCCAAATAGTTTCACCCGACTATTAAATCTTAAGACATACAGCCCCACCTGGCCGCCAAAACTGCTTTACCAAAACTTGTCTCAGATACCAGGAACCCTGTTAATCCAGTATTTGCATCCTGGGGGCGCAAGTCAAAATCATACAGGCTCACCCTACAATTTAATCTTAAAACAAACAGCCCCATCTGGCTGTCAAAACTGTTTAACTAAAACTTTTTTTAGATTCCAGGAGCCCCGCCAATCTGGCATGTGCCGCCTAGGGGAGCAAGTCAAAGACAAATAGTCTCACCCGACTATTAAGTCTTAATACATTCAGCCTCACCTGGAACTCAAAATTGCCTTACCAAAACTTGTCTCAGATACCAGGAACCCTGTTAACCAGCATTTGCATCCTAGGGGCGCAAGTCCAAGCCAAACAGGCTCACCCGACTATTAAATCTTAAAACATATAGACCCATATGGCCGCCAAAACTGATTTACCAAAACTTGTCTCAGATACCAGGAACCCTGTTATTCCAGCATTTGCATCCTAGGGGCGCAAGTCAAAGCCAAGCACGCTCACCCGACTATTTAATCTTAAAACATACAGCCTTACCCAGCATTCAAAACTGTTTTACCAAAACTTGTCTTAGATACCAGGAGCCCTGTTAATCTAGAATTTGCAGCCTAGGGGAGCAAGTCAAAGCCAAATAGTTTCACCCGACTATTAAATCTTAAGACATACAGCCCCACCTGGCCGCCAAAACTGCTTTACCAAAACTTGTCTCAGATACCAGGAACCCTGTTAATCCAGTATTTGCATCCTGGGGGCGCAAGTCAAAATCATACAGGCTCACCCTACAATTTAATCTTAAAACAAACAGCCCCATCTGGCTGTCAAAACTGTTTTACTAAACTTTTTTTAGATTCCAGGAGCCCCGCCAATCTGGCATGTGCCGCCTAGGGGAGCAAGTCAAAGCCAAATAGTCTCACCCGACTATTAAGTCTTAATACATTCAGCCTCACCTGGAACTCAAAATTGCCTTACCAAAACTTGTCTCAGATACCAGGAACCCTGTTAACCAGCATTTGCATCCTAGGGTCGCAAGTCCAAGCCAAACAGGCTCATCCGACTATTTAATCCTAAAACTTACAGCCTCACCTGGAAGTAAAAATTGCTTTACCGAAACTTGTCTCAGATACAAGGATCCCTGATAATCTAGCATTTGCAGCCTAGTCTCACCCGACTATTAAATCTTAAAACATACAACCCCATCTGGCTGACAAAACTGCTTTACCAAAACTTGTCTCAGATACCAGGAGCCCTGTTAATGCAGTATTTGCATCCTGGGTGCGCAAGTCAAAGTCATATAGGCTCACCCTTCAATTTAATCTTAAAACAAACAGCCCCATCTGGCTGTCAATACTGTTTTACTTAAACTTTTTTTAGATTCCAGGAGCCCCGCCAATCTGGCATGTGCCGCCTGGGGAAGCAAGTCAAAGCCAAAAAGTCTCACCCAACTATTAAGTCTTAAAACATTCAGCCTCACCTGGATCTGAAAATTGCCTTACCAAAACTTGTTTTATATACCAGGATCCGTGTTAACCTAGCATTTGCATCCTAGGGGCGCAAGTCAAAGCCAAACAGGCTCATCCGACTATTTAATCCTAAAACATACAGCCTCACCTGGAAGTCAAAATTGCTTTACCGAAACTTGTCTCAGATACAAGGATCCCTGATAATCTAGCATTTGCAGCCTAGTCTCACCCGACTATTAAATGTTAAAACATACAACCCCATCTGGCCGCCAAAACTGCTTTACCAAAACTTGTCTCAGATACCAGGAGCCCTGCCAATCTGGCATTTGCAGCCTAGGGGAGCAAGTCAAAGCAAAACAGGCTCACCCGACTATTCAATACAAAAACATACAGTCCCATCTGGCCGCCAAAACTGCTCTACCAAAACCCTGCCAATCTGGCATTTGCAGCCTAGGGGATCAAGTCAAAGCCAATTAGTCTGAGATCATTATCCAATCTGAAAACACACAGTCCCATCTGGTTGCCAAAACTGCTTTACCAAAACATCTATCTGATTCCAGGAGCCCCGCCAATCTGGCATGTGCCGAATAGGGGAGCAAGTCAAAGCCAAATAGCCTCACCCGACTATTACGTCTTAAAACATTCAGCTTCACCTGTAACTCAAAATTGCCTTACCAAAACTTGTCTCAGATACCAGGAACCCTGTTAATCCAGCATTTGCATTCTAGGGCCGCAAGACAAAGCCAAACCAAAACTTGTCTCAAATACCAGAAACCCTGTTAATGCAGTATTTGCATCCAGGGGGCGCAAGTCAAAGTCAAACAGGCTCACCTGACTATTTAATCTTAAAACATTCAGTCTTACCTAGCTGTCAAAACTGTTTTACCAAAACTTTTTTTTAGATTCCAGGATCCCCACCAATCTGGCATGTGCCGTCTAGGGGAGCAAGTCAAAGCCAAATAGCCTCACCCGACTCTTAAGTCTTAAAACATTCAGCCTGACCTGGAACTCAAAATTGCCTTACCAAAACTTGTCTCAGATACCAGGAACCCTGTCAATCCAGCATTTGCATTCTAGGGCCGCAAGACAAAGCCAAACAGGCTCATCCGACTATTTAATCTGAGAACATACAGTGTTGCCTAGCATTCAAAACTGTTTTACCAAAACTTGTCTTAGATAACAGGAGCCCTGTTAATCTAGAATTTGCAGCCTAGGGGAGCAAGTCAAAGCCAAATAGTTTCACCCGACTATTAAATCTTAAGACATACAGCCCCACCTGGCCGCCAAAACTGCTTTACCAAAACTTGTCTCAGATACCAGGAACCCTGTTAA
The DNA here is from genome assembly GCA_037075305.1 of Drosophila kanekoi. Lineage (NCBI taxonomy): Eukaryota > Metazoa > Arthropoda > Insecta > Diptera > Drosophilidae > Drosophila > Drosophila kanekoi. The sequence continues at coordinate 299,613 of JBAMCE010000362.1, read as the reverse complement.
TCCAGTATTTGCATCCTGGGGGCGCAAGTCAAAATCATACAGGCTCACCCGACTATTAAATCTTAAAACATATAGACCCATATGGCCGCCAAAACTGATTTACCAAAACTTGTCTCAGATACCATGAACCCTGTTATTCCAGCATTTGCATCCTAGGGGCGCAAGTCAAAGCCAAGCACGCTCACCCGACTATTAAATCTTAAAACATATAGACCCATATGGCCGCCAAAACTGATTTACCAAAACTTGTCTCAGATACCAGGAACCCTGTTATTCCAGCATTTGCATCCTAGGGGCACAAGTCAAAGCCAAACAGGCTCACCCGACTTTTTAATCTTAAAACATACAGCCTTACGTAGCATTCAAAACTGTTTTACCAAAACTTGTCTTAGATACCAGGAGCCCTGTTAATCTAGAATTTGCAGCCTAGGGGAGCAAGTCAAAGCCAAATAGTTTCACCCGACTATTAAATCTTAAGACATACAGCCCCACCTGGCCGCCAAAACTGCTTTACCAAAACTTGTCTCAGATACCAGGAACCCTGTTAATCCAGTATTTGCATCCTGGGGGCGCAAGTCAAAATCATACAGGCTCACCCTACAATTTAATCTTAAAACAAACAGCCCCATCTGGCTGTCAAAACTGTTTTACTAAAACTTTTTTTAGATTCCAGGAGCCCCGCCAATCTGGCATGTGCCGCCTAGGGGAGCAAGTCAAAGCCAAATAGTCTCACCCGACTATTAAGTCTTAATACATTCAGCCTCACCTGGAACTCAAAATTGCCTTACCAAAACTTGTCTCAGATACCAGGAACCCTGTTAACCAGTATTTGCATCCTAGGGGCGCAAGTCCAAGCCAATCAGGCTCACCCGACTATTAAATCTTAAAACATATAGACCCATATGGCCGCCAAAACTGATTTACCAAAACTTGTCTCAGATACCAGGAACCCTGTTATTCCAGCATTTGCATCCTAGGGGCGCAAGTCAAAGCCAAGCACGCTCACCCGACTATTTAATCTTAAAACATACAGCCTTACCTAGCATTCAAAACTGTTTTACCAAAACTTGTCTTAGATAACAGGAGCCCTGTTAATGTAGAATTTGCAGCCTAGGGGAGCAAGTCAAAGCCAAATAGTTTCACCCGACTATTAAATCTTAAGACATACAGCCCCACCTGGCCGCCAAAACTGCTTTACCAAAACTTGTCTCAGATACCAGGAACCCTGTTAATCCAGTATTTGCATCCTGGGGGCGCAAGTCAAAATCATACAGGCTCACCCGACTATTAAATCTTAAAACATATAGACCCATATGGCCGCCCAAACTGATTTACCAAAACTTGTCTCAGATACCAGGAACCCTGTTATTCCAGCATTTGCATCCTAGGGGCGCAAGTCAAAGCCAAGCACGCTCACCCGACTATTAAATCTTAAAACATATAGACCCATATGGCCGCCAAAACTGATTTACCAAAACTTGTCTCAGATACCAGGAACCCTGTTATTCCAGCATTTGCATCCTAGGGGCACAAGTCAAAGCCAAACAGGCTCACCCGACTATTAAATCTTGAAACATATAGACCCATATGGCCGCCAAAACTGATTTAGCAAAACTTGTCTCAGATACCAGAAACCCTGTTATTCCAGCATTTGCATCCTAGGGGCGCAAGTCAAAGCCAAGCACGCTCACCCGACTATTTAATCTTAAAACATACAGCCTTACCTAGCATTCAAAACTGTATTACCAAAACTTGTCTTAGATACCAGGAGCTCTGTTAATCTAGAATTTGCAGCCTAGGGGAGCAAGTCAAAGCCAAATAGTTTCACCCGACTATTAAATCTTAAGACATACATCCCCACCTGGCCGCCAAAACTGCTTTACCAAAACTTGTCTCAGATACCAGGAACCCTGTTAATCCAGTATTTGCATCCTGGGGGCGCAAGTCAAAATCATACAGGCTCACCCTACAATTTAAACTTAAAACAAACAGCCCCATCTGGCTGTCAAAACTGTTTTACTAAAACTTTTTTTAGATTCCAGGAGCCCCGCCAATCTGGCATGTGCCGCCTAGGGGAGCAAGTCAAAGACAAATAGTCTCATTCGACTATTAAGTCTTAATACATTCAGCCTCACCTGGAACTCAAAATTGCCTTACCAAAACTTGTCTCAGATACCAGGAACCCTGTTAACCAGCATTTGCATCCTAGGGGCGCAAGTCCAAGCCAAACAGGCTCACCCGACTATTAAATCTTAAAACATATAGACCCATATGGCCGCCAAAACTGATTTACCAAAACTTGTCTCAGATACCAGGAACCCTGTTATTCCAGCATTTGCATCCTAGGGGCGCAAGTCAAAGCCAAGCACGCTCACCCGACTATTTAATCTTAAAACATACAGCCTTACGTAGCATTCAAAACTGTTTTACCAAAACTTGTCTTAGATACCAGGAGCCCTGTTAATCTAGAATTTGCAGCCTAGGGAAGCAAGTCAAAGCCAAATAGTTTCACCCGACTATTAAATCTTAAGACATACAGCCCCACCTGGCCGCCAAAACTGCTTTACCAAAACTTGTCTCAGATACCAGGAACCCTGTTAATCCAGTATTTGCATCCTGGGGGCGCAAGTCAAAATCATACAGGCTCACCCTACAATTTAATCTTAAAACAAACAGCCCCATCTGGCTGTCAAAACTGTTTTACTAAAACTTTTTTTAGATTCCTGGAGCCCCGCCAATCTGGCATGTGCCGCCTAGGGGAGCAAGTCAAAGCCAAATAGTCTCACCCGACTATTAAGTCTTAATACATTCAGCCTCACCTGGAACTCAAAATTGCCTTACCAAAACTTGTCTCAGATACCAGGAACCCTGTTAACCAGCATTTGCATCCTAGGGTCGCAAGTCCAAGCCAAACAGGCTCATCCGACTATTTAATCCTAAAACTTACAGCCTCACCTGGAAGTCAAAATTGCTTTACCGAAACTTGTCTCAGATACAAGGATCCCTGATAATCTAGCATTTGCAGCCTAGTCTCACCCGACTATTAAATCTTAAAACATACAACCCCATCTGGCTGACAAAACTGCTTTACCAAAACTTGTCTCAGATACCAGGAGCCCTGTTAATGCAGTATTTGCATCCTGGGTGCGCAAGTCAAAGTCATATAGGCTCACCCTTCAATTTAATCTTAAAACAAACAGCCCCATCTGGCTGTCAATACTGTTTTACTAAAACTTTTTTTAGATTCCAGGAGCCCCGCCAATCTGGCATGTGCTGCCTAGGGGAGCAAGTCAAAGCCAAAAAGTCTCACCCGACTATTAAGTCTTAAAACATTCAGCCTCACCTGGGTCTGAAAATTGCCTTACCAAAACATGTTTTATATACCAGGATCCGTGTTAACCTAGCATTTGCATCCTAGGGGCGCAAGTCAAAGCCAAACAGGCTCATCCGACTATTTAATCCTTAAACATACAGCCTCACCTGGAAGTCAAAATTGCTTTACCGAAACTTGTCTCAGATACAAGGATCCCTGATAATCTAGCATTTGCAGCCTAGTCTCACCCGACTATTAAATGTTAAAACATACAACCCCATCTGGCCGCCAAAACTGCTTTACCAAAACTTGTCTCAGATACCAGGATCCGTGTTAACCTAGCATTTGCATCCTAGGGGCGCAAGTCAAAGCCAAACAGGCTCATCCGACTATTTAATCCTTAAACATACAGCCTCACCTGGAAGTCAAAATTGCTTTACCGAAACTTGTCTCAGATACAAGGATCCCTGATAATCTAGCATTTGCAGCCTAGTCTCACCCGACTATTAAATGTTAAAACATACAACCCCATCTGGCCGCCAAAACTGCTCTACCAAAACCCTGCCAATCTGGCATTTGCAGCCTAGGGGATCAAGTCAAAGCCAATTAGTCTGAGATCATTATCCAATCTGAAAACACACAGTCCCATCTGGTTGCCAAGACTGCTTTACCAAAACATTTATCTGATTCCAGGAGCCCCGCCAATCTGGCATGTGCCGAATAGGGGAGCAAGTCAAAGCCAAATAGCCTCACCCGACTATTACGTCTTAAAACATTCAGCTTCACCTGTAACTCAAAATTGCCTTACCAAAACTTGTCTCAGATACCAGGAACCCTGTTAATCCAGCATTTGCATTCTAGGGCCGCAAGACAAAGCCAAACCAAAACTTGTCTCAGATACCAGAAACCCTGTTAATGCAGTATTTGCATCCAGGGGGCGCAAGTCAAAGTCAAACAGGCTCACCTGACTATTTAATCTTAAAACATTCAGTCTTACCTAGCTGTCAAAACTGTTTTACCAAAACTTTTTTTAGATTCCAGGATCCCCACCAATCTGGCATGTGCCGTCTAGGGGAGCAAGTCAAAGCCAAATAGCCTCACCCGACTCTTAAGTCTTAAAACATTCAGCCTGACCTGGAACTCAAAATTGCCTTACCAAAACTTGTCTCAGATACCAGGAACCCTGTTAACCAGCATTTGCATCCTAGGGGCGAAAGTCCAAGCCAAACAGGCTCACCCGACTATTAAATCTTAAAACATATAGACCCATATGGCCGCCAAAACTGATTTACCAAAACTTGTCTCAGATACCAGGAACCCTGTTATTCCAGCATTTGCATCCTAGGGGCGCAAGTCAAAGCCAAGCACGCTCACCCGACTATTTAATCTTAAAACATACAGCCTTACCCAGCATTCAAAACTGTTTTACCAAAACTTGTCTTAGATACCAGGAGCCCTGTTAATCTAGAATTTGCAGCCTAGGGGAGCAAGTCAAAGCCAAATAGCCTCACCCGACTATTACGTCTTAAAACATTCAGCTTCACCTGTAACTCAAAATTGCCTTACCAAAACTTGTCTCAGATACCAGGAACCCTGTTAATCCAGCATTTGCATTCTAGGGCCGCAAGACAAAGCCAAACCAAAACTTGTCTCAGATACCAGAAACCCTGTTAATGCAGTATTTGCATCCAGGGGGCGCAAGTCAAAGTCAAACAGGCTCACCTGACTATTTAATCTTAAAACATTCAGTCTTACCTAGCTGTCAAAACTGTTTTACCAAAACTTTTTTTAGATTCCAGGATCCCCACCAATCTGGCATGTGCCGTCTAGGGGAGCAAGTCAAAGCCAAATAGCCTCACCCGACTCTTAAGTCTTAAAACATTCAGCCTGACCTGGAACTCAAAATTGCCTTACCAAAACTTGTCTCAGATACCAGGAACCCTGTTAACCAGCATTTGCATCCTAGGGGCGAAAGTCCAAGCCAAACAGGCTCACCCGACTATTAAATCTTAAAACATATAGACCCATATGGCCGCCAAAACTGATTTACCAAAACTTGTCTCAGATACCAGGAACCCTGTTATTCCAGCATTTGCATCCTAGGGGCGCAAGTCAAAGCCAAGCACGCTCACCCGACTATTTAATCTTAAAACATACAGCCTTACCCAGCATTCAAAACTGTTTTACCAAAACTTGTCTTAGATACCAGGAGCCCTGTTAATCTAGAATTTGCAGCCTAGGGGAGCAAGTCAAAGCCAAATAGTTTCACCCGACTATTAAATCTTAAAACATACAACCCCATCTGGCTGACAAAACTGCTTTACCAAAACTTGTCTCAGATACCAGGAGCCCTGTTAATGCAGTATTTGCATCCTGGGTGCGCAAGTCAAAGTCAGACAGGCTCACCTGACTATTTAATCTTAAAACATTCAGTCTTACCTAGCTGTCAAAACTGTTTTACCAAAACTTTTTTTAGATTCCAGGATCCCCACCAATCTGGCATGTGCCGTCTAGGGAAGCAAGTCAAAGCCAAATAGCCTCACCCGACTCTTAAGTCTTAAAACATTCAGCCTGACCTGGAACTCAAAATTGCCTTACCAAAACTTGTCTCAGATACCAGGAACCCTGTTAATCCAGTATTTGCATCCTGGGGGCGCAAGTCAAAATCATACAGGCTCACCCTACAATTTAATCTTAAAACAAACAGCCCCATCTGGCTGTCAAAACTGTTTTACTAAAACTTTTTTTAGATTCCAGGAGCCCCGCCAATCTGGCATGTGCCGCCTAGGGGAGCAAGTCAAAGCCAAATAGTCTCACCCGACTATTAAGTCTTAATACATTCAGCCTCACCTGGAACTCAAAATTGCCTTACCAAAACTTGTCTCAGATACCAGGAACCCTGTTAACCAGCATTTGCATCCTAGGGTCGCAAGTCCAAGCCAAACAGGCTCATCCGACTATTTAATCCTAAAACTTACAGCCTCACCTGGAAGTAAAAATTGCTTTACCGAAACTTGTCTCAGATACAAGGATCCCTGATAATCTAGCATTTGCAGCCTAGTCTCACCCGACTATTAAATCTTAAAACATACAACCCCATCTGGCTGACAAAACTGCTTTACCAAAACTTGTCTCAGATACCAGGAGCCCTGTTAATGCAGTATTTGCATCCTGGGTGCGCAAGTCAAAGTCATATAGGCTCACCCTTCAATTTAATCTTAAAACAAACAGCCCCATCTGGCTGTCAATACTGTTTTACTAAAACTTTTTTTAGATTCCAGGAGCCCCGCCAATCTGGCATGTGCCGCCTAGGGGAGCAAGTCAAAGCCAAAAAGTCTCACCCAACTATTAAGTCTTAAAACATTCAGCCTCACCTGGATCTGAAAATTGCCTTACCAAAACTTGTTTTATATACCAGGATCCGTGTTAACCTAGCATTTGCATCCTAGGGGCGCAAGTCAAAGCCAAACAGGCTCATCCGACTATTTAATCCTTAAACATACAGCCTCACCTGGAAGTCAAAATTGCTTTACCGAAACTTGTCTCAGATACAAGGATCCCTGATAATCTAGCATTTGCAGCCTAGTCTCACCCGACTATTAAATGTTAAAACATACAACCCCATCTGGCCGCCAAAACTGCTTTACCAAAACTTGTCTCAGATACCAGGAGCCCTGCCAATCTGGCATTTGCAGCCTAGGGGAGCAAGTCAAAGCAAAACAGGCTCACCCGACTATTCAATACTAAAACATACAGTCCCATCTGGCCGCCAAAACTGCTCTACCAAAACCCTGCCAATCTGGCATTTGCAGCTTAGGGGATCAAGTCAAAGCCAATTAGTCTGAGATCATTATCCAATCTGAAAACACACAGTCCCATCTGGTTGCCAAAACTGCTTTACCAAAACATCTATCTGATTCCAGGAGCCCCGCCAATCTGGCATGTGCCGAATAGGGGAGCAAGTCAAAGCCAAATAGCCTCACCCGACTATTACGTCTTAAAACATTCAGCTTCACCTGTAACTCAAAATAGCCTTACCAAAACTTGTCTCAGATACCAGGAACCCTGTTAATCCAGCATTTGCATTCGAGGGCCGCAAGACAAAGCCAAACCAAAACTTGTCTCAGATACCAGAAACCCTGTTAATGCATTATTTGCATCCAGGGGGCGCAAGTCAAAGTCAAACAGGCTCACCTGACTATTTAATCTTAAAACATTCAGTCTTACCTAGCTGTCAAAACTGTTTTACCAAAACTTTTTTTAGATTCCAGGATCCCCACCAATCTGGCATGTGCCGTCTAGGGGAGCAAGTCAAAGCCAAATAGCCTCACCCGACTCTTAAGTCTTAAAACATTCAGCCTGACCTGGAACTCAAAATTGCCTTACCAAAACTTGTCTCAGATGCCAGGAACCCTGTCAATCCAGCATTTGCATTCTAGGGCCGCAAGACAAAGCCAAACAGGCTCATCCGACTATTTAATCTGAGAACATACAGTCTTGCCTAGCTGTCAAAACTGTTTTACCAAACCTTGTCTCAGTTTCCAGGAGCCCTGCCAATCTGGTGTGTGCAGCCTAGGGGAGAAGTTCAAAGCCAAACAGGCTCACCCTACAATTTAATCTTAAAACAAACAGCCCCATCTGGCTGCCAAAGCAGCTTTATCAAAACTTGTTATGGATACTTAAAACATACAGCCTTACCTAGCATTCAAAACTGTTTTACCAAAACTTGTCTTAGATACCAGGAGCCCTGTTAATCTAGAATTTGCAGCCTAGGGGAGCAAGTCAAAGCCAAATAGTTTCACCCGACTATTAAATCTTAAGACATACAGCCCCACCTGGCCGCCAAAACTGCTTTACCAAAACTTGTCTCAGATACCAGGAACCCTGTTAATCCAGTATTTGCATCCTGGGGGCGCAAGTCAAAATCATACAGGCTCACCCTACAATTTAATCTTAAAACAAACAGCCCCATCTGGCTGTTAAAACTGTTTTACTAAAACTTTTTTTAGATTCCAGGAGCCCCGCCAATCTGGCATGTGCCGCCTAGGGGAGCAAGTCAAAGCCAAATAGTCTCACCCGACTATTAAGTCTTAATACATTCAGCCTCACCTGGAACTCAAAATTGCCTTACCAAAACTTGTCTCAGATACCAGGAACCCTGTTAACCAGCATTTGCATCCTAGGGTCGCAAGTCCAAGCCAAACAGGCTCATCCGACTATTTAATCCTAAAACTTACAGCCTCACCTGGAAGTAAAAATTGCTTTACCGAAACTTGTCTCAGATACAAGGATCCCTGAAAATCTAGCATTTGCAGCCTAGTCTCACCCGACTATTAAATCTTAAAACATACAACCCCATCTGGCTGACAAAACTGCTTTACCAAAACTTGTCTCAGATACCAGGAGCCCTGTTAATGCAGTATTTGCATCCTGGGTGCGCAAGTCAAAGTCATATAGGCTCACCCTTCAATTTAATCTTAAAACAAACAGCCCCATCTGGCTGTCAATACTGTTTTACTAAAACTTTTTTTAGATTCCAGGAGCCCCGCCAATCTGGCATGTGCCGCCTAGGGGAGCAAGTCAAAGCCAAAAAGTCTCACCCGACTATTAAGTCTTAAAACATTCAGCCTCACCTGGATCTGAAAATTGCCTTACCAAAACATGTTTTATATACCAGGATCCGTGTTAACCTAGCATTTGCATCCTAGGGGCGCAAGTCAAAGCCAAACAGGCTCATCCGACTATTTAATCTTAAAACATACAGCCTCACCTGGAAGTCAAAATTGCTTTACCGAAACTTGTCTCAGATACAAGGATCCCTGATAATCTAGTATTTGCAGCCTAGTCTCACCCGACTATTAAATGTTAAAACATACAACCCCATCTGGCCGCCAAAACTGCTTTACCAAAACTTGTCTCAGATACCAGGAGCCCTGCCAATCTGGCATTTGCAGCCTAGGGGAGCAAGTCAAAGCAAAACAGGCTCACCCGACTATTCAATACTAAAACATACAGTCCCATCTGGCCGCCAAAACTGCTCTACCAAAACCCTGCCAATCTGGCATTTGCAGCCCAGGGGATCAAGTCAAAGCCAATTAGTCTGAGATCATTATCCAATCTGAAAACACACAGTCCCATCTGGTTGCCAAGACTGCTTTACCAAAACATTTATCTGATTCCAGGAGCCCCGCCAATCTGGCATGTGCCGAATAGGGGAGCAAGTCAAAGCCAAATAGCCTCACCCGACTATTACGTCTTAAAACATTCAGCTTCACCTGTAACTCAAAATTGCCTTACCAAAACTGTCTCAGATACCAGGAACCCTGTTAATCCAGCATTTGCATTCTAGGGCCGCAAGACAAATCCAAACCAAAACTTGTCTCAGATACCAGAAACCCTGTTAATGCAGTATTTGCATCCTGGGGGCGCAAGTCAAAGTCAGACAGGCTCACCTGACTATTTAATCTTAAAACATTCAGTCTTACCTAGCTGTCAAAACTGTTTTACCAAAACTTTTTTTAGATTCCAGGATCCCTGTTAATCTGGCATTTGCAGCCTAGTCTCACCCTACTATTAAATCTTAAAACAGACAACCCCATCTGGCCGCCAAAACTGCTTTACCCAAACTTGTCTCAGATACCAGGAGCCCTGCCAATCTGGCATGTGCAGACTAGGGGAGCAGGTCAAAGCAAAACAGGCTCACCCGACTATTTAATTTTAAAATAAATGCAGCCCCATCTAGCCGCCAAAACTGCTCTACCAAAACCCTGCCAATCTGGCATTTGCAGCCTAAGGGATCAGGTCAAAGCCAATTAGTCTGAGCTCATTATCCAGTCTACAAACATACAGTCCCATCTGGTTGCCAAAACTGCTTTACCAAAACATCTATCAGATTCCAGGAGCCGCGCCAATCTGGCATGTTCCGCCTAGGGGAGCAAGTCAAAGCCAAATAGTCTCACCCGACTATTAAGTCTTAAAACATTCAGCCTCACCTGTAACTCAAAATTGCCTTACCAAAACTTGTCTCAGATACCAGGAACCCTGTTAATCCAGTATTTGCATCCCGGGGGCGCAAGTCAAAGTCAAACAGGCTCACCCGACTATTTAATCTTAAAACATTCAGCCTAATCTAGCTGTCAAAACTGTTTTACAAAAACTTTTTTTAGATTCCAGGATCCCCTCCAATCTGGCATGTCCCGCCTAGGGGAGCAAGTCAAAGCCAAATAGCCTCACCCGACTATTAAAACTTAAAACATACATCCCCATCTGGCCGCCAAAACTGCTTAACCAAAACTTGTCTCATATACTAGGAACCCTGTTAATTAAGTATTTGCATCCTGGGGGCGCAAGTCAAAGCCAAACCGGCTCACCCGACTATTTAATCTTAAAACATACAGCCTTACCTAGCTGTCAAAACTGTTTTACTAAAACTTTTTTTAAATTCCAGGAGCCCTGTTAATCGAGCATTTGCAGCCTAGTCTCACCCGACTATTAAATCTTAAAACATACAACCCCATCTGGCCGACAAAACTGCTTTACCAAAACTTGTCTCAGATACCAGGAGCCCTGTTAATCCAGTATTTGCATCCTGGGGGCGCAAGTCCAAGCCAAACAGGCTCATCCGACTATTTAATCCTAAAACTTACAGCCTCACCTGGAAGTAAAAATTGCTTTACCGAAACTTGTCTCAGATACAAGGATCCCTGATAATCTAGCATTTGCAGCCTAGTCTCACCCGACTATTAAATCTTAAAACATACAACCCCATCTGGCTGACAAAACTGCTTTACCAAAACTTGTCTCAGATACCAGGAGCCCTGTTAATGCAGTATTTGCATCCTGGGTGCGCAAGTCAAAGTCATATAGGCTCACCCTTCAATTTAATCTTAAAACAAACAGCCCCATCTGGCTGTCAATACTGTTTTACTAAAACTTTTTTAGATTCCAGGAGCCCCGCCAATCTGGCATGTGCCGCCTAGGGGAGCAAGTCAAAGCCAAAAGTCTCACCCGACTATTAAGTCTTAAAACATTCAGCCTCACCTGGATCTGAAAATTGCCTTACCAAAACATGTTTTATATACCAGGATCCGTGTTAACCTAGCATTTGCATCCTAGGGGCGCAAGTCAAAGCCAAACAGGCTCATCCGACTATTTAATCCTAAAACATACAGCCTCACCTGGAAGTCAAAATTGCTTTACCGAAACTTGTCTCAGATACAAGGATCCCTGATAATCTAGTATTTGCAGCCTAGTCTCACCCGACTATTAAATGTTAAAACATACAACCCCATCTGGCCGCCAAAACTGCTTTACCAAAACTTGTCTCAGATACCAGGAGCCCTGCCAAATCTGGCATTTGCAGCCTAGGGGAGCAAGTCAAAGCAAAACAGGCTCACCCGACTATTCAATACTAAAACATACAGTCCCATCTGGCCGCCAAAACTGCTCTACCAAAACCCTGCCAATCTGGCATTTGCAGCCTAGGGGATCAAGTCAAAGCCAATTAGTCTGAGATCATTATCCAATCTGAAAACACACAGTCCCATCTGGTTGCCAAGACTGCTTTACCAAAACATTTATCTGATTCCAGGAGCCCCGCCAATCTGGCATGTGCCGAATAGGGGAGCAAGTCAAAGCCAAATAGCCTCACCCGACTATTACGTCTTAAAACATTCAGCTTCACCTGTAACTCAAAATTGCCTTACCAAAACTTGTCTCAGATACCAGGAACCCTGTTAATCCAGCATTTGCATTCTAGGGCCGCAAGACAAATCCAAACCAAAACTTGTCTCAGATACCAGAAACCCTGTTAATGCAGTATTTGCATCCTGGGGGCGCAAGTCAAAGTCAGACAGGCTCACCTGACTATTTAATCTTAAAACATTCAGTCTTACCTAGCTGTCAAAACTGTTTTACCAAAACTTTTTTTAGATTCCAGGATCCCTGTTAATCTGGCATTTGCAGCCTAGTCTCACCCTACTATTAAATCTTAAAACAGACAACCCCATCTGGCCGCCAAAACTGCTGTACCCAAACTTGTCTCAGATACCAGGAGCCCTGCCAATCTTTCATGTGCAGACTAGGGAAGCAGGTCAAAGCAAAACAGGCTCACCCGACTATTTAATTTTAAAATAAATGCAGCCCCATCTAGCCGCCAAAACTGCTCTACCAAAACCCTGCCAATCTGGCATTTGCAGCCTAAGGGATCAGGTCAAAGCCAATTAGTCTGAGCTCATTATCCAGTCTACAAACATACAGTCCCATCTGGTTGCCAAAACTGCTTTACCAAAACATCTATCAGATTCCAGGAGCCGCGCCAATCTGGCATGTTCCGCCTAGGGGAGCAAGTCAAAGCCAAATAGTCTCACCCGACTATTAAGTCTTAAAACATTCAGCCTCACCTGTAACTCAAAATTGCCTTACCAAAACTTGTCTCAGATACCAGGAACCCTGTTAATCCAGTATTTGCATCCCGGGGGCGCAAGTCAAAGTCAAACAGGCTCACCCGACTATTTAATTTTAAAACATTCAGCCTAATCTAGCTGTCAAAATTGTTTTACAAAAACTTTTTTTAGATTCCAGGATCCCCTCCAATCTGGCATGTCCCGCCTAGGGGAGCAAGTCAAAGCCAAATAGCCTCACCCGACTATTAAAACTTAAAACATACATCCCCATCTGGCCGCCAAAACTGCTTAACCAAAACTTGTCTCATATACTAGGAACCCTGTTAATTAAGTATTTGCATCCTGGGGGCGCAAGTCAAAGCCAAACCGGCTCACCCGACTATTTAATCTTAAAACATACAGCCTTACCTAGCTGTCAAAACTGTTTTACTAAAACTTTTTTTAAATTCCAGGAGCCCTGTTAATCGAGCATTTGCAGCCTAGTCTCACCCGACTATTAAATCTTAAAACATACAACCCCATCTGGCCGACAAAACTGCTTTACCAAAACTTGTCTCAGATACCAGGAACCCTGTTAATCCAGTATTTGCATCCTGGGGGCGCAACTCAAAGCCAAACAGGCCCACCCGACTATTTAATCTTAAAACATACAGCCTTACCAGCTGTCAAAACTGTTTTACTAAAACTTTTTTTAGATTCCAGGAGCCCTGTTAATCTGGCATTTGCAGCCTAGTCTCACCCGACTATTAAATCTTAAAACAGACAACCCCATCTGGCCGAAAAAACTGCTTTACCAACACTTGTCTCAGATGCCAGGAACCCTGTTAATCCAGTATTTGCATCCTGGGGGCGCAACTCAAAACCAAACAGACTCACCCGACTATTTAATCTTAAAACATACAGCCTTACCTAGCTGTCAAAACTGTTTTACTAAAACTTTTTTTAGATTACAGGAGAACTGTTAATCTAGCATTTGCATCCTAGTTTCACCCGACTATTAAATCTTAAAACATAGAACCCCATCTGGCCGACAAAACAGCTTTACCAACACTTGTCTCAGATACCAGGAACCCTGTTAATCCAGTATTTGCATCCTGGGGGCGCAACTCAAAGCCAAACAGGCCCACCCGACTATTTAATCTTAAAACATACAGCCTTACCAGCTGTCAAAACTGTTTTACTAAAACTTTTTTTAGATTCCAGGAGCCCTGTTAATCTGGCATTTGCAGCCTAGTCTCACCCGACTATTAAATCTTAAAACAGACAACCCCATCTGGCCGAAAAAACTGCTTTACCAACACTTGTCTCAGATGCCAGGAACCCTGTTAATCCAGTATTTGCATCCTGGGGGCGCAACTCAAAGCCAAACAGGCCCACCCGACTATTTAATCTTTAAATATACAGCCTTACCTAGCTGTTAAAACTGTTTTACCAAAACTTGTCTTAGATTCCAGGATCCCTGCCAATCTGGCATGTGCCGCCTAGGGGAGCAAGTCAAAGCCAAATAGCCTGAGCCGACTAATAAATCTTAAAACATACAGCCCCATCTGGCCGCCAAAACTGCTTTACCAAAACTTGTCTCAGATACCAGGAACCCTGTTAATGCAGAATTTGCAACCAAGGGGAGCAAGTCAAAGCAAAATAGTCTCACCTGACTATTAAATCTTTAAACATACAGCCAAACCTGGAAGTCAAAATTGCTTTACCGAAACTTGTCTCAGATACAAGGATCCCTGTTAATCTAGCATTTGCATCCTAGTCTCACCCGACTATTAAATCTTTAAACATACAGCCAAACCTGGAAGTCAAAATTGCTTTACCGAAACTTGTCTCAGATACAAGGATCCCTGTTAATCTAGCATTTGCATCCTAGTCTCACCCGACTATTAAATCTTAAGACATACAACCCCACCTGGCCGCCAAAACTGCTTTACCAAAACTTGTCTTAGATACCAGGAGCCCTGTTAATCTAGCATTTGCAACCAAGGGGAGCAAGTCAAAGCAAAATAGTCTCACCTAACTATTAAGTCTTAACACATTCAGCCTCACCTGTAACTCAAAATTGCCTTACCAAAACTGGTTTCAGATACCAGGAACCCTGTTAATCCAGTATTTGCATTGTGGGGGCGCAAGTGAAAGTCAAACAGGCTCACCCGACTATTTAGTCTTAAGACATACAGCCTTACCTAGCTGTCAAAACTGTTTTACCAAAACTTTTTTTAGATTCCAGGAGCCCCACCAATCTGGCATGTGCCGTCTAGGGGAGCAAGGCAAAGCCAAATAGCCTCACCCGACTATTAAGTCTTAAAACATTCAGCCTGACCTGGAACTCAAAATTGCCTTACCAAAACTTGTTTCAGATACCAGGAATCCTGTTAATCCAGTATTTGCATCCTGGGGGCGCAAGTCAAAGCCAAACAGGCTCACCCGATTATTTAACCTTAAAACATACAGCCATACCTAGCTGTCAAAACTGTTTTACTTAAACTTTTTTAGATTCCATGAGCCCCACCAATCTGGCATGTGCCGTCTAGGAGAGCAAGGCAAAGCCAAAAAGCCTCACCCGACTATTAAATCTTAAAACATACAGCCCCATCTGGCCGCCAAAACTGGTTGAACAAAACTTGTCTCAGATACCAGGAACCCTGTTAATCCAGTATTTGCATCCTGGGGGCGCAAGTCAAAGTCAAACGGGCTCACCCGACTCTTTAATCATAAAACATTCAGCCTAATCTAGCTGTCAAAACTGTTTTACCAAAACTTTTTTTAGATTCCAGGATCCCCACCAATCTGGCATGTCCCGCCTAGGGGAGCAAGTCAAAGCCAAATAGCCTCACCCGACTCTTAAGTCTTAAAACATTCAGCCTGACCTGGATCTCAAAATAGCCTTATCAAAACTAGTCTGAGTTACCAGGAACCCTGTTAATCCAGCATTTGCATCCTAGGGGCGCAAGACAAAGCCAAACAGGCTCACCGGACTATTTCATCTGAAAACATACAGTCTTGCCTAGCTGTCAAAACTGTTTTACCAATCCTTGTCTCAGTTACCAGGAGCCCTGCCAATCTGGCGTGTGCAGCCTAAGGGAGAAGTTCAAAGCCAAACAGGCTCATCCTACAATTTAATCTTAAAACAAACAGCCCCATCTGGCTGCCAAAGCTGCTTTATCAAAACTTGTTATGGATACCAGGAGCCCTGTTAATCTAGCAATTGCAGCGTAGGGGAGCAAGTCAAAGCCAAATAGCCTCACCCGACTATTAAAACTTTAAACATACAGCCCCATCTGGCCGTCAAAACGTTACCAAAACTTGTCTCATATACCAGGAACCCTGTTGATCCAGTATTTGCATCCTGGGGGCGCAAGTCAAAGCCAAACAGGCTCACCCGACTATTTAATCTAAAAAAATATACAGCCTTACCTAGCTGTCAAAACTTTTTTACTAAAACTTTTTTTAGATTCCAGGAGCCCTGTTAATCGAGCATTTGCAGCCTAGTCTCACCCGACTATTAAATCTTAAAACATACAACCCCATCTTTCCGAAAAAACTGCTTTACCAAAACTTGTCTCAGATACCAGGAACCCTGTTAATCCAGTATTTGCATCCTGGGGGCGCACGTCAAAGCCAAACAGGCTCACCCGCCTATTTAATCTTAAATCATACAGCCATACCTAACTGTCAAAACTGTTTAACTAAAACTTTTTTTAGATTCCAGGAGCCCTGTTAATCTAGAATTTGCTGCTTGGGGGAGCAAGTCAAAACAAAATAGACTCACACGACTATTAAGTCTTAACACATTCAGCCTCACCTGGCACTCAAAATTGCCTTACCATAACTTGTCTCAGATACCAGGAACCAATCCAGCATTTGCATCCTAGGGGCGCAAGTCAAAGCCAAACAGGCTCACCCGACTCTTTAATCTTAAAACATACAGTCTAGCCTAGCTCTCAAAACTGTTTTACCAAACCTTGTCTTAGATTCCGGGATCCCCGCCAATCAGGCATGTGGAGCCTAGGGGAGCAAGTCAAAGCCAAATAGCCTCACCCGACTATTAAGTCGTAAAACATTCAGCCTGACCTGGAACTCAAAATTGCCTTAACAAAACTTGTCCCAGATACCAGGAACCCTGTTAACCCAGCATTTGCATTCTAGGGCCGCAAGACAAAGCCATACATGCTCATCCGACTATATAATCTGAGAACATACAGTCTTGCCGAGCTGTCAAAACTGTTTTACCAAACCTTTTCTCAGTTACCAGGAGCCCTGGCAATTTGGCGTGTGCAGCCTAGGGGAGAAGTTCAAAGCCAAACAGGCTCACCCTACAATTTAATCTTTAAACAAACAGCCCCATCTGGCTGCCAAAGCTGCTTTATCAAAACTTGTTATGGATACCAGGAACCCTGTTAATCTAGCATTTGCAGCGTAGGGGAGCAAGTCAAAGCCAAATAGCCTCAGCCGACTAATAAATCTTAAAACATACAGCCCCATCTGGCCGCCAAAACTGCTTTACCAAAACTTGTCTCAGATACCAGGAACCCTGTTAATCCAGTATTTGCATCCTGGGGGCGCAACTCAAAGCCAAACAGGCCCACCCGACTATTTAATCTTAAAACATACAGCCTTACCTAGCTATCAAAACTGTTTTACTAAAACTTTTTTTAGATTCCAGGAGCCCTGTTAATCTGGCATTTGCAGCCTAGTCTCACCCGACTATTAAATCTTAAAACAGACAACCCCATCTGGCCAAAAAAACTGCTTTACCAACACTTGTCTCAGATACCAGGAACCCTGTTAATCCAGTATTTGCATCCTGGGGGCGCAACTCAAAACCAAACAGACTCACCCGACTATTTAATCTTAAAACATACAGCCTTACCTAGCTGTCAAAACTGTTTTACTAAAACTTTTTTTACATTACAGGAGCCCTGTTAATCTAGCATTTGCATCCTAGTCTCACCCGACTATTAAATCTTAAAACATAGAACCCCATCTGGCCGACAAAACAGCTTTACCAACACTTGTCTCAGATACCAGGAACCCTGTTAATCCAGTATTTGCATCCTGGGGGCGCAACTCAAAGCCAAACAGGCCCACCCGACTATTTAATCTTAAAACATAGCGCTTACCTAGCTGTTAAAACTGTTTTACCAAAACTTGTCTTAGATTCCAGGAGCCCCACCAATCTGGCATGTGCCGCCTAGGGGAGCAAGTCAAAGCCAAATAGCCTCAGCCGACTAATAAATTTAAAACATACAGCCCCATCTGGCCGCCAAAACTGCTTTACCAAAACTTGTCTCAGATACCAGGAACCCTGTTAATCCAGTATTTGCATCCTGGGGGCGCAACTCAAAGCCAAACAGGCCCACTCGACTATTTAATCTTAAAACATACAGCCTTACCTAGCTGTTAAAACTGTTTTACCAAAACTTGTCTTAGATTCCAGGAGCCCCGCCAATCTGGCATGTGCCGCCTAGGGGAGCAAGTCAAAGCCAAATAGCCCAACCCGACTATTAGGTCTTAAAACATTCAGCCTGACCTAGCACTCAAAATTGCTTTACCAAAACTTGTCTCAGATACCAGGAACCCAGTTATTTTAGCATTGGCATACTAGGGGCCCAAGTCAAAGCTAAGCACGCTCACCCGACTATTTAATCTTAAAACATACAGCCTTACCTAGCTGTTAAAACTGTTTTACCAAAACTTGTCTTAGATTCCAGGAGCCCCGCCAATCTGGCATGTGCAGCCTAGGGGAGCAAGTCAAAGCCAAACAGGCTCACCCGACTATTTAACCTTTAAGCATAAAGCCTCAGATACCAGGAACCCTGTTAATCTAGCATATGCAGCCTAGGGGAGCAAGACAATGCCAAATAGTCTCACCCGACTATTAAATCTTTAAACATACTGCCAAACCTGGAAGTCAAAATTGCTTTACCGAAACATGTCTCAGATACAAGGATCCCTTATAATCTAGCATTTGCAGCCTAGTCTCACCCGACTATTAAATCTTAAAACATACAACCCCATCTGGCCGACAAAACTGCTTTACCAACACTTGTCTCAGATACCAGGAACCCTGTTAATCCAGTATTTGCATCCTGGGGGCGCAACTCAAAACCAAACAGACTCACCCGACTATTTAATCTTAAAACATACAGCCTTACCTAGCTGTCAAAACTGTTTTACTAAAACTTTTTTTAGATTACAGGAGCCCTGTTAATCTAGCATTTGCATCCTAGTCTCACCCGACTATTAAATCTTAAAACATAGAACCCCATCTGGCCGACAAAACAGCTTTACCAACACTTGTCTCAGATACCAGGAGCCCTGTCAATCCAGTATTTGCATCCTGGGGGCGCAAGTCAAAGTCATACAGGCTCACCCTACAATTTAATCTTAAAACAAACAGCCCCATCTGGCTGTCAAAACAGTTTTACCAAAACCTTTTTTTAGATTCCAGGAGCCTTGCCAATCTGGCATGTGCCGCCTAAGGGAGTAAGTCAAAGCCAAACACGCTCACCCGACTATTTAATCTTAAAGCATACAGCCTTACCTAGCTGTCAAAACTGTTTTACCAAAACTTGTCTTAGATTCCAGGAGCACCGCCAATCTGGCATGTGCAGCCTAGTGGAGCAAGTCAAAGCCAAACAGGCTCATCCGACTATTTAATCCTAAAACATACAGCCTCAGCTGGAAGTCAAAATTGCTTTACCGAAACTTGTCTCAGATACAAGGATCTCTGTTAATCTAGCACTTGCAGCCTAGGGTAGCAAGTCAAAGCCAAATAGTCTCACCCGACTTTTAAATCTTAAGACATTCAGCCTCACCTGTAACTCAAAATTGCCTTACCAAAACTGGTTTCAGATACCAGGAACCCTGTTAATCCAGTATTTGCATTGTGGGGGCGCAAGTGAAAGTCAAACAGGCTCAACCGACTATTTAGTCTTAAGACATACAGCCTTACCTAGCTGTCAAAACTGTTTTACCAAAACTTTTTTTAGATTCCAGGAGCCCCACCAATCTGGCATGTGCCGTCTAGGGGAGCAAGGCAAAGCCAAATAGCCTCACCCGACTATTAAGTCTTAAAACATTCAGCCTGACCTGGAACTCAAAATTGCCTTACCAAAACTTGTTTCAGATACCAGGAATCCTGTTAATCCAGTATTTGCATCCTGGGGGCGCAAGTCAAAGCCAAACAGGCTCACCCGATTATTTAACCTTAAAACATACAGCCATACCTAGCTGTCAAAACTGTTTTATCAAAACTTTTTTTAGATTCCAGGAGCCCCACCAATCTGGCATGTGCCGTCTAGGGGAGCAAGGCAAAGCCAAATAGCCTCACCCGACTATTAAGTCTTAAAACATTCAGCCTGACCTGGAACTCAAAATTGCCTTACCAAAACTTGTTTCAGATACCAGGAATCCTGTTAATCCAGTATTTGCATCCTGGGGGCGCAAGTCAAAGCCAAACAGGCTCACCCGATTATTTAACCTTAAAACATACAGCCATACCTAGCTGTCAAAACTGTTTTATCAAAACTTTTTTTAGATTCCAGGATCCCCACCAATCTGGCATGTCCCGCCTAGGGGAGCAAGGCAAAGCCAAAAAGCCTCACCCGACTATTAAATCTTAAAACATACAGCCCCATCTGGCCGCCAAAACTGGTTGAACAAAACTTGTCTCAGATACCAGGAACCCTGTTAATCCAGTATTTGCATCCTGGGGGCGCAAGTCAAAGTCAAACAGGCTCACCCGACTCTTTAATCATAAAACATTCAGCCTAATCTAGCTGTCAAAACTGTTTTATCAAAACTTTTTTTAGATTCCAGGATCCCCACCAATCTGGCATGTCCCGCCTAGGGGAGCAAGTCAAAGCCAAATAGCCTCAACCGACTCTTAAGTCTTAAAATATTCAGCCTGACCTGGATCTCAAAATAGCCTTATCAAAACTAGTCTGAGTTACCAGGAACCCTGTTAATCCAGCATTTGCATCCTAGGGGCGCAAGACAAAGCCAAACAGGCTCACCGGACTATTTCATCTGAAAACATACAGTCTTGCCTAGCTGTCAAAACTGTTTTACCAATCCTTGTCTCAGTTACCAGGAGCCCTGCCAATCTGGCGTGTGCAGCCTAAGGGAGAAGTTCAAAGCCAAACAGGCTCATCCTACAATTTAATCTTAAAACAAACAGCCCCATCTGGCTGCCAAAGCTGCTTTATCAAAACTTGTTATGGATACCAGGAGCCCTGTTAATCTAGCAATTGCAGCGTAGGGGAGCAAGTCAAAGCCAAATAGCCTCACCCGACTATTAAAACTTTAAACATACAGCCCCATCTGGCCGTCAAAACGTTACCAAAACTTGTCTCATATACCAGGAACCCTGTTGATCCAGTATTTGCATCCTGGGGGCGCAAGTCAAAGCCAAACAGGCTCACCCGACTATTTAATCTAAAAAAATATACAGCCTTACCTAGCTGTCAAAACTTTTTTACTAAAACTTTTCTTAGATTCCAGGAGCCCTGTTAATCGAGCATTTGCAGCCTAGTCTCACTCGACTATTAAATCTTAAAACATACAACCCCATCTGGCCGAAAAAACTGCTTTACCAAAACTTGTCTCAGATACCAGGAACCCTGTTAATCCAGTATTTGCATCCTGGGGGCGCACGTCAAAGCCAAAGAGGCTCACCCGACTATTTAATCTTAAATCATACAGCCATACCTAACTGTCAAAACTGTTTAACTAAAACTTTTTTTAGATTCCAGGAGCCCTGTTAATCTAGAATTTGCTGCTTGGGGGAGCAAGTCAAAACAAAATAGACTCACACGACTATTAAGTCTTAACACATTCAGCCTCACCTGGCACTCAAAATTGCCTTACCAAAACTTGTCTCAGATACCAGGAACCAATCCAGCATTTGCATCCTAGGGGCGCAAGTCAAAGCCAAACAGGCTCACCCGACTCTTTAATCTTAAAACATACAGTCTAGCCTAGCTCTCAAAACTGTTTTACCAAACCTTGTCTTAGATTCCAGGAGCCCCGCCAATCAGGCATGTGGAGCCTAGGGGAACAAGTCAAAGCAAAATAGTCTCACCTGACTATTAAGTCTTAACACATTCAGCCTCACCTGTAACTCAAAATTGCCTTACCAAAACTTGTCTCAGATACCAGGATCCCTGTTAATCCAGCATTTGCATCCTAGGGCCGCAAGACAAAGCCAAACATGCTCATCCGACTATTTAGTCCTCAAACATACAGTCTTGCCTAGCTGTTATAACTGTTTTAGCAAACCTTGTCTTAGAATCCAGGAGCCCCGCCAATCAGGCATGTGCCGCCTAGGGGAGCAAGTCAAAGCCAAATAGTCTCACCCGACTATTAAGTCTTAAAAATTCAGCCTCACCTGGAACTCAAAATTGCCTTAACAAAACTTGTCTCAGATACAAGGATCCCTGTTAATCCAGCATTTGCATCCTAGGGGCGCAAGACAAAGCCAAACAGACTCACCCGACTACTTAATCTGAAAATATACAGTCTTGCCTAGCTGTCAAAACTGTTTTGCCAAACCTTGTCTCAGTTACGAGGAGCCCTGGCAATTTGGCGTATGCAGCCTAGGGGAGAAGTTCAAAGCCAAACAGGCTCATCCTACACTTTAATCTTAAAACAAACAGCCCCATCCTGCTGCGAAAGCTGCTTTATCAAAACTTGTCATGGATACCAGGAGCCCTGTTAATCTAGCAATTGCAGCGTAGGGGAGCAAGTAAAAGCCAAATAGTCTCACCCGACTATTAAATCGTAAAACATACACCCCCATCTGGCCGCCAAAACTGCTTGAACAGAACTTTCCTCAGATACCAGGAACCCTGTTAATCCAGTATTTGCATCCTGGGGGCGCAAATCAAAGCCAAACAGGCTCACCCGATTGTTTAACCTTAAAACATACAGCCATACCTAGCTGTCAAAACTGTTTTACTTAAACTTTTTTTAGATTCCAGGAGCCCTGTTAATCTAGCATTTGCAGCTTGGGGAAGCAAGTCAAAGCAAAATAGACTCACACGACTATTAAGTCTTAACACATTCAGCCCCACCTGTAACTCAAAATTGCCTTACCAAAACTTGTCTCAGATGCCAGGAACCCTGTTAATCCAGAATTTGCATCCTGGGGGCGCAAGTCAAAGTCAAACAGGCTCACCCGACTATTTAATCTTAAAACATTCAGCCTAATCTAGCTGTCAAAACTGTTTTACCAAAACTTTTTTAGATTCCAGGATCCCCTCCAATTTGGCATGTCCCGCCTAGGGGAGCAAGTCAAAGCCAAATAGCCTCACCCGACTCTTTAGTCTTAAAACATTCAGCCTGACCTGGGACTCAAAATTGCCTTACCAAAACTAGTCTCAGATACCAGGAACCCTGTTAATCCAGCATTTGCATCCTGGGGGCGCAAGACAAAGCCAAACTGGCTCACCCGACTAATTAATCTGAAAACATACAGTCTTACCTAGCTCTCAAAACTGTTTTACCAAACCTTGTCTTAGATTCCAGTAGCCCCGCCAATCTGGCATGTGGAGCCTAGGGGAGCAAGTCAAAGCCAAATAGCCTCACCCGACTATTAAGTCGTAAGACACTCAGCCTGAACTGGAACTCAAAATTGCCTTACCAAAACTTGTCTCAGATACAAGGATCCCTGATAATCTATCATTTGCAGCCTAGTCTCACCCGACTATTTAATCCTAAAACATACAACCCCATCTGGCCGCCAAAACTGCTTTACCCAAACTTGTCTCAGATACCAGGAGCCCTGCCAATCTGGCATGTGCCGACTAGGGGAGCAGGTCAAAGCAAAACAGGCTCACCCGACTATTTAATTTTAAAATAAATGCAGCCCCATCTAGCCGCCAAAACTGCTCTACCAAAACCCTGCCAATCTAGCATTTGCAGCCTAAGGGATCAGGTCAAAGCCAATTAGTCTGAGCTCATTATCCAGTCTGCAAACATACAGTCCCATCTGGTTGCCAAAACTGCTTTACCAAAACATCTATCAGATTCCAGGAGCCGCGCCAATCTGGCATGTTCCGCCTAGGGGAGCAAGTCAAAGCCAAATAGTCTCACCCGACTATTAAGTCTTAAAACATTCAGCCTCACCTGTAACTCAAAATTGCCTTACCAAAACTTGTCTCAGATACCAGGAACCCTGTTAATCCAGTATTTGCATCCCGGGGGCGCAAGTCAAAGTCAAACAGGCTCACCCGACTATTTAATCTTAAAACATTCAGCCTAATCTAGCTGTCAAAATTGTTTTACAAAAACTTTTTTTAGATTCCAGGATCCCCTCCAATCTGGCATGTCCCGCCTAGGGGAGCAAGTCAAAGCCAAATAGCCTCACCCGACTATTTAAGCTTAAAACATACATCCCCATCTGGCCGCCAAAACTGCTTAACCAAAACTTGTCTCATATACTAGGAACCCTGTTAATTAAGTATTTGCATCCTGGGGGCGCAAGTCAAAGCCAAACCGGCTCACCCGACTATTTAATCTTAAAACATACAGCCTTACCTAGCTGTCAAAACTGTTTTACTAAAACTTTTGTTAGATTCCAGGAGCCCTGTTAATCGAGCATTTGCAGCCTAGTCTCACCCGACTATTAAATCTTAAAACATACAACCCCATCTGGCCGACAAAACTGCTTTACCAAAACTTGTCTCATATACCAGGAGCCCTGTTAATCAAGTATTTGCATTCTGAGGGCGCAAGTCAAAGTCATACAGGCTCACCCTACAATTTAATCTTAAAATAATCAGCCCTATCTGGCTGTAAAAACTGTTTTACTAAAACTTTTCTTAGATTCCATTAGCCTTGCCAATCTGGCATGCGCCGCCTAGGGGAGCAAGTCAAAGCCAAATAGTCTCACCCGACTATTAAGACTAAAAACATACAGCCTCACCTGGCCGCCAAAATTGCTTTACCGCAACTTGTCTCAGATACCAGGAACCCTGTTAATCCAGCATTTGCATCCTAGGGGCGCAAGACAAAGCCAAAGAGGCTCACCCGACTATTTAATCTTATAACATACAGCCTTACCTAGCTGTCAAGACAGTTTTATTAAAACTTTTTTTAGATTCCAGGAGCCCTGTTAATCTAGCATTTGCAGCATAGGGGAGCAAGTCAAAGCAAAATATTCTCACCCGACTATTAAGTCTTAACACATTCAGCCTGACCTGGAATTCAAAATTGCCTTACCAAAACTTGTCTCAGATACCAGGAACCCTGTTAATCCAGCATTTGCATCCTGGGGGCGCAAATCAAAGCCAAACAGGCTCACCCGATTGTTTAACCTTAAAACATACAGCCATACCTAGCTGTCAAAACTGTTTTACTTAAACTTTTTTTAGATTCCAGGAGCCCTGTTAATCTAGCATTTGCAGCTTGGGGGAGCAAGTCAAAGCAAAATAGACTCACACGACTATTAAGTCTTAACACATTCAGCCTCACCTGTAACTCAAAATTGCCTTACCAAAACTTGTCTCAGATGCCAGGAACCCTGTTAATCCAGAATTTGCATCCTGGGGGCGCAAGTCAAAGTCAAACAGGCTCACCCGACTATTTAATCTTAAAACATTCAGCCTAATCTAGCTGTCAAAACTGTTTTACCAAAACTTTTTTTAGATTCCAGGATCCCCTCCAATTTGGCATGTCCCGCCTAGGGGAGCAAGTCAAAGCCAAATAGCCTCACCCGACTCTTTAGTCTTAAAACATTCAGCCTGACCTGGGACTCAAAATTGCCTTACCAAAACTAGTCTCAGATACCAGGAACCCTGTTAATCCAGCATTTGCATCCTGGGGGCGCAAGACAAAGCCAAACTGGCTCACCCGACTAATTAATCTGAAAACATACAGTCTTACCTAGCTCTCAAAACTGTTTTACCAAACCTTGTCTTAGATTCCAGTAGCCCCGCCAATCTGGCATGTGGAGCCTAGGGGAGCAAGTCAAAGCCAAATAGCCTCACCCGACTATTAAGTCGTAAGACACTCAGCCTGAACTGGAACTCAAAATTGCCTTACCAAAACTTGTCTCAGATACAAGGATCCCTGATAATCTATCATTTGCAGCCTAGTCTCACCCGACTATTTAATCCTAAAACATACAACCCCATCTGGCCGCCAAAACTGCTTTACCCAAACTTGTCTCAGATACCAGGAGCCCTGCCAATCTGGCATGTGCCGACTAGGGGAGCAGGTCAAAGCAAAACAGGCTCACCCGACTATTTAATTTTAAAATAAATGCAGCCCCATCTAGCCGCCAAAACTGCTCTACCAAAACCCTGCCAATCTAGCATTTGCAGCCTAAGGGATCAGGTCAAAGCCAATTAGTCTGAGCTCATTATCCAGTCTGCAAACATACAGTCCCATCTGGTTGCCAAAACTG
The DNA here is from genome assembly GCA_037075305.1 of Drosophila kanekoi. Lineage (NCBI taxonomy): Eukaryota > Metazoa > Arthropoda > Insecta > Diptera > Drosophilidae > Drosophila > Drosophila kanekoi. The sequence goes on along the minus strand of JBAMCE010000362.1, from coordinate 273,482 downwards.
CTTTACCAAAACATCTATCAGATTCCAGGAGCCGCGCCAATCTGGCATGTTCCGCCTAGGGGAGCAAGTCAAAGCCAAATAGTCTCACCCGACTATTAAGTCTTAAAACATTCAGCCTCACCTGTAACTCAAAATTGCCTTACCAAAACTTGTCTCAGATACCAGGAACCCTGTTAATCCAGTATTTGCATCCCGGGGGCGCAAGTCAAAGTCAAACAGGCTCACCCGACTATTTAATCTTAAAACATTCAGCCTAATCTAGCTGTCAAAATTGTTTTACAAAAACTTTTTTTAGATTCCAGGATCCCCTCCAATCTGGCATGTCCCGCCTAGGGGAGCAAGTCAAAGCCAAATAGCCTCAGCCGACTATTTAAGCTTAAAACATACATCCCCATCTGGCCGCCAAAACTGCTTAACCAAAACTTGTCTCAGATACTAGGAACCCTGTTAATTAAGTATTTGCATCCTGGGGGCGCAAGTCAAAGCCAAACCGGCTCACCCGACTATTTAATCTTAAAACATACAGCCTTACCTAGCTGTCAAAACTGTTTTACTAAAACTTTTGTTAGATTCCAGGAGCCCTGTTAATCGAGCATTTGCAGCCTAGTCTCACCCGACTATTAAATCTTAAAACATACAACCCCATCTGGCCGACAAAACTGCTTTACCAAAACTTGTCTCATATACCAGGAGCCCTGTTAATCAAGTATTTGCATTCTGAGGGCGCAAGTCAAAGTCATACAGGCTCACCCTACAATTTAATCTTAAAATAATCAGCCCTATCTGGCTGTAAAAACTGTTTTACTAAAACTTTTCTTAGATTCCATTAGCCTTGCCAATCTGGCATGCGCCGCCTAGGGGAGCAAGTCAAAGCCAAATAGTCTCACCCGACTATTAAGACTAAAAACATACAGCCTCACCTGGCCGCCAAAATTGCTTTACCGCAACTTGTCTCAGATACCAGGAACCCTGTTAATCCAGCATTTGCATCCTAGGGGCGCAAGACAAAGCCAAAGAGGCTCACCCGACTATTTAATCTTATAACATACAGCCTTACCTAGCTGTCAAGACAGTTTTATTAAAACTTTTTTTAGATTCCAGGAGCCCTGTTAATCTAGCATTTGCAGCATAGGGGAGCAAGTCAAAGCAAAATATTCTCACCCGACTATTAAGTCTTAACACATTCAGCCTGACCTGGAATTCAAAATTGCCTTACCAAAACTTGTCTCAGATACCAGGAACCCTGTTAATCCAGCATTTGCATCCTAGGGGCGCAAGTCAAAGCCAAACAGGCTCACCCGACTCTTTAATCTTAAAACATACGGTCTTGCCTAGCTGTCAAAACTGTTTTACCAAAAATTGTCTTAGATTCCAGGAGCCCCGCCAATCTGGCATGTGCCGCCTACGGGAGCAAGTCAAAGCCAAATAGTCTCACCCGACTATTAAGTCTTAAAAAATTAAGCCTCACCTGAAACTCAAAATTGCCTTAAAAAAACTTGTCTCAGATACAAGGATCTCTGTTAATCTAGCATTTGCAGCCTAGGGGCGCAAGTCAAAGCCAAATAGGCTCATCCGACTATTTAATCCTAATACATACAGCCCCACCTGGAAGTCAAAATTGCTTTACCGAAACTTTTCTCAGATACAAGGATCCCTGTTAATCAATTTAATCTTAAAACAAACAGCCCCATCTGGATGCCAAAACTGCTTTACAAAAACTTGTCTTAGATACCATGATCCCTGTTAATCTGGCATTTGCTGCCTATGGGAGGAAAGCCAAATAGCCTCACCCGACTATTAAGTATTAACACATTCAGCCTCACCTGGAACTCAAAATTGCCTTACCAAAACTTGTCTCAGATACCAGGAACCAATCCAGAATTTGCATCCTATGGGCGCAAGTCAAAGCCAAACAGGCTCACCCGACTCTTTAATCTTAAAACATACAGTCTTGCCTAGCTCTCAAAACTGTTTTACCAAACCCTGTCTTAGATTCCAGGAGCCCCGCCAATCTGGCATGTGGAGCCTAGAGGAGCAAGTCAAAGCCAAATAGCCTCACCCGACTATTAAGTGGTAAAACATTCAGCCTGACCTGGAATTCAAAATTTCCTTACCAAAGCTTGTCTTAGATACCAGGAGCCCTGTTAATCTAGCATTTGCAGCCTAGGGTAGCACGTCAAAGCCAAATAGTCTCACCCGACTATTAAGTCTTAACACATAAAGCCTCACCTGTAACTCAAAATTGCCTTACCAAAACTTGTTTCAGATACCAGGAACCCTGTTAATCCAGTTTTTGCATGCTGGGGGCGCAAGTCAAAGTTAAACAGGCTCTCCCGGTTATTTAATCTTAAGACATACAGCCTTACCTAGCTGTCAAAACTGTTTTACCAAAACTTTTTTTAGATTCCAGGAGCCCCACCAATCTGGCATGTGCCGTCTAGGGGAGCAAGGCAAAGCCAAATAGCCTCACCCGACTATTAAGTATTAACACATTCAGCCTGACCTGGAACTCAAAATTGCGTAACCAAAACTTGTCTCAGATACCAGGATCCCTGTTAATCCAGCATTTGCATCCAAGGGGCGCAAGACAAAGCCAAACAGCTTCACCCGACTACTTAATCTGAAAACATACAGTCTTGCCTAGCGGTCAAAACTGTTTTACCAAACCTTGTCTCAGGTACCAGGAGGCCTGCCAATTTGGCGTGTGCTGCCTAGGGGAGAAGTTCAAAGCCAAACAGGGTCATCCTACAATTAAATCTTAAAACAAACAGCCCCATCTGGATGCCAAATCTGCATAATCAAAACTTGCCATGGATACCAGGAGCCCTGTTAATCTAGCATTTGCAGCGTAGGGGAGCAAGTAAAAGCCAAATAGTCTCACCCGACTATTAAGTCTTAAAACATACAGCCACATCTGGCCGCTAAAACTGCTTGAACAAAACTTGTCTTAGATACCAGGAACCCTGTTAATCCAGTATTCCCATCCTGGGGGCGCAAGTCAAAGCCAAACAGGCTCACCCGACTATTTAATCTTAAAACATACAGCCATACCTAGCTGTTAAAACTGTTTTACTTAAACTTTTTTTAGATTCCAGGAGCCCTGTTAATCTAGAATTTGCAGCTTGGCGGAGCAAGTCAAAGCAAAATAGACTCACACGACTATTAAGTCTTAACACATTCAGCCTCACCTGTAACTCAAAATTGCCATACCAAAACTTGTATCAGATACCAGGAACCAATCCAGAATTTGCATCCTATGGGCGCAAGTCAAAGCCAAATAGCCTCACCCGACTATTAAGTGGTAAAACATTCAGCCTGACCTGGAATTCAAAATTGCCTTACCAAAGCTTGTCTTAGATACCAGGAGCCCTGTTAATCTAGCATTTGCAGCCTAGGGTAGCAAGTCAAAGCCAAATAGTCTCACCCGACTATTAAGTCTTAACACATTCAGCCTCACCTGTAACTAAAAATTGCCTTACCAAAACTTGTTTCAGATACCAGGAACCCTGTTAATCCAGTTTTTGCATCCTGGGGGCGCAAGTCAAAGTTAAACAGGCTCACCCGATTATTTAATCTTAAGACATACAGCCTTACCTAGCTGTCAAAACTGTTTTACCAAAACTTTTTTTAGATTCCAGGAGCCCCACCAATCTGGCATGTGCCGTCTAGGGGAGCAAGGCAAAGCCAAATAGCCTCACCCGACTATTAGGTATTAACACATTCAGCCTGATCTGGAACTTAAAATTGCGTAACCAAAACTTGTCTCAGATACCAGGAACCCTGTTAATCCAGCATTTGCATCCAAGGGGCGCAAGACAAAGCCAAACAGAGTCACCCGACTACTTAATCTGAAAACATACAGTCTTGCCTAGCTGTCAAAACTGTTTTACCAAACCTTGTCTCAGGTACCAGGAGCCCTGCCAATTTGGCGTGTGCTGCCTAGGGGAGAAGTTCAAAGCCAAACAGGCTCATCCTACAATTTAATCTTAAAACAAACAGCCCCATCTGGATGCCAAATCTGCTTTATCAAAACTTGCCATGGATACCAGGAGCCCTGTTAATCTAGCATTTGCAGCGTAGGGGAGCAAGTAAAGGCCAAATAGTCTCATCCGACTATTAAGTCTTAAAACATACAGCCCCATCTGGCCGCTAAAACTGCTTGAACAAAACTTGTCTCAGATACCATGAACCCTGTTAATCCAGTATTTCCATCCTGGGGGCGCAAGTCAAAGCCAAACAGGCTCACCCGACTATTTAATCTTAAAACATACAGCCATACCTAGCTGTTAAAACTGTTTCACTTAAACTTTTTTTAGATTTCAGGAGCCCTGTTAATCTAGAATTTGCAGCTTGGCGGAGCAAGTCAAAGCAAAATAGACTCACACGACTATTAAGTCTTAACACATTCAGCCTCACCTGGAACTCAAAATTGCCTTACCAAAACTTGTCTCAGATACCAGGAACCCTGTTAATCCAGTATTTGCATCCTGGGGGCGCAAGTCAAAGCCAATCAGGCTCACCCGACTATTTAATCTTAAAACATACAGCCATACCTAGCTGTCAAAACTGTTTTACAAAAAACCTTTTTTAGATTCCAGGAGCCCTGTTAAAATAGAATTTGCAGCTTGGGGGAGCAAGTCAAAGCAAAATAGACTCACCCGACTATTAAGTCTTAACACATTCAGCCTTACCTGGAACTCAAAATTGCCCTACCAAAACTTGTCTCAGATACCAGGAACCCTGTTAATCCAGCATTTGCATCCTAGGGGCGCAAGTCAAAGCCAAACAGGCTCACCCGACTCTTTAATCTTAAAACATACAGTCCTGCCTAGCTCTCAAAACTGTTTTACCAAACCTTGTCTTAGATTCCAGGAGCCCTGCCAATCTGGCATGTGGAGCCTAGGGGAGCAAGTCAAAGCCAAATAGCCTCACCCGACTATTAAGTCGTAAAACATTTAGCCTCACCTGGAATTCAAAATTGCCTTACCAAAACTTGTCTCAGGTACCAGGAACCCTGTTAATCCAGCATTTGCATCCAAGGGGCGCAAGATAAAGCCAAACAGGCTCACCCGACTATTTAATCTTAAAACATACAGCCTTACCTAGCTGTCAAAACTGTTTTACTAAAACTTTTTTTAGATTCCAGGAGCCCTGTTAATCTAGCATTTTCAGCATAGGGGGGCAAGTCAAAGCAAAATAGTCTCACCCGACTATTAAGTCTTAACACATTCAGCCTCACCTGGAACTCAAAAATGCCTTACCAAAACTTGTCTTAGATACCAGGAACCCTGTTAGTCCAGCATTTGCATCCCAGGGGCGCAAGTCAACGCCAAACATGCTCACCCGACTCTTTAATCTTAAAACATACGGTCTTGCCCTTCTGTCAAAACTGTTTTACCAAACCTTGTCTTAGATTCCAGGAGCCCCGCCAATCTGGCATGTGCCGTCTACGGGAGCAAGTCAAAGCCAAATAGCCTCACCCGACTATTAAGCCTCACCTGGAATTCAAAATTGCCTTACCAAAACTTGTCTCAGATACCAGGAACCCTGTTAATCCAGCATTTGCATCCCAGGGGCGCAAGACAAAGCCAAACAGGCTCACCCAACTATTTAATCTTAAAACATACAGCCTTACCTAGCTGTCATGACAGTTTTACTAAAACTTTTTTTAGATTCCAGGAGCCCTGTTAATCTAGCATTTGCAGCATAGGGGAGCAAGTCAAAGCAAAATAGTCTCACCCGACTATTAAGTCTTAACACATTCAGACTGACCTGGAATTCAAAATTGCCTTACCAAAACTTGTCTCAGATACCAGGAACCCTGTTAATCCAGCATTTGCATCCTAGGGGCGCAAGTCAAAGCCAAACAGGCTCACCCGACTCTTTAATCTTAAAACATACGGTCTTGCCTAGCTGTCAAAACTGTTTTACCAAACCTTGTCTTAGATTCCAGGAGCCCCGCCGATCTGGCATGTGCCGCCTACGGGAGCAAGTCAAAGCCAAATAGTCTCACCCGACTATTAAGTCTTAAAAAATTAAGCCTCACCTGGAACTCAAAATTGCCTTAACAAAACTTGTCTCAGATACCAGGAAGCCAAATAGGCTTATCCGACTATTTAATCCTAAAACATACAGCCTCACCTGGAAGTCAAAATTGCTTTACCGAAACTTGTCTCAGATACAAGGATCTCTGTTAATCTAGCACCAGCAGCCTAGGGTAGCAAGTCAAAGCCAAATAGTCTCACCCGACTATTAAGTCTTAACACATTCAGCCTCACCTGTAACTCAAAATTGCCTTACCAAAACTTGTTTCAGATACCAGGAACCCTGTTAATCCAGCATTTGCATCCTAGGGGCGCAAGTCAAAGCCAAACAGGCTCACCCGACTCTTTAATCTTAAAACATACAGTCTTGCCTAACTGTCAAAACGGTTTTACCAAACCTTGTCTTAGATGCCTGGAGCCCCGCCAATCTGGCATGTGGAGCCTAGAGGAGCAAGTCAAAGCCAAACAGGCTCATCCGACTATTTAATCCTAAAACATACAGCCTCACCTGGAAGTCAAAATTGCTTTACCGAAACTTGTCTCAGATACAAGGATCTCTGTAAATCTAGCACCTGCAGCCTAGGGTAGCAAGTCAAAGCCAAATAGTCTCACCCGTCTGTTAAGTTTTAACACATTCAGCCTCACCTGTAACTCAAAATTGCCTTACCAAAACTTGTTTCAGATACCAGGAACCCTGTTAATCCAGTTTTTGCATCATGGGGCGCAAGTCAAAGTCAAACAGGCTCACCCGACTATTTAATCTTAACACATACAGCCTTACCTAGCTGTCTTTTTTTTTTTTTTTGTTTTGTGTTTGTTTTTATTTCCAATTCTGGTATCCTGTTACTCTTTGTTAGCAACTTTTACCAGAGGGACGTAATTATTAAGTTTAACGAAAATTGTGAAACTACTATTAGTTTAACAAATTAGATATACATATATACATATATTTACAGTTTAGACCTATATATAACGATCGACTAGGTCTGTTGGATAGGTTTTTTTCAGACGCCTTCTTCTTCGCCTCCTTAGCAGGTTCCTTGCCAGGACGTTAGGATGGTTGTGGAGCTTTGTTGAGTAGCTCGCCGCTTGTCTGTTGACAACGTCGCCCACCATTGGTACCCTGAGGTCCCTTGCGATGTCGCGTGTGCGAATAAACCATTCGGCTCCAGTAATTTTGCGCAAAGTTTTGGCCTGAATGATGCGAATTTTGTTCAGGTGTGTTTTTGCAGCTATACCATAGACTTGAAGACCATAACGCCACACTGGGGCAAGGATTACCTTGTAGATGAGTACCTTGTTTCGGAGCGAGAGTTTGTTGTTGAAGTTGAGGAGCCAGCTCATTCGTCTTATCTTGGATTTGATGCTGCTTGTTACTGTAGAGACGTGCTTACTAAATGTAAGTCGTCTGTCAAGAGTGACTCCTAGGTATTTGTGTTGACTATATTGTTCTAGGAGTTCACCATGAAGAAAAAGTCCGGGGCAAGAGTCCTTGCGTAGAGTGTGAGTAACAGTCGCGCATTTTGCAGGGTTCACTGCGATGTTCCACCTACAAGCCCAATTTTCTAATCGTTTGAGATACTCCTGCAGGAGGTCAGTTGCCGCGTACACACATTTGTTCCTTGCAAGGATTGCTGTGTCGTCAGCAAACGTGGCCACCAGAAGGTCCTGCCGACCATTTCGTGTGCTTTCATTTGCAGGGGGCATATCATGTGCAAACAGGCTATATAACGTGGGACCCAAGACACTGCCTTGTGGAACTCCCGCTTTTATGCGTATGCTTTGAGAGGATACGCCATCCTGCACCACTTGGAAGGTTCTCTCAGTTAGGAAGCTCGCAATGATGCTAAATAGCTGTGGATTTAATTTGTCCTTGATTTTGGAGAGAAGACCTGCGTGCCACACCCGGTCGAAAGCTTGCTGGATGTCGAGATATGCTGCCACCGCATACTCTTTTCTGTGGAAACCGTCTAGCATGAAGTTAACAACCCGATGGAGTTGCTCAGGTGTACAGTGCCTGAGTCGGAATCAAAACTGGAACTTCGGGATTGCATGTCTTATCTCCGCACTTGAAAGGATCCTCCTAAGGATGCATCTCTCCAGAATTTTTCCAAAGGCAGGCAGGAGGCTGATGGGGCGATAGGAATCCAGATGGTTGGGAGGCTTTCCGCTCTTGTACAGCATAACGATTTGCGCTTTCTTCCAGGCCACTGGAAAATGACCTAGTCGAAGACTTGCATTAAATATGGCGACGAGAAAAAGCACCGCCTTGAATGGCAGTAGCTTAATTGTCTGGTTGTCCAACCGATCTTCCCCAGGGGCTTTGTTTTTTTTTAGGCTCTTTATCTCCTGTTTTACTTCTTGGAAGGTGATTGGTGATACAGGGAGTGACATTTGGAGCGGCGACTCCAAGATTTGCGCGACTCGCTTTATCCTTCCATGCGATGCGGTCTCAAACGGCTTGAAACGCTCCTCCAGGTTGCAGGCGAAGGCTTCGGCTCTTTCCATTGGCGACCTGGCCCAGGTGCCATCGGGATGTCGAACGGGGAACTTTGGTGCAGCTTGCCGCTTGTATCGACTGGTAAGTTTCCACAGTGCGAATTTGGAGCTCTCGTCTGCCGTTGCTTCCTCCAGCATGGTGTCTATGGCTTTTCTTCTCAGTAAAGTCAACTCTTTTCTGACTCTGTTGGCGATGCGGCGATAGATCCTATCGATTCTGGGGTCCTGGGTACGGACGTACTCCTCCTCAGTCGCTTTTTCAGACAAAGAAGGCCTTCAACGATGGGGGGAAGCGTCCTCGTAGGTTGGCTTGTAGGCGTAAAATACATTTGTGCTGGCGCAGCGTTGGCAGCCGCGGTGTGTATTTGGTACAGCAGGGTTTGAACTGCAGCGTCGGCATCCTCGGCTGTCAAGATTGGCATGCTTAGATCCATCATGCCATTTAGTTCAGCTTTGAAGCGTTGTATGTCCGACTGGGGGGTGACAAGCCTTCGCTTTTTTACAGTCCTTTGAGCAGACGTATATACCGTTGCAAGAAGTGGTAGATGGTCGGATGAAAGATCATACTCTTCGCGAACTGATATTAAGCTGTCGGGAATACCATTGTATATAAAGAAGTCTATGCACGAAGGAGTACTTTGCCTGTTATACGGGAAGTGGGTAGGTCTCCCGGTGGCCAAGACCTGGGCTGAGCAGCTGGTGAGCGCTTCATGTAGCGCAATGCCTCTGTTGCCAGCTCTGTAGCTTCCCCACAGCCGGTGTTTCGCGTTGAAGTCACCTCTAACGATGAATTTATGACCAAATTGATTAAGGATAGAATCGAATCCAGCTCGGCTCCAGGATAGATTTGGTGGTAGATACACTGCAGCTACAGGTATTTCGCCCAAAGGAGTCCCCACCATAATAGCAGCCATTTGTGTTGCGCTGGAAGTCACCTGAGGTAGTTGGTAGTGAACCAGGTTCTGCTTGACAAGCACCGCAGCACCTCCTCTGGCTCGACCTGCTGGATGATCCGCACGGTAGCAAACATATCCTTCCATGGCGAAGTACAGGCCGGCGTGTAGGTGGGTTTCTGAGACAAGCATGATGTCTATTTCATGTTTTCTCAAAAACAATTTGAGCTCGTTTGCACCTAGCTGTCAAGACAGTTTTATTAAAACTTTTTTTAGATTCCAGGAGCCCTGTTAATCTAGCATTTGCAGCATAGGGGAGCAAGTCAAAGCAAAATATTCTCACCCGACTATTAAGTCTTAACACATTCAGCCTGACCTGGAATTCAAAATTGCCTTACCAAAACTTGTCTCAGATACCAGGAACCCTGTTAATCCAGCATTTGCATCCTAGGGGCGCAAGTCAAAGCCAAACAGGCTCATCCGACTATTTAATCCTAAAACATACAGCCTCACCTGGAAGTCAAAATTGCTTTACCGAAACTTGTCTCAGATACAAGGATCTCTGTTAATCTAGCACCTGCAGCCTATGGTAGCAAGTCAAAGCCAAATAGTCTCACCCGACTATTAAGTCTTAACACATTCAGCCTCACCAGTAACTCAAAATTGCCTTACCAAAACTTGTTTCAGATACCAGGAACCCTGTTAATCCAGTTTTTGCATCATGGGGGCGCCAGTCAAAGTCAAACAGGCTCACCCGACTATTTAATCTTAAGACATACAGCCTTACCTACCTGTCAAAACTGTTTTACCAAAACTTTTTTTAGATTCCAGGAGCCCCACCAATCTGGCATGTGCCGTCTTGGGGAACAAGGCAAAGCCAAATAGCCTCACCCGACTATTAAGTATTAACACATTCAGCCTGACCTGGAACTCAAAATTGCGTAACCAAAACTTGTCTCAGATACCAGGATCCCTGTTAATCCAGCATTTGCATCCTAGGGGCGCAAGACAAAGCCAAACAGACTCACCCGACTACTTAATCTGAAAACATACAGTCTTGCCTAGCTGTCAAAACTGTTTTACCAAGCCTGGTCTCAGTTACCTGGAGCCCTGCCAATTTGGCGTGTGCAGCATAGGGGAGAAGTTCAAAGCCAAACAGGCTCATCCTACAATTTAATCTTAAAACAAACAGCCCCATCTGGCTGCCAAATCTGCTTAATCAAAACTTGCCATGGATACCAGGAGCCCTGTTAATCTAGCATTTGCAGCGTAGGGGAGCAAGTAAAAGCCAAATAGTCTCACCCGACTATTAAGTCTTAAAACATACAGCCCCATCTGGCCGCTAAAACTGCTTGAACAAAACTTGTCTTAGATACCAGGAACCCTGTTAATCCAGTATTTCCATCCTGGGGGCGCAAGTCAAAGCCAAACAGGCTCACCCGACTATTTAATCTTAAACCATACAGCCTTACCTAGCTTATAAAACTGTTTTACTTAAACTTTTTTTAGATTCCAGGAGCCCTGTTAATCTAGAATTTGCAGCTTGGCAGAGCAAGTCAAAGCAAAATAGACTCACACGACTATTAACTCTTAACACATTCAGCCTCACCTGTAACTCAAAATTCCCTTACCAAAACTTGTCTCAGATACCAGGAACTAATCCAGAATTTGCATCCTATGGGCGCAAGTCAATGCCAAACAGGCTCACCCGACTCTTTAATCTTAAAACATACAGTCTTGCCTAGCTCTCAAAACTGTTTTACCAAACCTTGTCTTAGATTCCAGGAGCCCCGCCAATCTGGCATGTGGACTACTATTAAGTGGTAAAACATTCAGCCTGACCTGGAATTCAAAATTGCCTTACCAAAGCTTGTCTTAGATAACAAGAGCCCTGTTAATCCAGTTTTTGCATCATGGGGGCGCCAGTCAAAGTCAAACAGGCTCACCCGACTATTTAATCTTAAGACATACAGCCTTACCTAGCTGTCAAAACTGTTTTACCAAAACTTTTTTTAGATTCCAGGAGCCCCACCAATCTGGCATGTGCCGTCTGGGGGAACAAGGCAAAGCCAAATAGCCTCACCCGACTATTAAGTATTAACACATTCAGCCTGACCTGGAACTCAAAATTGCGTAACCAAAACTTGTCTCAGATACCAGGAACCCTGTTAATCCAGAATTTGCATCCTATGGGCGCAAGTCAAAGCCAAACAGGCTCACCCGACTCTTTAATCTTAAAACATACAGTCTTGCCTAGCTCTCAAAACTGTTTTACCAAACCTTGTCTTAGATTCCAGGAGCCCCGCCAATCTGGCATGTGGAGCTGAGGGGAGCAAGTCAAAGCCAAATAGTCTCACCCGACTATTAAGTCTTAACACATAAAGCCTCACCTGTAACTCAAAATTGCCTTACCAAAACTTGTTTCAGATACCAGGAACCCTGTTAATCCAGTTTTTGCATCCTGGGGGCGCAAGTCAAAGTTAAACAGGCTCACCCGATTATTTAATCTTAAGACATACAGCCTTACCTAGCTGTCAAAACTGTTTTACCAAAACTTTTTTTAGATTCCAGGAGCCCCACCAATCTGGCATGTGCCGTATAGGGGAGCAAGGCAAAGCCAAATAGCCTCACCCGACTATTAAGTATTAACACATTCAGCCTGACCTGGAACTCAAAATTGCGTAACCAAAACTTGTCTCAGATACCAGGATCCCTGTTAATCCAGCATTTGCATCCAAGGGGCGCAAGACAAAGCCAAACAGAGTCACCCGACTACTTAATCTGAAAACATACAGTCTTGCCTAGCTGTCAAAACTGTTTTACCAAACCTTGTCTCAGGTACCAGGAGCCCTGCCAATTTGGCGTGTGCTGCCTAGGGGAGAAGTTCAAAGCCAAACAGGGTCATCCTACAATTTAATCTTAAAACAAACAGCCCCATCTGGATGCCAAATCTGCATAATCAAAACTTGCCATGGATACCAGGAGCCCTGTTAATCTAGCATTTGCAGCGTAGGGGAGCAAGTAAAAGCCAAATAGTCTCACCCGACTATTAAGTCTTAAAACATACAGCCCCATCTGGCCGCTAAAACTGCTTGAACAAAACTTGTCTTAGATACCAGGAACCCTGTTAATCCAGTATTTCCATCCTGGGGGCGCAAGTCAAAGCCAAACAGGCTCACCCGACTATTTAATCTAAAAACATACAGCCATACCTAGCTGTTAAAACTGTTTTACTTAAACTTTTTTAGATTCCAGGAGCCCTGTTAATCTAGAATTTGCAGCTTGGCGGAGCAAGTCAAAGCAAAATAGACTCACACGACTATTAAGTCTTAACACATTCAGCCTCACCTGGAACTCAAAATTGCCTTACCAAAACTTGTCTCAGATACCAGGAACCAATCCAGAATTTGCATCCTATGGGCGCAAGTCAAAGCCAAACAGGCTCACCCGACTCTTTAATCTTAAAACATACAGTCTTGCCTAGCTCTCAAAACTGTTTTACCAAACCTTGTCTTAGATTCCAGGAGCCCCGCCAATCTGGCATGTGAAGCCTAGGGGAGCAAGTCAAAGCCAAATAGCCTCACCCGACTATTAAGTGGTAAAACATTCAGCCTGACCTGGAATTCAAAATTGCCTTACCAAAGCTTGTCTTAGATACCAGGAGCCCTGTTAATCTAGCATTTGCAGCCTAGGGTAGCAAGTCAAAGCCAAATAGTCCCACCCGACTATTAAGTCTTAACACATTCAGCCTCACCTGGAACTCACAATTGCCTTACCAAAACTTGTTTCAGATACCAGGAACCCTGTTAATCCAGTTTTTGCATCCTGGGGGCGCAAGTCAAAGTTAAACAGGCTCACCCGATTATTTAATCTTAAAACATACAGCCTTACCTAGCTGTCAAAACTGTTTTACTAAAACTTTTTTAGATTCCAGGAGCCCTGTTAATCTAGCATTTTCAGCATAGGGGGGCAAGTCAAAGCAAAATAGTCTCACCCGACTATTAAGTCTTAACACATTCAGCCTCACCTGGAACTCAAAATTGCCTTACCAAAACTTGTCTCAGATACCAGGAACCCTGTTAATCCAGCATTTGCATCCCAGGGGCGCAAGTCAAAGCCAAACAGGCTCACCCGACTCTTTAATCTTAAAACATACGGTCTTGCCCTTCTGTCAAAACTGTTTAACCAAACCTTGTCTTAGATTCCAGGAGCCCCGCCAATCTGGCATGTGCCGCCTACGGGAGCAAGTCAAAGTCAAATAGCCTCACCCGACTATTAAGCCTCACCTGGAATTCAAAATTGCCTTACCAAAACTTGTCTCAGATACCAGGAACCCTGTAAATCCAGCATTTGCATCCTAGGGGCGCAAGACAAAGCCAAACAGGCTCACCCGACTATTTAATCTTAAAACATACAGCCTTACCTAGCTGTCATGACAGTTTTACTAAAACTTTTTTAGATTCCAGGAGCCCTGTTAATCTAGCATTTGCAGCATAGGGGAGCAAGTCAAAGCAAAATAGTCTCACCCGACTATTAAGTCTTAACACATTCAGCCTGACCTGGAATTCAAAATTGCCTTACCAAAACTTGTCTCAGATACCAGGAACCCTGTTAATCCAGCATTTGCATCCTAGGGGCGCAAGTCAAAGCCAAACAGGCTCACCCGACTCTTTAATCTTAAAACATACGGTCTTGCCTAGCTGTCAAAACTGTTTTACCAAACCTTGTCTTAGATTCCAGGAGCCCCGCCAATCCTGCATGTGCCGCCTACGGGAGCAAGTCAAAGCCAAATAGTCTCACCCGACTATTAAGTCTTAAAAAATTAAGCCTCACCTGGAACTTAAAATTGCCTTAACAAAACTTTTCTCAGATACCAGGAACCCTGTTAATCCAGCATTTGCATCCTAGGGGCGCAAGACAAAGCCAAACAGGCTCACCCGACTATTTAATCTTAAAATATACAGCCTTACCTAGCTGTCAAAACTGTTTTACTAAAACTTTTTTTAGATTCCAGGAGCCCTGTTAATCTAGCATTTTCAGCATAGGGGGGCAAGTCAAAGCAAAATAGTCTCACCCGACTATTAAGTCTTAACACATTCAGCCTCACCTGGAACTCAAAATTGCCTTACCAAAACTTGTCTCAGATACCAGGAACCCTGTTAATCCAGCATTTGCATCCTAGGGGCGCAAGTCAAAGCCAAACAGGCTCACCCGACTCTTTAATCTTAAAACATACAGTCTTGCCTAGCTCTCAAAACTGTTTTACCAAACCTTGTCTTAGATTCCAGGAGCCCTGCCAATCTGGCATGAGGTGAGCAAGTCAAAGCCAAATAGCCTCACCCGACTATTAAGTCGTAAAACATTCAGCCTCACCTGGAATTCAAAATTGCCTTACCAAAACTTGTCTCAGATACCAGGAACCCTGTTAATCCAGCATTTGCATCCAAGGGGCGCAAGACAAAGCCAAACAGGCTCACCCGACTATTTAATCTTAAAACATACAGCCTTACCTAGCTGTCAAAACTGTTTTACTAAAACTTTTTTTAGATTCCAGGAGCCCTGTTAATCTAGCATTTTCAGCATAGAGGGGCAAGTCAAAGCAAAATAGTCTCACCCGACTATTAAGTTTTAACACATTCAGCCTCACCTGGAACTCAAAAATGCCTTACCAAAACTTGTCTCAGATACCAGGAACCCTGTTAATCCAGCATTTGCATCCCAGGGGCGCAAGTCAAAGCCAAACAGGCTCACCCGACTCTTTAATCTTAAAACATACGGTCTTGCCTTTCTGTCAAAACTGTTTAACCAAACCTTGTCTTAGATTCCAGGAGCCCCGCCAATCTGGCATGTGCCGCCTACGGGAGCAAGTCAAAGCCAAATAGCCTCACCCGACTATTAAGCCTCACCTAGAATTCAAAATTGCCTTACCAAAACTTGTCTCAGATACCAGGAACCCTGTAAATCCAGCATTTGCATCCTAGGGGCGCAAGACAAAGCCAAACAGGCTTACCCGACTATTTAATCTTAAAACATACAGCCTTACCTAGCTGTCATGACAGTTTTACTAAAACTTTTTTTAGATTCCAGGAGCCCTGTTAATCTAGCATTTGCAGCATAGGGGAGCAAGTCAAAGCAAAATAGTCTCACCCGACTATTAAGTCTTAACACATTCAGCCTGACCTGGAATTCAAAATTGCCTTACCAAAACTTGTCTAAGATACCAGGAACCCTGTTAATCCAGCATTTGCATCCCAGGGGCGCAAGTCAAAGCCAAACAGGCTCACCCGACTCTTTAATCTTAAAACATACGGTCTTGCCTAGCTGTCAAAACTGTTTTACCAAACCTTGTCTTAGATTCCAGGAGCCCCGCCAATCTGGCATGTGCCGCCTACGGGAGCAAGTCAAAGCCAAATAGCCTCACCCGACTATTAAGCCTCACCTGGAATTCAAAATTGCCTTACCAAAACTTGTCTCAGATACCAGGAACCCTGTAAATCCAGCATTTGCATCCTAGGGGCGCAAGACAAAGCCAAACAGGCTCACCCGACTATTTAATCTTAAAACATACAGCCTTACCTAGCTGTCATGACAGTTTTACTAAAACTTTTTTTAGATTCCAGGAGCCCTGTTAATCTAGCATTTGCAGCATAGGGGAGCAAGTCAAAGCAAAATAGTCTCACCCGACTATTAAGTCTTAACACATTCAGCCTGACCTGGAATTCAAAATTGCCTTACCAAAACTTGTCTCAGATACCAGGAACCCTGTTAATCCAGCATTTGCATCCTAGGGGCGCAAGTCAAAGCCAAACAGGCTCACCCGACTCTTTAATCTTAAAACATACGGTCTTGCCTAGCTGTCAAAACTGTTTTACCAAACCTTGTCTTAGATTCCAGGAGCCCCGCCAATCCTGCATGTGCCGCCTACGGGAGCAAGTCAAAGCCAAATAGTCTCACCCGACTATTAAGTCTTAAAAAATTAAGCCTCACCTGGAACTTAAAATTGCCTTAACAAAACTTTTCTCAGATACCAGGAACCCTGTTAATCCAGCATTTGCATCCTAGGGGCGCAAGACAAAGCCAAACAGGCTCACCCGACTATTTAATCTTAAAATATACAGCCTTACCTAGCTGTCAAAACTGTTTTACTAAAACTTTTTTTAGATTCCGAAGCCCTGTTAATCTAGCATTTTCAGCATAGGGGGCCAAGTCAAAGCAAAATAGTCTCACCCGACTATTAAGTCTTAACACATTCAGCCTCACCTGGAACTCAAAATTGCCTTACCAAAACTTGTCTCAGATACCAGGAACCCTGTTAATCCAGCATTTGCATCCTAGGGGCGCAATTCTAAGCCAAACAGGCTCACCCGACTCTTTAATCTTAAAACATACAGTCTTGCCTAGCTCTCAAAACTGTTTTACCAAACCTTGTCTTAGATTCCAGGAGCCCTGCCAATCTGGCATGAGGTGAGCAAGTCAAAGCCAAATAGCCTCACCCGACTATTAAGTCGTAAAACATTCAGCCTCACCTGGAATTCAAAATTGCCTTACCAAAACTTGTCTCAGATACCAGGAACCCTGTTAATCCAGCATTTGCATCCAAGGGGCGCAAGACAAAGCCAAACAGGCTCACCCGACTATTTAATCTTAAAACATACAGCCTTACCTAGCTGTCAAAACTGTTTTACTAAAACTTTTTTTAGATTCCAGGAGCCCTGTTAATCTAGCATTTTCAGCATAGAGGGGCAAGTCAAAGCAAAATAGTCTCACCCGACTATTAAGTTTTAACACATTCAGCCTCACCTGGAACTCAAAAATGCCTTACCAAAACTTGTCTCAGATACCAGGAACCCTGTTAATCCAGCATTTGCATCCCAGGGGCGCAAGTCAAAGCCAAACAGGCTCACCCGACTCTTTAATCTTAAAACATACGGTCTTGCCTTTCTGTCAAAACTGTTTAACCAAACCTTGTCTTAGATTCCAGGAGCCCCGCCAATCTGGCATGTGCCGCCTACGGGAGCAAGTCAAAGCCAAATAGCCTCACCCGACTATTAAGCCTCACCTAGAATTCAAAATTGCCTTACCAAAACTTGTCTCAGATACCAGGAACCCTGTAAATCCAGCATTTGCATCCTAGGGGCGCAAGACAAAGCCAAACAGGCTTACCCGACTATTTAATCTTAAAACATACAGCCTTACCTAGCTGTCATGACAGTTTTACTAAAACTTTTTTTAGATTCCAGGAGCCCTGTTAATCTAGCATTTGCAGCATAGGGGAGCAAGTCAAAGCAAAATAGTCTCACCCGACTATTAAGTCTTAACACATTCAGCCTGACCTGGAATTCAAAATTGCCTTACCAAAACTTGTCTAAGATACCAGGAACCCTGTTAATCCAGCATTTGCATCCTAGGGGCGCAAGTCAAAGCCAAACAGGCTCACCCGACTCTTTAATCTTAAAACATACGGTCTTGCCTAGCTGTCAAAACTGTTTTACCAAACCTTGTCTTAGATTCCAGGAGTCCCGCCAATCTGCCATGTGCCGCCTACGGGAGCAAGTCAAAGCCAAATAGTCTCACCCGACTATTAAGTCTTAAAAAATTAAGCCTCACCTGGAACTCAAAATTGCCTTAACAAAACTTGTCTCAGATACCAGGAACCCTGTTAATCCAGCATTTGCATCCTAGGGGCGCAAGTCAAAGCCAAATAGGCTCATCCGGCTATTTAATCCTAAGACATACAGCCTCACCTGGAAGTCAAAATTGCTTTACCAAAACTTGTATCAGATACAAGGATCTCTGTTAATCTAGCACCTGCAGCCTAGGGTAGCAAGTCAAAGCAAAATAGTCTCACCCGACTATTAAGTCTTACCACATTCAGCCTCACCTGTAACTCAAAATTGCCTTACCAAAACTTGTTTCAGATACCAGGAACCCTGTTAATCCAGCATTTGCATCCTAGGGGCGCAAGTCAAAGCCAAACAGGCTCACCCGACTCTTTAATCTTAAAACATACAGTCTTGCCTAGCTGTCAAAACTGTTTTACCAAACCTTGTCTTAGATGCCTGGAGCCCCGCCAATCTGGCATGTGGAGCCTAGAGGAGCAAGTCAAAGCCAAACAGGCTCATCCGACTATTTAATCCTAAAACATACAGCCTCACCTGAAAGTCAAAATTGCTTTACCGAAACTTGTCTCAGATACAAGGATCTCTGTTAATCTAGCACCTGCAGCCTAGGGTAGCAAGCCAAATAGTCTCACCCGACTATTAAGTCTTAACACATTCAGCCTCACCTGTAACTCAAAATTGCCTTACCAAAACTTGTTTCAAATACCAGGAACCCTGTTAATCCAGTTTTTGCATCATGGGGACGCAAGTCAAAGTCAAACAGGCTCACCCGACTATTTAATCTTAACACATATAGCCTTACCTAGCTGTCAAAACTGTTTTACCAAAACTTTTTTTAGATTCCAGGAGCCCCACCAATCTGGCATGTGCCGTCTAGGGGAGCAAGGCAAAGCCAAATAGCCTCACCCGTCTATTAAGTATTAACACATTCAGCCTGACCTGGAACTCAAAATTGCGTAACCAAAACTTGTCTCAGATACCAGGATCCCTGTTAATCCAGCATTTGCATCCTAGGGGCGCAAGACAAAGCCAAACAGACTCACCCGACTACTTAATCTGAAAACATACAGTCTTGCCTAGCTGTCATGACAGTTTTACTAAAACTTTTTTTAGATTCCAGGAGCCCTGTTAATCTAGCATTTGCAGCATAGGGGAGCAAGTCAAAGCAAAATAGTCTCACCCGACTATTAAGTCTTAACACATTCAGCCTGACCTGGAATTCAAAATTGCCTTACCAAAACTTGTCTAATATACCAGGAACCCTGTTAATCCAGCATTTGCATCCTAGGGGCGCAAGTCAAAGCCAAACAGGCTCACCCGACTCTTTAATCTTAAAACATACCGTCTTGCCTAGCTGTCAAAACTGTTTTACCAAACCTTGTCTTAGATTCCAGGAGCCCCGCCAATCTGGCATGTGCCACCTACGGGAGCAAGTCAAAGCCAAATAGTCTCACCCGACTATTAAGTCTTAAAAAATTAAGCCTCACCTGGAACTCAAAATTGCCTTAACAAAACTTGTCTCAGATACCAGGAACCCTGTTAATCCAGCATTTGCATCCTAGGGGCGCAAGTCAAAGCCAAATAGGCTCATCCGACTATTTAATCCTAAAACATACAGCCTCACCTGGAAGTCAAAATTGCTTTACCAAAACTTGTAACAGATACAAGGATCTCTGTTAATCTAGCACCTGCAGCCTAGGGTAGCAAGTCAAAGCAAAATAGTCTCACCCGACTATTAAGTCTTACCACATTCAGCCTCACCTGTAACTCAAAATTGCCTTACCAAAACTTGTTTCAGATACCAGGAACCCTGTTAATCCAGCATTTGCATCCTAGGGGAGCAAGTCAAAGCCAAACAGGCTCACCCGACTCTTTAATCTTAAAACATACAGTCTTGCCTAGCTGTCAAAACTGTTTTACCAAACCTTGTCTTAGATGCCTGGAGCCCCGCCAATCTGGCATGTGGAGCCTAGAGGAGCAAGTCAAAGCCAAACAGGCTCATCCGACTATTTAATCCTAAAACATACAGCCTCACCTGAAAGTCAAAATTGCTTTACCGAAACTTGTCTCAGATACAAGGATCTCTGTTAATCTAGCACCTGCAGCCTAGGGTAGCAAGCCAAATAGTCTCACCCGACTATTAAGTCTTAACACATTCAGCCTCACCTGTAACTCAAAATTGCCTTACCAAAACTTGTTTCAAATACCAGGAACCCTGTTAATCCAGTTTTTGCATCATGGGGACGCAAGTCAAAGTCAAACAGGCTCACCCGACTATTTAATCTTAACACATATAGCCTTACCTAGCTGTCAAAACTGTTTTACCAAAACTTTTTTAGATTCCAGGAGCCCCACCAATCTGGCATGTGCCGTCTAGGGGAGCAAGGCAAAGCCAAATAGCCTCACCCGTCTATTAAGTATTAACACATTCAGCCTGACCTGGAACTCAAAATTGCGTAACCAAAACTTGTCTCAGATACCAGGATCCCTGTTAATCCAGCATTTGCATCCTAGGGGCGCAAGACAAAGCCAAACAGACTCACCCGACTACTTAATCTGAAAACATACAGTCTTGCCTAGCTGTCATGACAGTTTTACTAAAACTTTTTTTAGATTCCAGGAGCCCTGTTAATCTAGCATTTGCAGCATAGGGGAGCAAGTCAAAGCAAAATAGTCTCACCCGACTATTAAGTCTTAACACATTCAGCCTGACCTGGAATTCAAAATTGCCTTACCAAAACTTGTCTAATATACCAGGAACCCTGTTAATCCAGCATTTGCATCCTAGGGGCGCAAGTCAAAGCCAAACAGGCTCACCCGACTCTTTAATCTTAAAACATACCGTCTTGCCTAGCTGTCAAAACTGTTTTACCAAACCTTGTCTTAGATTCCAGGAGCCCCGCCAATCTGGCATGTGCCACCTACGGGAGCAAGTCAAAGCCAAATAGTCTCACCCGACTATTAAGTCTTAAAAAATTAAGCCTCACCTGGAACTCAAAATTGCCTTAACAAAACTTGTCTCAGATACCAGGAACCCTGTTAATCCAGCATTTGCATCCTAGGGGCGCAAGTCAAAGCCAAATAGGCTCATCCGACTATTTAATCCTAAAACATACAGCCTCACCTGGAAGTCAAAATTGCTTTACCAAAACTTGTATCAGATACAAGGATCTCTGTTAATCTAGCACCTGCAGCCTAGGGTAGCAAGTCAAAGCAAAATAGTCTCACCCGACTATTAAGTCTTACCACATTCAGCCTCACCTGTAACTCAAAATTGCCTTACCAAAACTTGTTTCAGATACCAGGAACCCTGTTAATCCAGCATTTGCATCCTAGGGGAGCAAGTCAAAGCCAAACAGGCTCACCCGACTCTTTAATCTTAAAACATACAGTCTTGCCTAGCTGTCAAAACTGTTTTACCAAACCTTGTCTTAGATGCCTGGAGCCCCGCCAATCTGGCATGTGGAGCCTAGAGGAGCAAGTCAAAGCCAAACAGGCTCATCCGACTGTTTAATCCTAAAACATACAGCCTCACCTGAAAGTCAAAATTGCTTTACCGAAACTTGTCTCAGATACAAGGATCTCTGTTAATCTAGCACCTGCAGCCTAGGGTAGCAAGTCAAAGCCAAATAGTCTCACCCGACTATTAAGTCTTAACACATTCAGCCTCACCTGTAACTCAAAATTGCCTTACCAAAACTTGTTTCAAATACCAGGAACCCTGTTAATCCAGTTTTTGCATCATGGGGACGCAAGTCAAAGTCAAACAGGCTCACCCGACTATTTAATCTTAACACATATAGCCTTACCTAGCTGTCAAAACTGTTTTACCAAAACTTTTTCAGATTCCAGGAGCCCCACCAATCTGGCATGTGCCGTCTAGGGGAGCAAGGCAAAGCCAAATAGCCTCACCCGTCTATTAAGTATTAACACATTCAGCCTGACCTGGAACTCAAAATTGCGTAACCAAAACTTGTCTCAGATACCAGGATCCCTGTTAATCCAGCATTTGCATCCTAGGGGCGCAAGACAAAGCCAAACAGACTCACCCGACTACTTAATCTGAAAACATACAGTCTTGCCTAGCTGTCAAAACTGTTTTACCAAGCCTGGTCTCAGTTACCTGGAGCCCTGCCAATTTGGCGTGTGCAGCATAGGGGAGAAGTTCAA
Source organism: Drosophila kanekoi (assembly GCA_037075305.1). Taxonomy (NCBI): domain Eukaryota; kingdom Metazoa; phylum Arthropoda; class Insecta; order Diptera; family Drosophilidae; genus Drosophila; species Drosophila kanekoi. The sequence goes on along the minus strand of JBAMCE010000362.1, from coordinate 251,255 downwards.
AGCCAAACAGGCTCATCCTACAATTTAATCTCAAAACAAACAGCCCCATCTGGCTGCCAAATCTGCTTTATCAAAACCTGCCATGGATACCAGTAGCCCTGTTAATCTAGCATTTGCAGCGTAGGGGAGCAAGTAAAAGCCAAATAGTCTCACCCGACTATTAAGTCTTAAAACATACAGCCCCATCTGGCCGCTAAAACTGCTTGAACAAAACTTGTCTCAGATACCAGGAACCCTGTTAATCCAGTATTTCCATCCTGGGGGCTCAAGTCAAAGCCAAACAGGCTCACCCGACTATTTAATCTTAAAACATACAGCCATACCTAGCTGTTAAAACTGTTTTACTTAAACTTTTTTTAGATTCCAGGAGCCCTGTTAATCTAGCATTTGCAGCATAGGGGAGCAAGTCAAAGCAAAATAGACTCACACGACTATTAAGTCTTAACACATTCAGCCTCACCTGGAACTCAAAATTGCCTTACCAAAACTTGTCTCATATACCAGGAACCAATCCAGAATTTGCATCCTATGGGCGCAAGTCAAAGCCAAACAGGCTCACCCGACTCTTTAATCTTAAAACATACAGTCTTGCCTAGCTCTCAAAACTGTTTTACCAAACCTTGTCTTAGATTCCAGGAGCCCCGCCAATCTGGCATGTGGAGCCTAGGGGAGCAAGTCAAAGCCAAATAGCCTCACCCGACTATTAAGTCGTAAAACATTCAGCATGACCTGGAATTCAAAATTGCCTTACCAAAGTTTGTCTTAGATAACAGGAGCCCTGTTAATCTAGCATTTGCAGCCTAGGGTAGCAAGTCAAAGCCAAATAGTCTCACCCGACTATTAAGTCTTAACACATTCAGCCTCACCTGTAACTCAAAATTGCCTTACCAAAACTTGTTTCAGATACCAGGAACCCTGTTAATCCAGTTTTTGCATCCTGGGGGCGCAAGTCAAAGTCAAACAGGCTCACCCGACTATTTAATCTTAACACATACAGCCTTACCTAGCTGTCAAAACTGTTTTACCGAAACTTTTTTTAGATTCCAGGAGCCCCACCAATCTGGCATGTGCCACCTACGGGAGCAAGTCAAAGCCAAATAGTCTCACCCGACTATTAAGTATTAACACATTCAGCCTGACCTGGAACTCAAAATTGCGTAACCAAAACTTGTCTCAGATACCAGGATCCCTGTTAATCCAGCATTTGCATCCTAGGGGCGCAAGACAAAGCCAAATAGGCTCATCCGACTATTTAATCCTAAAACATACAGCCTCACCTGGAAGTCAAAATTGCTTTACCAAAACTTGTATCAGATACAAGGATCTCTGTTAATCTAGCACCTGCAGCCTAGGGTAGCAAGTCAAAGCAAAATAGTCTCACCCGACTATTAAGTCTTACCACATTCAGCCTCACCTGTAACTCAAAATTGCCTTACCAAAACTTGTTTCAGATACCAGGAACCCTGTTAATCCAGCATTTGCATCCTAGGGGCGCAAGTCAAAGCCAAACAGGCTCACCCGACTCTTTAATCTTAAAACATACAGTCTTGCCTAGCTGTCAAAACTGTTTTACCAAACCTTGTCTTAGATGCCTGGAGCCCCGCCAATCTGGCATGTGGAGCCTAGAGGAGCAAGTCAAAGCCAAACAGGCTCATCCGACTATTTAATCCTAAAACATACAGCCTAACCTGAAAGTCAAAATTGCTTTACCGAAACTTGTCTCAGATACAAGGATCTCTGTTAATCTAGCACCTGCAGCCTAGGGTAGCAAGTCAAAGCCAAATAGTCTCACCCGACTATTAAGTCTTAACACATTCAGCCTCACCTGTAACTCAAAATTGCCTTACCAAAACTTGTTTCAAATACCAGGAACCCTGTTAATCCAGTTTTTGCATCATGGGGACGCAAGTCAAAGTCAAACAGGCTCACCCGACTATTTAATCTTAACACATATAGCCTTACCTAGCTGTCAAAACTGTTTTACCAAAACTTTTTTTAGATTCCAGGAGCCCCACCAATCTGGCATGTGCCGTCTAGGGGAGCAAGGCAAAGCCAAATAGCCTCACCCGTCTATTAAGTATTAACACATTCAGCCTGACCTGGAACTCAAAATTGCGTAACCAAAACTTGTCTCAGATACCAGGATCCCTGTTAATCCAGCATTTGCATCCTAGGGGCGCAAGACAAAGCCAAACAGACTCACCCGACTACTTAATCTGAAAACATACAGTCTTGCCTAGCTGTCAAAACTGTTTTACCAAGCCTGGTCTCAGTTACCTGGAGCCCTGCCAATTTGGCGTGTGCAGCATAGGGGAGAAGTTCAAAGCCAAACAGGCTCATCCTACAATTTAATCTCAAAACAAACAGCCCCATCTGGCTGCCAAATCTGCTTTATCAAAACCTGCCATGGATACCAGTAGCCCTGTTAATCTAGCATTTGCAGCGTAGGGGAGCAAGTAAAAGCCAAATAGTCTCACCCGACTATTAAGTCTTAAAACATACAGCCCCATCTGGCCGCTAAAACTGCTTGAACAAAACTTGTCTCAGATACCAGGAACCCTGTTAATCCAGTATTTCCATCCTGGGGGCTCAAGTCAAAGCCAAACAGGCTCACCCGACTATTTAATCTTAAAACATACAGCCATACCTAGCTGTTAAAACTGTTTTACTTAAACTTTTTTTAGATTCCAGGAGCCCTGTTAATCTAGAATTTGCAGCTTGGCGGAGCAAGTCAAAGCAAAATAGACTCACACGACTATTAAGTCTTAACACATTCAGCCTCACCTGGAACTCAAAATTGCCTTACCAAAACTTGTCTCATATACCAGGAACCAATCCAGAATTTGCATCCTATGGGCGCAAGTCAAAGCCAAACAGGCTCACCCGACTCTTTAATCTTAAAACATACAGTCTTGCCTAGCTCTCAAAACTGTTTTACCAAACCTTGTCTTAGATTCCAGGAGCCCCGCCAATCTGGCATGTGGAGCCTAGGGGAGCAAGTCAAAGCCAAATAGCCTCACCCGACTATTAAGTCGTAAAACATTCAGCATGACCTGGAATTCAAAATTGCCTTACCAAAGTTTGTCTTAGATAACAGGAGCCCTGTTAATCTAGCATTTGCAGCCTAGGGTAGCAAGTCAAAGCCAAATAGTCTCACCCGACTATTAAGTCTTAACACATTCAGCCTCACCTGTAACTCAAAATTGCCTTACCAAAACTTGTTTCAGATACCAGGAACCCTGTTAATCCAGTTTTTGCATCCTGGGGGCGCAAGTCAAAGTCAAACAGGCTCACCCGACTATTTAATCTTAACACATACAGCCTTACCTAGCTGTCAAAACTGTTTTACCGAAACTTTTTTTAGATTCCAGGAGCCCCACCAATCTGGCATGTGCCGTCTAGGGGAGCAAGGCAAAGCCAAATAGCCTCACCCGACTATTAAGTATTAACACATTCAGCCTGACCTGGAACTCAAAATTGCGTAACCAAAACTTGTCTCAGATACCAGGATCCCTGTTAATCCAGCATTTGCATCCTAGGGGCGCAAGACAAAGCCAAATAGGCTCATCCGACTATTTAATCCTAAAACATACAGCCTCACCTGGAAGTCAAAATTGCTTTACCAAAACTTGTATCAGATACAAGGATCTCTGTTAATCTAGCACCTGCAGCCTAGGGTAGCAAGTCAAAGCAAAATAGTCTCACCCGACTATTAAGTCTTACCACATTCAGCCTCACCTGTAACTCAAAATTGCCTTACCAAAACTTGTTTCAGATACCAGGAACCCTGTTAATCCAGCATTTGCATCCTAGGGGCGCAAGTCAAAGCCAAACAGGCTCACCCGACTCTTTAATCTTAAAACATACAGTCTTGCCTAGCTGTCAAAACTGTTTTACCAAACCTTGTCTTAGATGCCTGGAGCCCCGCCAATCTGGCATGTGGAGCCTAGAGGAGCAAGTCAAAGCCAAACAGGCTCATCCGACTATTTAATCCTAAAACATACAGCCTAACCTGAAAGTCAAAATTGCTTTACCGAAACTTGTCTCAGATACAAGGATCTCTGTTAATCTAGCACCTGCAGCCTAGGGTAGCAAGTCAAAGCCAAATAGTCTCACCCGACTATTAAGTCTTAACACATTCAGCCTCACCTGTAACTCAAAATTGCCTTACCAAAACTTGTTTCAAATACCAGGAACCCTGTTAATCCAGTTTTTGCATCATGGGGACGCAAGTCAAAGTCAAACAGGCTCACCCGACTATTTAATCTTAACACATATAGCCTTACCTAGCTGTCAAAACTGTTTTACCAAAACTTTTTTTAGATTCCAGGAGCCCCACCAATCTGGCATGTGCCGTCTAGGGGAGCAAGGCAAAGCCAAATAGCCTCACCCGTCTATTAAGTATTAACACATTCAGCCTGACCTGGAACTCAAAATTGCGTAACCAAAACTTGTCTCAGATACCAGGATCCCTGTTAATCCAGCATTTGCATCCTAGGGGCGCAAGACAAAGCCAAACAGACTCACCCGACTACTTAATCTGAAAACATACAGTCTTGCCTAGCTGTCAAAACTGTTTTACCAAGCCTGGTCTCAGTTACCTGGAGCCCTGCCAATTTGGCGTGTGCAGCATAGGGGAGAAGTTCAAAGCCAAACAGGCTCATCCTACAATTTAATCTCAAAACAAACAGCCCCATCTGGCTGCCAAATCTGCTTTATCAAAACCTGCCATGGATACCAGTAGCCCTGTTAATCTAGCATTTGCAGCGTAGGGGAGCAAGTAAAAGCCAAATAGTCTCACCCGACTATTAAGTCTTAAAACATACAGCCCCATCTGGCCGCTAAAACTGCTTGAACAAAACTTGTCTCAGATACCAGGAACCCTGTTAATCCAGTATTTCCATCCTGGGGGCTCAAGTCAAAGCCAAACAGGCTCACCCGACTATTTAATCTTAAAACATACAGCCATACCTAGCTGTTAAAACTGTTTTACTTAAACTTTTTTTAGATTCCAGGAGCCCTGTTAATCTAGAATTTGCAGCTTGGCGGAGCAAGTCAAAGCAAAATAGACTCACACGACTATTAAGTCTTAACACATTCAGCCTCACCTGGAACTCAAAATTGCCTTACCAAAACTTGTCTCATATACCAGGAACCAATCCAGAATTTGCATCCTATGGGCGCAAGTCAAAGCCAAACAGGCTCACCCGACTCTTTAATCTTAAAACATACAGTCTTGCCTAGCTCTCAAAACTGTTTTACCAAACCTTGTCTTAGATTCCAGGAGCCCCGCCAATCTGGCATGTGGAGCCTAGGGGAGCAAGTCAAAGCCAAATAGCCTCACCCGACTATTAAGTCGTAAAACATTCAGCCTGACCTGGAATTCAAAATTGCCTTACCAAAGTTTGTCTTAGATACCAGGAGCCCTGTTAATCTAGCATTTGCAGCCTAGGGTAGCAAGTCAAAGCCAAATAGTCTCACCCGACTATTAAGTCTTAACACATTCAGCCTCACCTGTAACTCAAAATTGCCTTACCAAAACTTGTTTCAGATACCAGGAACCCTGTTAATCCAGTTTTTGCATCCTGGGGGCGCAAGTCAAAGTCAAACAGGCTCACCCGACTATTTAATCTTAACACATACAGCCTTACCTAGCTGTCAAAACTGTTTTACCGAAACTTTTTTTAGATTCCAGGAGCCCCACCAATCTGGCATGTGCCGTCTAGGGGAGCAAGTCAAAGCAAAATTGACTCACCCGTCTATTAAGTCTTAACACATTCAGCCTCACCTGGAATTCAAAATTGCCTTACCAAAACTTGTCTCAGAAACCAGGAACCCTGTTAATCCAGCATTTGCATCCTAGGGGCGCAAGACAAAGCCAAACAGGCTCAACCGACTATTTAATCTTAAAACATACAGCCTTACCTAGCTCTCAAAACTGTTTTACGAAACCTTGTCTTAGATTCCAGGAACCCCGCCAATCTGGCATGTGAAGCCTAGGGGAGCAAGTCAAAGCCAAATAGCCTCACCCGACTATTAAGTGGTAAAACATTCAGACTGACCTGGAACTCAAAATTGCCTTACAAAAACTTGTCTCAGATACCAGGAACCCTGTTAATCCAGCATTTGCATCCCAGGGGCGCAAGTCAAAGCCAAACAGGCTCATCCGACTATTTAATCCTAAAACATACAGCCTCACCTGGAAGTCAAAATTGCTTTACCGAATATTTTCTCAGATACAAGGATCCCTGATAATCTAGAATTTGCAGCCTAGTCTCACCCGACTATTAAATCTTAAAACATACAACCCCATCTGGCCGCCAAAACTGCTTTACCAAAATTTGTCTCAGATACCAGGAACCTTATTAATCCAGCATTTGCATCCTAGGGACGCAAGTCAAAGCCAAACAGACTCACCCGACTCTTTAATCTTAAAACATACAGTCTTGCCTAGCTCTCAAAACTGTTTTACGAAACCTTGTCTTAGATTCCAGGAGCCCCGCCAATCTGGCATGTGTAGCCTAGGGGAGCAAGTCAAAGCCAAATAGCCTCACTTGTCTATTAAGTCGTAAAACATTCAGACTGACCTGGATCTCAAAATTGCCTTACCAAAACTTGTCTCAGATACCAGGAACCCTGTTAATCCAGCATTTGCATCCCAGGGGCGCAAGTCAAAGCCAAACAGGCTCATCCGAGTATTTAATCCTAAAACATACAGCCTCACCTGGAAGTCAAAATTGCCTTACCGAATATTTTCTCAGATACAAGGATCCCTGATAATCTAGCATTTGCAGCCTAGTCTCACCCGACTATTAAATCTTAAAACATACAACCCCATCTGGCCGCCAAAACTGCTTTACCAAAACTTGTCTCAGATACCAGGAACCTTATTAATCCAGCATTTGCATCCTAGGGACGCAAGTCAAAGCCAAACAGACTCACCCGACTCTTTAATCTTAAAACATACAGTCTTGCCTAGCTCTCAAAACTGTTTTACGAAACCTTGTCTTAGATTCCAGGAGCCCCGCCAATCTGGCATGTGTAGCCTAGGGGAGCAAGTCAAAGCCAAATAGCCTCACCCGACTATTAAGTCGTAAAACATTCAGACTGACCTGGAACTCAAAATTGCCTTACCAAAACTTGTCTCAGATACCAGGAACCCTGTAAATCCAGTATTTGCATCCTAGGGGCGCAAGTCAAAGCCAAACAGGCTCATCCGACTATTTGATCCTAAAACATACAGCATCACCTGGAAGTCTAAATTGCTTTACCGAATATTTTCTCAGATACAAGGATCCCTGTTAACCAATTTAATCTTAAACACACAGCCCCATATGGCTGCCAAAACTGCTTTACCAAAACATGCCTTAGATACCAGGAGGCCTGTTAATCTAGCATTTGCAGCCTTGGAGAGCAAGTCAAAGCAAAATTGACTCACCCGACTATTAAGTCTTAACACATTCAGCCTCACCTGGAACTCAAAATTGCCTTACCAAAACTTGTCTCAGATACCAGGAACCTTATTAATCCAGCATTTGCATCCTAAGGACGCAAGTCAAAGGCAAACAGGCTCACCCGACTCTTTAATCTTATAACATACAGTCTTGCCTAGCTCTTAAAACTGTTTTACCAAACCTTGTCTTAGATTCCAGGAGCCCCGCCAATCTGGTATGTGGAGCCTAGGGGAGAAATTCAAAGCCAAACAGGCTCATCCGACTATTGAGTCCTAAAACATACAGCCTCACCTGGAACTCAAAATTGCCTTACCAAAACTTGTCTCAGATACCAGGAACCCTGTAAATCCAGTATTTGCATCCTGGGGCGCAAGTCAAATTCAAACAGGCTCACCCGACTCTTTAATCTTAAAACATACAGTCTTGCCTAGCTGTCAAAACTGTTTTACCAAACCTTGTCTTAGATTCCTGGCGCCTCGCCAATCTGGCAAGTGGAGCCTAGGGGAGCAAGTCAAAGCCAAATAGTCTCACCCGACTATTAAGTCTTGAAAAATTAAGCCTCACCTGGAACTGAAAATTGCTTTAACAAAACTTGTCTTAGATACCAGGAACCCTGTTAATTCAGCATTTGCATTCTAGGGGCGCAAGTCAAAGCCAAACAGGCTCATCCGACTATTTGATCCTAAAACATACAGCCTCACCTGGAAGTCAAAATTGCTTTACCGAATATTTTCTCAGATACAAGGATCCCTGTTAACCAATTTAATCTTAAACACACAGCCCCATATGGCTGGCAAAACTGCTTTACCAAAACATGTCTTAGATACCAGGAGGCCTGTTAATCTAGCATTTGCAGCCTTGGAGAGCAAGTCAAAGCAAAATTGACTCACCCGACTATTAAGTCTTAACACATTCAGCCTCACCTGGAACTCAAAATTGCCTTACCAAAACTTGTCTCAGATACCAGGAACCTTATTAATCCAGCATTTGCATCCTTGGGACGCAAGTCAAAGCCAAACAGGCTCAGCCGACTCTTTAATCTTAAAACATACAGCCTTACCTAGCTCTCAAAACTGTTTTACCAAACCTTGTCTTAGATTCCAGGAGCCCCGCCAATCTGGCATGTGGACCCTAGGGGAGAAATTCAAGGCCAAACAGGCTCATCCGACTATAATAAAATAATTTAATCCCAAAACATACAGCCTCACCTGGAAGTCAAAATTGCTTTACCGAATATTTTCTCAGATACAAGGATCCCTGATAATCTAGCATTTGCAGCCTAGTCTCACCCGACTATTAAATCTTAAAACATACAACCCCATCTGGCCGCCAAAACTGCTTTACCAAAACTTGTCTCAGATACCAGGAACCTTATTAATCCAGCATTTGCATCCTAGGGACGCAAGTCAAAGCCAAACAGACTCACCCGACTCTTTAATCTTAAAACATACAGTCTTGCCTAGCTCTCAAAACTGTTTTACGAAACCTTGTCTTAGATTCCAGGAGCCCCGCCAATCTGGCATGTGTAGCCTAGGGGAGCAAGTCAAAGCCAAATAGCCTCACCCGACTATTAAGTCGTAAAACATTCAGGCTGACCTGGAACTCAAAATTGCCTTACCAAAACTTGTCTCAGATACCAGGAACCCTGTTAATCCAGCATTTGCATCCTAGGGGCGCAAGTCAAAGCCAAACAGGTTCATCCGACTATTTAATCCTAAAACATACAGCCTCACCTGGAAGTCAAATTGCTTTACCGAATATTTTTTCAGATTCAAGGATCCCTGATAATCTAGCATTTGCAGCCTAGTCTCACCCGACTATTAAATCTTAAAACAACCAGCCCCATCTGGCCGCCAAAACTGCTCTACCAAAACACTGCCAATCTGGCATTTGCAGCCTAGGGGATCAAGCCAAAGCCAATTAGTCTGACCTCATTATCCAATCTGAAAACACACAGTCCCATCTGGTTGCCAAAACTTCTTTACCAAAACATATATCAGATTCCAGGAGCCCCGCCAATCTGGCATGTGCCGCCTAGGGGAGCAAGTCAAAGCAAAATAGTCTCACCCGACTATTAAGTCTTAACACATTCAGCCTCACCCGGAACTCAAAATTGCCTTACCAAAACTTGTCTCAGATACCAGGAACCCTGTAAATCCAGTATTTGCATCCTGGGGCGCAAGTCAAATTCAAACAGGCTCACCCGACTCTTTAATCTTAAAACATACAGTCTTGCCTAGCTGTCAAAACTGTTTTACCAAACCTTGTCTTAGATTCCTGGAGCCCCGCCAATCTGGCATGTGTAGCCTAGGGGAGCAAGTCAAAGCCAAACAAGCTCATCCGACTATTGAGTCCTAAAACATACAGCCTCACCTGGAACTCAAAATTGCCTTACCAAAACTTGTCTCAGATACCAGGAACCCTGTAAATCCAGTATTTGCATCCTAGGGGCGCAAGTCAAAGCCAAACAGGCTTATCCGACTATTTGATCCTAAAACATACAGCCTCACCTGGAACTCAAAATTGCTTTACCGAATATTTTCTCAGATACAAGGATCCCTGTTAACCAATTTAATCTTAAACACACAGCCCCATATGGCTGCCAAAACTGCTTTACCAAAACATGTCTTAGATACCAGGAGGCCTGTTAATCTAGCATTTGCAGCCTTGGAGAGCAAGTCAAAGCAAAATTGACTCACCCGACTATTAAGTCTTAACACATTCAACCTCACCTGGAACTCAAAATTGCCTTACCAAAACTTGTCTCAGATACCAGGAACCTTATTAATCCAGCATTTGCATCCTAGGGACGCAAGTCAAAGCCAAACAGGCTCACCCGACTCTTTAATCTTAAAACATACAGTCTTGCCTAGCTCTTAAAATTGTTTTACCAAACCTTGTCTTAGATTCCAGGAGCCCCGCCAATCAGGCATGTGGAGCCTAGGGGAGAAATTCAAAGCCAAACAGGCTCATCCGACTATTGAGTCCTAAAACATACAGTCTCACCTGGAACTCAAAATTGCCTTACCAAAAATTGTCTCAGATACCAGGAACCCTGTAAATCCAGTATTTGCATCCTGGGGCGCAAGTCAAATTCAAACAGGCTCACCCGACTCTTTAATCTTAAAACATACAGTCTTGCCTAGCTGTCAAAACTGTTTTACCAAACCTTGTCTTAGATTCCTGGCGCCTCGCCAATCTGGCATGTGGAGCCTAGGGGAGCAAGTCAAAGCCAAATAGTCTCATCCGACTATTAAGTCTTCAAAAATTAAGCCTCACCTGGAACTCAAAATTGCTTTAACAAAACTTGTCTTAGATACCAGGAACCCTGTTAATCCAGCATTTGCATCCTAGGGGCGCAAGTCAAAGCCAAACAGGCTCATCCGACTATTTGATCCTAAAACATACAGCCTCACCTGGAAGTCAAAATTGCTTTACCGAATATTTTCTCAGATACAAGGATCCCTGTTAACCAATTTAATCTTAAACACACAGCCCCATATGGCTGGCAAAACTGCTTTACCAAAACATGTCTTAGATACCAGGAGGCCTGTTAATCTAGCATTTGCAGCCTTGGAGAGCAAGTCAAAGCAAAATTGACTCACCCGACTATTAAGTCTTAACACATTCAGCCTCACCTGGAACTCAAAATTGCCTTACCAAAACTTGTCTCAGATACCAGGAACCTTATTAATCCAGCATTTGCATCCTAGGGACGCATGTCAAAGCCAAACAGGCTCACCCGACTCTTTAATCTTAAAACATACAGTCTTGCCTAGCTCTCAAAACTGTTTTACCAAACCTTGTCTTAGATTCCAGGAGCCCCGCCAATCTGGCATGTGGAGCCTAGGGGAGAAATTCAAAGCCAAACAGGCTCATCCGACTATTGAGTCCTAAAACATACAGCCTCACCTGGAAGTAAAAATTGCTTTACCGAAACTTTTCTCAGATACAAGGATCCCTGATAATCTAGCATTTGCAGACTAGTCTCACCCGACTTTTAAATCTTAAAACATACAACCCCATTTGGCCGACAAAACTGCTTTACCAAAACTTGTCTCAGATACCAGGAGCCCTGTTAAATCAGTATTTGCATCCTGGGGGCGCAAGTCAAAGTCATACAGGCTCACCCCACAATTTAATCTTAAAACAAACAACCCCGTCGGGCTGTCAAAACTGTTTTACTAAAACTTTTATTAGATTCCAGGAGCCTTGCCAATCTGGCATGCGCCGCCTAGGGGAGCAAGTCAAAGCCAAATAGTCTCACCCGACTATTAAGTCCTAAAACATACAGCCTCACCTGGAAGTCAAAATGGCCTCACCGAAACTTGTCTCAGATACCAGGAACTCTGTCAAATCAGCAATTGCATCCTAGGGGAGCAAGTCAATGCCAAACAGGCTCACCCGACTATTTACCTTCAAACATGTAGCCTGACCTAGCTGTCAAAACTGTTTTACCAAACCTTGTCTCAGATACCAAGAGACCTGCCAATCTGGCGTGTGCAGCCTAGGGGAGAAGTTCAAAACCAACCAGGGCTCACCCGATAATTTAATCTTAAAACAAACAGCCCCATCTGGCTGCCAAAGCTGCTTTATCAAAACTTGTTATGGATACCAGGAGCCCTGTTAATCTAGAAATTGCAGCGTAGGGGAGCAAGTCAAAGCCAAATAGCCTCACCCGACTATTAAATCCTAAAACATACAGCCCCATCTGGCCGCCAAAACTGCTTTACCAAAACTTTTCTCATATACCAGGAACCCTGTGATTCCAGTATTTGCATCCTGGGGCGCAAGTCAAAGCCAAACAGGCTCACCCGACTATTTAATCTTAAAACATACAGCCTTACCTAGCTGTCAAAACTGTTTTACTAAAAATTTTTTTAGATTCCAGGATCCCTGTTAATCAAGCATTTGCAGCCTAGTCTCACCCGACTATTAAATCTTAAGACATACAACCCCATCTGGCTGTCAAAACTGTTTTACTAAAACTTATTTTTGATTCCAGGAGCCTTGCCAATCTGGCATGGCTCGTCTAGGGGAGCAAGTCAAAGCCAAATAGTCTCACCCGACTATTAAGTCTTAAAACATACAGCCCCACCTGGAAGTCAAAATTGCTTTACCGAAACTTGTCTCAGATGCCAGGAACCCTGTTATTCCAGCTTTTGAATCCTAGGGGAGCAATTCAAAGCCAAACAGGCTCACCCGACTATTTAACCTTCAAACATGTCCCCTGACCTAGCTGTCAAAACAGTTTTACCAAACCTTGTCTCAGATACCAGGAGCCCTGCCAATCTGGCGTGTGCAGCCTCGGGGAGAAGTTCAAAGCCAAACAGGGCTCACCCTACAATTTAATCTTAAAACATACAGTTTTGCCTAGCTGTCAAAACTGTTTTACCAAACCTTGTCTTAAATGTCAGGAGCCCCGCCAGTCTGGCATGTGCAGCCTAGAGGAGCAACTCAAAGCCAAACAGGCTCATCCGACTATTTAATCCTAAAACATACAGCCTCACCTGGAAGTCAAAATTGTCTTACCGAAACTTGTCTCAGATACCAGGAACCCTGTAAATCCAGTATTTGCATCCTGGGGCGCAAGTCAAATTCAAACAGGCTCACCCGACTCTTTAATCTTAAAACATACAGTCTTGCCTAGCTGTCAAAACTGTTTTACCAAACCTTGTCTTAGATTCCTGGAGCCCCGCCAATCTGGCATGTGTAGCCTAGGGGAGCAAGTCAAAGCCAAACAAGCTCATCCGACTATTGAGTCCTAAAACATACAGCCTCACCTGGAACTCAAAATTGCCTTACCAAAACTTGTCTCAGATACCAGGAACCCTGTAAATCCAGTATTTGCATCCTAGGGGCGCAAGTCAAAGCCAAACAGGCTCATCCGACTATTTGATCCTAAAACATACTGCCTCACCAGGAAGTCTAAATTGCTTTACCGAATATTTTCTCAGATACAAGGATCCCTGTTAACCAATTTAATCTTAAACACACAGCCCCATATGGCTGCCAAAACTGCTTTACCAAAACATGTCTTAGATACCAGGAGGCCTGTTAATCTAGCATTTGCAGCCTTGGAGAGCAAGTCAAAGCAAAATTGACTCACCCGACTATTAAGTCTTAACACATTCAGCCTCACCTGGAACTCAAAATTGCCTTACCAAAACTTGTCTCAGATACCAGGAACCTTATTAATCCAGCATTTGCATCCTAAGGACGCAAGTCAAAGCCAAACAGGCTCACCCGACTCTTTAATCTTAAAACATACAGTCTTGCCTAGCTCTTAAAAATGTTTTACCAAACCTTGTCTTAGATTCCAGGAGCCCCGCCAATCTGGCATGTGGAGCCTAGGGGAGAAATTCAAAGCCAAACAGGCTCATCCGACTATTGAGTCCTAAAACATACAGCCTCACCTGGAACTCAAAATTGCCTAACCAAAACTTGTCTCAGATACCAGGAACCCTGTAAATCCAGTATTTGCATCCTGGGGCGCAAGTCAAATTCAAACAGGCTCACCCGACTCTTTATTCTTAAAACATACAGTCTTGCCTAGCTCTCAAAACTGTTTTAACAAGCCTTGTCTTAGATTCCTGGCGCCTCGCCAAGCTGGCATGTGGAGCCTAGGGGAGCAAGTCAAAGCCAAATAGTCTCACCCGACTATTAAGTCTTGAAAAATTAAGCCTCACCTGGAACTCAAAATTGCTTTAACAAAACTTGTCTTAGATACCAGGAACCCTGTTAATCCAGCATTTGCATCCTAGGGGCGCAAGTCAAAGCCAAACAGGCTCATCCGACTATTTGATCCTAAAACATACAGCCTCACCTGGAAGTCAAAATTGCTTTACCGAATATTTTCTCAGATACAAGGATCCCTGTTAACCAATTTAATCTTAAACACACAGCCCCATATGGCTGCCAAAACTGCTTTACCAAAACATGTCTTAGATACCAGGAGGCCTGTTAATCTAGCATTTGCAGCCTTGGAGAGCAAGTCAAAGCAAAATTGACTCACCCGACTATTAAGTCTTAACACATTCAGCCTCACCTGGAACTCAAAATTGCCTTACCAAAACTTGCCTCAGATACCAGGAACCTTATTAATCCAGCATTTGCATCCTAGGGACACAAGTCAAAGCCAAACAGGCTCATCCGACTATTTAATCCTAAAACATACAGCCCCATCTGGCCGCCAAAACTGCTTTACCAAAACTTTTCTCATATACCAGGAACCCTGTGATTCCAGTATTTGCATCCTGGGGCGCAAGTCAAAGCCAAACAGGCTCACCCGACTATTTAATCTTAAAACATACAGCCTTACGTAGCTGTCAAAACTGTTTTACTAAAACTTTTTTAGATTCCAGGAGCCCTGTTAATCGAGCATTTGCAGCCTAGTCTCACCCGACTATTAAATCTTAAGACATACAACCCCATCTGGCTGTCAAAACTGTTTTACTAAAACTTATTTTTGATTCCAGGAGCCTTGCCAATCTGGCATGGCTCGTCTAGGGGAGCAAGTCAAAGCCAAATAGTCTCACCCGACTTTTAAGTCTTAAAACATACAGCCTCACCTGGAAGTTAAAATTGCTTTACCGAAACTTGTCTCAGATGCCAGGAACCCTGTTATTCCAGCTTTTGAATCCTAGGGGAGCAAGTCAAAGCCAAACAGGCTCACCCGACTATTTAACCTTCAAACATGTCCCCTGACCTAGCTGTCAAAACAGTTTTACCAAACCTTGTCTCAGATACCAGGAGCCCTGCCAATCTGGCGTGTGCAGCCTAGGGGAGAAGTTCAAAGCCAAACAGGGCTCACCCTACAATTTAATCTTAAAACATACAGTCTTGCCTAGCTGTCAAAACTGTTTTACCAAACCTTGTCTTAGATGTCAGGAGCCCCGCCAATCTGCATGTGGAGTCTAGAGGAGCAAGTCAAAGCCAAACAGGCTCATCCGACTATTTAATCCTAAAACATACAGCCTCACCTGGAAGTCAAAAGTGCTTTACCGAAACTTGTCTCAGATACGAGAATCTCTGTTGATCTAGCATTTGCAGCCTAGGGTAGCAAGTCAAAGCCAAATAGTCTAACCCTACAATTTAATTTTAAAACAAACAGCCCCATCTGGCTGCCTAACTGCTTTACCAAAACTTGTCTTAGATACCAGGAGCCCTGTTAATCTGGCATTTGCAGCCTAGGGGAGCAAGTCAAAGCCAAACAGGCTCAACCGACTATTTAATCTTAAAACATACAGTCTTGCCCAGCTGTCAAAACTGTTTTACCAAACCTTGTCTTAGATGCCTGGAGCCCCGCCAATCTGGCATGTGCAGCCTAGAGGAGCAAGTCAAAGCCAAACAGGCTCATCCGACTATTTAATCCTAAAACATAAAGCCTCACCTGGAAGTCAAAATTGTTTTACCGAAACTTGTCTCAGATACAAGGATCTTTGTTAATCTAGCACTTGCAGCCTAGGGTAGCAAGTCAAGGCCAAATAGTCTCACCCGACTATTAAATCTTAAAACATACAACCCCATCTGGCCGCCAAGACTGCTTTACCAAAACTTGTGTCAGATACCAGGAGCCCTGTTAATCTGGCATTTGCAGCCTAGGGGAGCAAGTCAAAGCAAAATAGTCTCACCCGACTATTAAGTCCTAACACATTCAGCCTCACCTGGAACTCAAAATTGCCTTACCAAAACTTGTCTCAGATACCAGGAACCCTGTAAATCCAGTATTTGCATCCTGGGGCGCAAGTCAAATTCAAACAGGCTCACCCGACTCTTTAATCTTAAAACATACAGTCTTGCCTAGCTGTCAAAACTGTTTTACCAAACCTTGTCTTAGATTCCTGGAGCCCCGCCAATCTGCCATGTGTAGCCTAGGGGAGCAAGTCAAAGCCAAACAAGCTCATCCGACTATTGAGTCCTAAAACATACAGCCTCACCTGGAACTCAAAATTGCCTTACCAAAACTTGTCTCAGATACCAGGAACCCTGTAAATCCAGTATTTGCATCCTAGGGGCGCAAGTCAAAGCCAAACAGGCTCATCCGACTATTTGATCCTAAAACATACTGCCTCACCAGGAAGTCTAAATTGCTTTACCGAATATTTTCTCAGATACAAGGATCCCTGTTAACCAATTTAATCTTAAACACACAGCCCCATATGGCTGCCAAAACTGCTTTACCAAAACATGTCTTAGATACCAGAAAAAATTGACTCACCCGACTATTAAGTCTTAACACATTCAGCCTCACCTGGAACTCAAAATTGCCTTACCAAAACTTGTCTCAGATACCAGGAACCTTATTAATCCAGCATTTGCATCCTAAGGACGCAAGTCAAAGCCAAACAGGCTCACCCGACTCTTTAATCTTAAAACATACAGTCTTGCCTAGCTCTCAAAACTGTTTTAACAAGCCTTGTCTTAGATTCCTGGCGCCTCGCCAATCTGGCATGTGGAGCCTAGGGGAGCAAGTCAAAGCCAAATAGTCTCACCCGACTATTAAGTCTTGAAAAATTAAGCCTCACCTGGAACTCAAAATTGCTTTAACAAAACTTGTCTTAGATACCAGGAACCCTGTTAATCCAACATTTGCATCCTAGAGGCGCAAGTCAAAGCCAAACAGGCTCATCCGACTATTTGATCCTAAAACATACAGCCTCACCTGGAAGTCAAAATTGCTTTACCGAATATTTTCTCAGATACAAGGATCCCTGTTAACCAATTTAATCTTAAACACACAGCCCCATATGGCTGGCAAAACTGCTTTACCAAAACATGTCTTAGATACCAGGAGGCCTGTTAATCTAGCATTTGCAGCCTTGGAGAGCAAGTCAAAGCAAAATTGACTCACCCGACTATTAAGTCTTAACACATTCAGCCTCACCTGGAACTCAAAATTGCCTTACCAAAACTTGCCTCAGATACCAGGAACCTTATTAATCCAGCATTTGCATCCTAGGGACACAAGTCAAAGCCAAACAGGCTCATCCGACTATTTAATCCTAAAACATACAGCCCCATCTGGCCGCCAAAACTGCTTTACCAAAACTTTTCTCTACAATTTAATCTTAAAACATACAGTCTTGCCTAGCTGTCAAAACTGTTTTACCAAACCTTGTCTTAGATGTCAGGAGCCCCGCCAATCTGCATGTGGAGTCTAGAGGAGCAAGTCAAAGCCAAACAGGCTCATCCGACTATTTAATCCTAATCCAGTACCATCTGGCTGCCTAACTGCTTTACCAAAACTTGTCTTAGATACCAGGAGCCCTGTTAATCTGGCATTTGCAGCCTAGGGGAGCAAGTCAAAGCCAAACAGGCTCAACCGACTATTTAATCTTAAAACATACAGTCTTGCCTAGCTTGCAAAACTGTTTTACCAAACCTTGTCTTAGATGCCTGGAGCCCCGCCAATCTGGCATGTGCAGCCTAGAGGAGCAAGTCAAAGCCAAACAGGCTCATCCGACTATTTAATCCTAAAACATACAGCCTCACCTGGAAGTCAAAATTGCTTTACCGAAACTTGTCTCAGATACAAGGATCTTTGTTAATCTAGCACTTGCAGCCTAGGGTAGCAAGTCAAGGCCAAATAGTCTCACCCGACTATTAAATCTTAAAACATACAACCCCATCTGGCCGCCAAGACTGCTTTACCAAAACTTGTGTCAGATACCAGGAGCCCTGTTAATCTGGCATTTGCAGCCTAGAGGAGCAAGTCAAAGCAAAATAGTCTCACCCGACTATTAAGTCTTAACACATTCAGCCTCACCTGGAACTCAAAATTGCCTTACCAAAACTTGTCTCAGATACCAGGAACCCTGTTAATCCAGCATTTGCATCCTAGGGGCGCAAGTCAAAGCCAAACAGGCTCACTCGACTCTTTAATCTTAAAACATGCGGTATTGCCTAGCTGTCAAAACGGTTTTACTTAAACTTGTTTTAGATTCCAGGAGCCCCGCCAATCTGGCATGTGCCGCCTAGGGGAGCAAGTCAAAGCCAAATAGTCTCACCCGACTATTAAGTCTTAACACATTCAGCCTCACCTGGAACTCAAAATTGCCTTACCAAAACTTGTCTCAGATACCAGGAACCCTGTTAATCCAGCATTTGCATCCTAGGGGAGCAAGTCAAAGCCAAACAGGCTCACCCGACTATTTAACCTTCAAACATGTCCCCTGACCTAGCTGTCAAAACAGTTTTACCAAACCTTGTCTTAGATTCCAGGAGCCCCGGCAATCTGGCATGTGCCGCCTAGGGGAGCAAGTCAAAGCCAAATAGTCTCACCCGACCATTAAGTCTTAAAAAATTAAGCCTCACCTGGAACTGAAAATTGCCTTAACAAAACTTGTCTCAGATACCAGGAACCCTGTTAATCCAGCATTTGCATCCTAGGGGCGCAAGTAAAAGCCAAACAGGCTCACCCGACTATTAAATCTTTAAACATATAGCCCCATCTGGCCGCCAAAACTTATTTACCAAAACTTGTCTCAGATACCAGGACAATTTACAATTTAACCTTAAAGCAAACAGCCCCATCTGGCTGCCAAAACAGCTTTACCAAAATTTGTCTTACATACCAGAAGACCTTTTAAACTGGCATTTGCAGCCTAGGGGAGCAAGTCAAAGGCAAACAGGTTCAACCGACTATTTAATCTTAAAACATACAGTCTTGCCTAGCTGTCAAAACTGTTTTACCAAACCTTGTCTTAGATGCCAGGAGCCCCGACAATCTGGCATGTGGAGCCTAGAGGAGCAAGTCAAAGCCAAACAGGCTCATCCAACTATTTAATCTTAAAACATACAGCCTCACCTGGAAGTCAAAATTACTTTACCGAAACTTGTCTCAGATACAAGGATCTCTCTTAATGTAGCATTTGCAGCCTAGGCTAGCATGTCAAAGCCAAATAGTTACACCCGACTATTAAATCTTAAAACATACCACCCCAACTGGCCGCCAAACTGCTTTACCAAAACTTGTGTCAGATACCAGGAACCCTGTTAATCCAGCATTTGCATCCTAGGGGCTCAGTTCAAAGCCAAACAGGTTCATCCTACAATTTAATCTTAAAACATACAGCCCCATCTGGCTGCCAAAGCCACCTGGAAGTCAAAGTTGCTTTACCGAAACTTGTCTCAGATACAAGGCTCTCTGTTAATCTAGCATTTGCAGCCTAGGGTAGCAAGTCAAAGCCAAATAGTCTCACCCGACTATTAAATCTTAAAACATACAACCATATCTGGCCGCCAAACTGCTTTACCAAAACTTGTGTCAGATACCAGGAACCCTGTTAATCCAGCATTTGCATCCTAGAGCGCAGTTCAAAGCCAAACAGGCTCACCCGACAATTTAATCTTAAAACATACAGCCCCATCTGGCTGCCAAAACTGCCTTACCAAAACTTGTCTTAGATACCAGGAGCCCTGTTAATCTAGCATTTGCAGCCTAGGGGAGCAAGTCAAAGCAAAATAGTCTCACCTGACTATTAAGTCTTAACACATTCAGCCTCACCTCTAACTCAAAATTGCCTTACCAAAACTTGTCTCAGATACCAGGAACTCTGTTAATCCAGTATTTGCATCCTGGGGGCGCAAGTCAAAGTCAAACAGGCTCACCCGACTATTTAATCTTCAAACATGTAGCCTGACCTAGTTGGCAAAACTGTTTTACCAAAACTTTTTTTAGATTCCAGGAGCCCTGTTAATCTAGCATTTGCAGCCTAGGGGAGCAAGTCAAAGCCAAATAGTCTCACCTGACTTTTAAGTCTTAACACATTCAGCCTCAACTGTAACTCAAAATTGCCTTACCAAAACTTGTCTCAGATACCAGGACAATTTACAATTTAATCTTAAAACAAACAGCCCCATCTGGCTGCCAAAACTGCTTTATCAAAACTTGTCTTAGACACCAGGAGACCTTTTAAACTGGCATTTGCAGCCTAGGGTAGCAAGTCAAAGCCAAATAGTCTCACTCGACTATTAAATCTTAAAACATACAACCCCATCTGGCCGCCAAACTGCTTTACCAAAACTTGTGTCAGATACCAGGAACCCTGTTAATCCAGCATTTGCATTCTAGGGGCGCAGTTCAAAGCCAAACAGGCTCACCCGACAATTTAATCTTAAAACATACAGCCCCATCTGGCTGCCCAAACTGCTTTTCCAAAACTTGTCTTAGATACCAGGAGCCCTGTTAATCTAGCATTTGCAGCGTAGGGGAGCAAGTCAAAGAAAAATAGTCTCACCTGACTATTAAGTCTTAACACATTCAGCCTCACCTGTAACTCAAAATTGCCTTACCAAAACTTGTCTCAGATACCAGGAACCCTGTTAATCCAGTATTTGCATCCTGTGGGCGCAAGTCAAAGGCTAACAGGCTCACCCTACTATTTAATCTTAATACATGTAGCCTGAACTAGCTGTCAAAACTGTTTTACCAAAACTTTTTTTTAGATTCCAGGAGCCCCACCAATTGGGCATGTGCCGCCTAGGGGAGCAAGGCAAAGCCAAATAGCCTCACCCGACTATTAAGTCTTAAAACATTCAGCCTGACCTGGAACTCAAAATTGCATTACCAAAACTTGTCTCAGATACCAGGAACCCTGTTAATCCAACATTTGCATCCAAGGGGCGCAAGACAAAGCCAAACAGGCTCACCCGACTCTTTAATCTTAAAACATACGGTCTAGCCTAGCTGTCAAAACTGTTTTACCAAATCTTGTCTCAGTTACCAGGAGCCCTGCCAATCTGGCGTGTGCAGCCCGGGGGAGAAGTTCAAAGCCAAACAGGCTCATCCTACAATTTAATCTTAAAACAAACAGCCCCATCTGGCTGCCAAAGCTGCTTTATCAAAACTTGTCATGGATACCAGGAGCCCTGTTAATCTAGCATTTGCAGCGAAGGGGAGCAAGTCAAAGCCAAATAGCCTCACCCGACTATTAAATCGTAAAAAATACAGCCCCATCTGGCCGCCAAAACTGCTTTAACAAAACTTGTCTCAGATCCCAGGAAACCTGGGCTCACCCGACTATTTAATCTTAAAACATACAGTCTTGCCTAGCTGTCAAAACTGTTTTACCTAACCTTGTCTCAGTTACCAGGAGCCCCACCAATCTCTGTTAATCTAGCATTTGCAGCCTAGGGGAGCAAGTCAAAGCCAAATAGTCTCCCCCGACTATTAAATCTTAAAACATACAACCCCATCTGGCCGCCAAACTGCTTTACCAATACTTGTGTCAGATACCAGGAACCCTGTTTATCCAGCATTTGCATCCTAGAGGCGCAGTTCAAAGCCAAACAGGCTCACCCGACAATTTGATCTTAAAACATACAGCCCCATCTAGCTGTCAAAGCCACCTGGCAGTCAAAATTGCTTTACCGAAACTTGTCTCAGATACAAGGATCTCTGTTAATCTAGCATTTGCAGCCTAGGGTTGCAAGTCAAAGGCAAATAGTCTCACCCGACTATTAAATCTTAAAACATACAACCCCAACTGCCCGCCAAACTGCTTTACCAAAACTTGTGTCAGATACCAGGAACACTGTTAATCCAGCATTTTCATCCTAGGTGCGCAGTTCAAAGCCAAACAGGCTCATCCTACAATTTAATCTTAAAACAAACAGCCCCATCTGGCTGCAAAAGCTGCTTTATCAAAACTTGTCATGGATACCACGGTGCCAAACTGGCTCACCTGACTCTTTAATCTTAAAACATACAGTCTTGCTTAGCTCTCAAAACTGTTTTACCAAACCTTGTCTTAGATTCCAGGAGCCCCGCCAATCTGGCATGTGCCGCCTAGGGGAGAAATTCAAAGCCAAACAGGCTCATCCGACTATTTAATCCTAAAACATACAGCCTCACCTGGATGTCAAAACTGCTTTACCGAAACTTGTCTCAGATAGAAGGATCCCTGATAATCTAGCATTTGCATCCTAGGGGCGCAAGTCAAAGCCAAATAGGCTCATCCGACTATTTAATCCTAAAACATACAGCCTCAACTGGAAGTCAAAATTGCTTTACCGAAACTTGTCTAGATACAAGGATCCCTGTTAATCAATTTAATCTTCAAAACAAACAGCTACCAAAGCTGCTTTATCAAAACTTGTCATGGATACCAGGAGCCCTGTTAATCTAGCATTTGCAGAGTATGGGAGCAAGTCAAAGCCAAATAGCCTCACCTGACTATTAAATCTTAAAACATACAGCCCCATCTGGCCGCCAAAACTGCTTTAACAAAACTTGTCTCAGATACGAGGAACCCTGGGCTCACCCGACTCTTTAATCGCAAAAAATACAGTCTTGCCTAGCTCTCAAAACTGTTTTACCAAACCTTGTCTCAGTTACCAGGAGCCCTGCCAATCTGGCGTGTGCAGCCTCGGGGAGAAGTTCAAAGCCAAACGGGCTCATCCTACAATTTAATCTTAAAACAAACAGCCCCATCTGGCTGCAAAAGCTGCTTTATCAAAACTTGTCATGGATACCAGGAGGCCTATTAATCTAGCATTTGCAGCGTAGAGGAGCAAGTCAAAGCCAAATAGCCTCACCCGACTACTAAGTCTTAAAACATTCAGCCGTACCTGGAACTCAAAACTGCCTTACCAAAACTTGTCTCAGATACCAGGAACCCTGTTAATCCAGCATTTGCATCCTAGGGGCGCAATACAAAGCCAAACAGGCTCACCCGACTCTTTAATCTTAAAACATACGGTCTTGCACAGCTGTCAAAACTGTTTTACCAAACCTTGTCTTAGATTCCAGGAGCCCCGCCAATCTGGCATGTGCCGTCTAGGGGAGCAAGTCAAAGCCAAATAGACTCACCCGACTATTAAGTCTTAACACATTCAGGCTCACCTGGAACTCAAAATTGCCTTACCAAAACTTGTCTCAGATACCAGGAACCAATCCAGCATTTGCATCATAGGGGAGCAAGTCAAAGCAAAATAGACTCACCCGATTATTAAGTCTTAACACATTCAGCCTCACCTGGAACACAAAATTGCCTTACCAAAACTTGTCTCAGATACCAGGAACCTTATTAATTCAGCATTTGCAAACCTTGTCTAAGATTCCAGGAGCCCCGCCAATCTCGCATGTGGAGCCTAGAGGAGCAAGTCAAAGCCAAATAGGCTCTCCCGACTATTTAACCTTCAAACGACAATTTAATCCTAAAACAAATAGCACCATCTGGCTGCCAAAACTGCTTTACCAAAACTTGTCTTACATACCAGGAGCCCTGTTAATCTGCCATTTGCAGCGTAGGGGAGCAAGTCAAAGCCAAATAGACTCACCCGACTATTAAATCTTAAAACATATAACCCCATCTGGCCGCCAAACTGCTTTACCAAAACTTGTCTCAGATACCAGGAACCCTGTTAATCCTGCATTTGCAAACCTTGTCTAAGATTCCAGGAGCCCCGCCAATCTCGCATGTGGAGCCTAGAGGAGCAAGTCAAAGCCAAATAGGCTCATCCGACTATTTAATCCTAAAACATACAGCCTCACCTGGAAGTCAAAATTGCTTTACCGAAACTTGTCTCAGATACAAGGATCTCTGTTAATCTAGCATTTGCAGCCTAGGGTAGCAAGTCAAAGCCAGATAGTCTCACCCGACTATTTAATCTTAAAACATACAACCCTATCTGGCCGCCAAAACTGCTTTACCAAAACTTGTGTCAGATACCAGGAACCCTGTTAATCCAGCATTTTCATCCTAGGGGCGCAGTTCAAAGCCAAACAGGATCACCCGACAATTTAATGTTAAAAATTACAGCCCCATGTGGCTGCCAAAACTGCTTTACCAAAACTTGTCTTAGATACCAGAAGCCCTGTTAATCTAGCATTTGCAGCCTAGGGGAGCAGGTCAAAGCAAAATAGTCTCATCTGCCTATTGAGTCTTAACACATTCAGCTTCACCTGGAACTCAAAATTGCCTTACCAAAACTTGTCTGAGATACCAGGAACCCTCTTAATCCAGGATTTGCATCCTAGGGGCGGAAGTCAAATCCAAACAAGCTCACCCGACTATAAAATCTTTAAACATATAGCCCCATCTGGCCACCAAAACTGATTTACCAAAACTTGTCTCACATACCAGGAACCCTGTTATTCCAGCATTTGCATCCTATGGGCGCAAGTCAAAGCCAAACACACTCACTTGACTATTTAATCTTAAGACATACAGCCATACCTAGCTGTCAACACTGTTTTACCAAACCTTGTCTCAGTTACCAGGAGCCCTGCCAATCTGGCGTGTGCAGCCTAGGGGAGAAGTTCAAAGCCAAACAGGCTCATCCTACAATTTAATCTTAAAACAAAGAGCCCCATCTGGCTGCAAAAGCTGCTTTATCAAAACTTGTCATGGCTACCAGGAGGCCTATTAATCTAGCATTTGCAGCGTAGAGAAGCAAGTCAAAGCCAACTAGCCTCACCCGACTACAAAGTCTTAAAACATTCAGCCGTACCAGGAACTCAAAATTGCCTTACCAAAACTTGTCTCAGATACCAGGAACCCTGTTAATCCAGCATTTGCATCCTAGGGGCGCAAGACAAAGCCAAACAGGCTCAGCCGACTATTTTATCTTAAAACATACAGCCTTACCTAGCTGTCAAAACTGTTTTACTAAAACTTTTTTTGGATTCCAGGAGCCCTGTTAATCTATCATTTGCAGAATAGGGGAACAAGTCAAAGCAAATAAGTCTCACCCGACTATTAATTCTTAACACATTCAGTCCCACCTGGAACTCAAAATTGCCATACCAAAACTTGTCTCAGATACCAGGAACCCTGTTAATCCAGCATTTGCATCCTAGGGGCGCAAGTCAAAGCCAAACAGGCTCACCCGACTCTTTAATCTTAAAACATACAGCCTCACCTGAAAGTCAAAATTGCTTTACCGAAACTTGTCTCAGATACAAGGATCCCTGTTAATCAATTTAATCTAAAAACACACAGCCCCATATGGCTGCCAGAACTGCTTTACCAAAACATGTCTTAGATACCAGGAGCCCTGTTAATCTAGCATTTGCAGCCTAGGGGAGCAAGTCAAAGCAAAATAGTCTCAACCAACTATTAAGTCTTAACACATTCAGCCTCACCTGGTACTCAAAATTGCCTTACCAAAACTTGTCTCAGATACCAGGAACCTTATTAATCCAGCATTTGCATCCTAGGGGCGCAAGACAAAGCCAAACAGGCTCAGCCGACTATTTTATCTTAAAACATACAGCCTTACCTAGCTGTCAAAACTGTTTTACTAAAACTTTTTTTGGATTCCAGGAGCCCTGTTAATCTATCATTTGCAGAATAGGGGAACAAGTCAAAGCAAATAAGTCTCACCCGACTATTAATTCTTAACACATTCAGTCCCACCTGGAACTCAAAATTGCCTTACCAAAACTTGTCTCAGATACCAGGAACCTTATTAATCCAGCATTTGCATCCTAGGGGCGCAAGTCAAAGCCAAACTGGCTTTCCTGACTCTTTAATCTTAAAACATACACCCTTGCCTAGCTCTCAAAACTGTTTTACCAAACCTTGTCTTAGATTCCAGGAGCCCCGCCAATCTGGCATGTGGAGCCTAGTGGAACAAGTCAAAGCCAAACAGGCTCATCCGACTATTTAATCCTAAAACATGCAGTATGACCTGGAAGTCAAAATTGCTTTACCGAAACTTGTCTCAGATACCAGGAACCCTGTTAATCCAGCATTTGCATCCTAGGGGCGCAAGACAAAGGCAAACAGGCTTACCCGACTATTTAATCTGAAAATATACAGTCTTGCCTAGCTGTCAAAACTGTTTTACCAAACCTAGTCTCAGTTACCAGAAGCCCTGACAATCTTGCGTGTGCAGCATAGGGGAGAAGTTCAAAGCCAAACAGGCTCATCCTACAATTTAATCTTAACACAAACAGCCCCATCTGGCTGCAAAAGCTGCTTTATCAAAACTTGTCATGGATACCAGGAGGCCTATTAATCTAGCATTTGCAGCGTAGAGAAGCAAGTCAAAGCCAACTAGCCTCACCCGACTACAAAGTCTTAAAACATTCAGCCGTACCAGGAACTCAAAATTGCCTTACCAAAACTTGTCTCAGATACCAGGAACCCTGTGAATCCAGCATTTGCATCCTAGGGGCGCAAGACAAAGCCAAACAGGCTCAGCCGACTATTTTATCTTAAAACATACAGCCTTACCTAGCTGTCAAAACTGTTTTACTAAAACTTTTTTTGGATTCCAGGAGCCCTGTTAATCTATCATTTGCAGAATAGGGGAACAAGTCAAAGCAAATAAGTCTCACCCGACTATTAATTCTTAACACATTCAGCCCCACCTGGAGCTCAAAATTGCCATACCAAAACTTGTCTCAGATACCAGGAACCCTGTTAATCCAGCATTTGCATCCTAGGGGCGCAAGTCAAAGCCAAACAGGCTCACCCGACTCTTTAATCTTAAAACAAACAGCCCCATCTGGCTGCCAAAGCTGCTTTATCAAAACTTGTCCTGGATACCAGGAGCCCTATTAATCTAGCATTTGCAACGTAAGGGAGCAAGTCAAAGCCAAATAGCCTCACCCGACTATTAAATCTTAAAACAAACAGCCCCATCTGGCCGCCAAAACTGATTTACCAAAACTTGTCTCAGATACCAGGAAACCTGTTAATCCAGTATTTGCAGCTTGGGGGCGCAAGTCAAAGCTAAACAGGCTCACACGACTATTTAATCTTAAAACATACAGCCTTACCTAGCTGTCAAAACTGTTTTACAAAAACTTTTTTTAGATTCCAGGAGCCCTGTTAATCTAGCATTTGCAGCCTAGGGGACCAAGTCAAAGCAAAATAGTCTCACCCGACTATTAAGTCTTAACACATTCAGCCTCACCTGGAACTCAAAATTGCCTTACCAAAACTTGTCTCAGATACCAGGAGCCCTGTTAATCCAGCATTTGCATCCTAGGGGCGCAAGTCAAAGCCAAACTGGCTTACCCGACTCTTTAATCTTAAAACATACAGTCTTGCCTAGCTGTCAAAACAGTTTTACCAAAACTTGTCTCAGATACCAGGAGCCCTGCCAATCTGGCATGTGCAGCCTAGGGGAGCAGGTCAAAGCAAAACAGGCTCACCCGACTATTTAATACTAAACATACAGCCCCATCTGGCCGCCGAAACTGCTCTACCAAAACCCGGCCAATCTGGCATTTGCAGCCTAGGGGAACAAGTCAAAGCCAATTAGTCGGACCTCATTATCCAATCTGAAAACGCACAGTCCCATCTGGTTGCCAAAACTGCTTTACCAAAACATCTATCAGATTCAAGGAGCCCCGCCAATCTGGCATGTGCCGTCTAGGGGCGCAAGTCAAAGCCAAACATGCTCAACCGACTTTTTAATCTTAAAACATACAGTCTTGCCTAGCTGTCAAAACTGTTTTACCAAACCTTGTCTTAGATTCCAGGAGCGCCGCCTATCTGGCATGTGGAGCCTAGGGGAGCAAGTCAAAGCCAAACAGGCTCATCCGACTATTTAATCCTAAATCATACAGCCCCATCTGGCCGCCAAAACTGATTGACCAAAACTTGTCTCAGATACCAGGAAACCTGTTAATCCAGTATTTGCATTTTCGGGGCGCAAGTCAAAGCTAAACAGGCTCACCCGACTATTTAATCTTAAAACATACAGCCTTACCTAGCTGTCAAAACTGTTTTACAAAAACTTTTTTTAGATTCCAGGAGCCCTGTTAATCTAGCATTTGCAGCCTAGGGGACCAAGTCAAAGCAAAATAGTCTCACCCGACTATTAAGTCTTAACACATTCAGCCTCACCTGGAACTCAAAATTGCCTTACCAAAACTTGTCTCAGATACCAGGAGCCCTGTTAATCCAGCATTTGCATCCTAGGGGCGCAAGTCAAAGCCAAACTGGCTTACCCGACTCTTTAATCTTAAAACATACAGGCTTGCCTAGCTGTCAAAACAGTTTTACCAAAACTTGTCTCAGATACCAGGAGCCCTGCCAATCTGGCATGTGCAGCCTAGGGGAACAAGTCAAAGCCAATTAGTCGGACCTCATTATCCAATCTGAAAACACACAGTCCCATCTGGTTGCCAAAACTGCTTTACCAAAACATCTATCAGATTCCAGGAGCCCCGCCAATCTGGCATGTGCCGTCTAGGGGCGCAAGTCAAAGCCAAACATGCTCAACCGACTTTTTAATCTTAAAACATACAGTCTTGCCTAGCTGTCAAAACTGTTTTACCAAACCTTGTCTTACATTCCAGGAGCCCCGCCTATCTGGCATGTGGAGCCTAGGGGAGCATGCCAAAGCCAAACAGGCTCATCCGACTATTTAATCCTAAAACATACAGCCTCACCTGGAAGTCAAAATTGCTTTACCGAAACTTGTCTCAGATACAAGATTCCCAGATAATCTAGCATTTTCATCCTGGAGGCGCCAGTCAAAGCGAAATAGTCTCACCCGACTATTTAATCTTAAAACCTACAGCCTTACCTAGCTGTCAAAACTGTTTTACAAAAACTTTTTTTAGATTCCAGGAGCCCTGTTAATCTAGCATTTGCAGCCTAGGGGACCAAGTCAAAGCAAAATAGTCTCACCCGACTATTAAGTCTTAACACATTCAGCCTCACCTGGAACTCAAAATTGCCTTACCAAAACTTGTCTCAGATACCAGGAGCCCTGTTAATCCAGCATTTGCATCCTAGGGGCGCAAGTCAAAGCCAAACTGGCTTACCCGACTCTTTAATCTTAAAACATACAGGCTTGCCTAGCTGTCAAAACAGTTTTACCAAAACTTGTCTCAGATACCAGGAGCCCTGCCAATCTGGCATGTGCAGCCTAGGGGAACAAGTCAAAGCCAATTAGTCGGACCTCATTGTCCAATCTGAAAACACACAGTCCCATCTGGTTGCCAAAACTGCTTTACCAAAACATCTATCAGATTCCAGGAGCCCCGCCAATCTGGCATGTGCCGTCTAGGGGCGCAAGTCAAAGCCAAACATGCTCAACCGACTTTTTAATCTTAAAACATACAGTCTTGCCTAGCTGTCAAAACTGTTTTACCAAACCTTGTCTTAGATTCCAGGAGCCCCGCCTATCTGGCATGTGGAGCCTAGGGGAGCAAGACAAAGCCAAACAAGCTCAGCCGACTATTTTATCTTAAAACATACAGCCTTACCTAGCTGTCAAAACTGTTTTACTAAAACTTTTTTTGGATTCCAGGAGCCCTGTTAATCTATCATTTGCAGAATAGGGGAACAAGTCAAAGCAAATAAGTCTCACCCGACTATTAATTCTTAACACATTCAGCCCCACCTGGAGCTCAAAATTGCCATACCAAAACTTGTCTCAGATACCAGGAACCCTGTTAATCCAGCATTTGCATCCTAGGGGCGCAAGTCAAAGCCAAACAGGCTCACCCGACTCTTTAATCTTAAAACAAACAGCCCCATCTGGCTGCCAAAGCTGCTTTATCAAAACTTGTCCTGGATACCAGGAGCCCTATTAATCTAGCATTTGCAACGTAAGGGAGCAAGTCAAAGCCAAATAGCCTCACCCGACTATTAAATCTTAAAACAAACAGCCCCATCTGGCCGCCAAAACTGATTTACCAAAACTTGTCTCAGATACCAGGAAACCTGTTAATCCAGTATTTGCATCTTGGGGGCGCAAGTCAAAGCTAAACAGGCTCACACGACTATTTAATCTTAAAACATACAGCCTTACCTAGCTGTCAAAACTGTTTTACAAAAACTTTTTTAGATTCCAGGAGCCCTGTTAATCTAGCATTTGCAGCCTAGGGGACCAAGTCAAAGCAAAATAGTCTCACCCGACTATTAAGTCTTAACACATTCAGCCTCATCTGTAACTCAAAATTACCTTACCAAAACTTGTCTCACATACCAAGAACCCTGTAAGTCCAGCATTTGCATCCTAGGGGCGCAAGTCAAAGCCAAACTGGCTTACCCGACTCTTTAATCTTAAAACATACAGTCTTGCCTAGCTGTCAAAACAATTTTACCAAAACTTGTCTCAGATACCAGGAGCCCTGCCAATCTGGCATGTGCAGCCTAGGGGAGCAGGTCAAAGCAAAACAGGCTCACCCGACTATTTAATACTAAACATACAGCCCCATCTGGCCGTTGAAACTGCTCTACCAAAACCCGGCCAATCTGGCATTTGCAGCCTAGGGGAACAAGTCAAAGCCAATTAGTCGGACCTCATTATCCAATCTGAAAACACACAGTCCCATCTGGTTGCCAAAACTGCTTTACCAAAACATCTATCAGATTCCAGGAGCCCCGCCAATCTGGCATGTGCCGCCTAGGGGCGCAAGTCAAAGCCAAACATGCTCAACCGACTTCTTAATCTTAAAACATACAGTCTTGCCTAGCTGTCAAAACTGTTTTACCAAACCTTGTCTTAGATTCCAGGAGCCCCGCCTATCTGGCATGTGGAGCCTAGGGGAGCAAGTCAAAGCCAAACAGGCTCATCCGACTATTTAATCCTAAAACATACAGCCTCACCTGGAAGTCAAAATTGCTTTACCGAAACTTGTCTCAGATACAAGGATCCCAGATAATCTAGCATTTGCATCCTGGGGGCGCAAGTCAAAGCTAAACAGGCTCACCCGACTATTTAATCTTAAAACCTACAGCCTTACCTAGCTGTCAAAACTGTTTTACTAAAACTTTTTTTAGATTCCAGGAGCCCTGTTAATCTAGCATTTGTAGCCTAGGGGACCAAGTCAAAGCAAAATAGTCTCACCCGACTATTAAGTCTTAACACATTCAGCCTCACCTGTAACTCAAAATTACCTTACCAAAACTTGTCTCACATACCAGGAACCCTGTAGATCCAGTATTTGCATCCTGGGGGCTCAATTCAAAGTTAAACAGGCTCACCCGACTATTTAATCTTAAAACATTCAGCCTTACCTAGCTGTCAGAACTGTTTTACCAAACCTTGTCTTAGATTCCTGGAGCCCCGCCAATCTGGCATGTGTAGCCTAGGGGAGCAAGTCAAAGCCAAACAAGCTCATCCGACTATTTAATCCTAAAACATACAGCCTCACCTGAAAGTCAAAATTGCTTTACCGAAACTTGTCTCAGATGCCAGGAACCCTGTTATTCCAGCATTTGCATCCTAGGGGAGCAAGTCAAAGCCAAACAGGCTCACCCGACTATTTAACCTTCAAACATGTATCCTGACCTAGCTGTCAAAACTGTTTTACCAAACCTTGTCTCAGATACCAGGAGCCCTGCCAATCTGGCGTGTGCAGCCTAGGGGAGCAGGTCAAAGCAAAATAGTCTCACCTGCCTATTAAGTCTTAACACATTCAGCCTCAAATAGAACTCAAAATTGCCTTACCAAAACTTGTCTCAGATACCAGGAACGCTGTTAATCCAGCATTTGCATCCGAGGGGCGCAAGACACAGGCAAACAACCTTACCCGACTATTTAATCTGAAAATATACAGTCTTGCCTAGCTGTCAAAACTGTTTTACCAAACCTTGTCTCAGTTACCAGGAGCCCTGACAATCTTGCGTGTGCAGCCTAAGCCAAACAGGCTCACTCTACAATTTAATCTTAAAACAAACAGCCCCATCTGGCTGCCAAAGCTGCTTTATCAAAACTTGTCATGGATACCAGGAGCCCTGTTAATCTAGCATTTGCAGCGTAAGGGAGCACGTCAAAGCCAAATAGCCTCACCCGACTATTAAGTCTTAAAACATACAGGCCCATCTGGCCGCCAAAACTGATTTACCAAAACTTGTCTCAGATACCAGGAAATCTGTTAATCCAGTATTTGCATCTTGGGGGCGCAAGTCAAAGCTAAACAGGCTCACACGACTATTTAATCTTAAAACATACAGCCTTACCTAGCTGTCAAAACTGTTTTACTAAAACTTTTTTTAGATTTCAGGAGCCCTGTTAATCTAGCATTTGCAGCCTAGGGGACCAGGTCAAAGCAAAATAGTCTCACCCGACTATTAAGTCTTAACACATTCAGCCTCACCTGGAACTCAAAATTGCCTTACCAAAACTTGTCTCAGATACCAGGAACCCTGTTAATCCAGCATTTGCATCCTAGGGGCGCAAGTCAAAGCCAAACTGGCTTACCCGACTCTTTAATCTTAAAACATACAGTCTTGACTAGCTGTCAAAACAGTTTTACCAAAATTTGTCTCAGATACCAGGAGCCCTGCCAATCTGGCATGTGCAGCCTAGGGGAGCAGGTCAAAGCAGAACAGGCTCACCCGACTATTTAATACTAAACATACAGCCCCATCTGGCCGCCGAAACTGATTTACCAAAACTTGTCTCAGATACCAGGAAACCTGTTAATCCAGTATTTGCATCTTGGGGGCGCAAGTCAAAGCTAAACAGGCTCACCCGACTATTTAATCTTAAAACATACAGCCTTACCTAGCTGTCAAAACTGTTTTATTAAAACTGTTTTTAGATTTCAGGAGCCCTGTTAATCTAGCATTTGCAGCCTAGGGGACCAGGTCAAAGCAAAATAGTCTCACCCGACTATTAAGTCTTAACACATTCAGCCTCACCTGGAACTCAAAATTGCCTTACCAAAACTTGTCTCAGATACCAGGAACCCTGTTAATCCAGCATTTGCATCCTAGGGGCGCAAGTCAAAGCCAAACTGGCTTACCCGACTCTTTAATCTTAAAACATACAGTCTTGCCTAGCTGTCAAAACAATTTTACCAAAACTTGTCTCAGATACCAGGAGCCCTGCCAATCTGGCATGTACAGCCTAGGGGAGCAGGTCAAAGCAAAACAGGCTCACCCGACTATTTAATACTAAACATACAGCCCCATCTGGCCGCCGAAACTGCTCTACCAAAACCCGGCCAATCTGGCATTTGCAGCCTAGGGGAACAAGTCAAAGCCAATTAGTCGGACCTCATTATCCAATCTGAAAACACACAGTCCCATCTGGTTGCCAAAACTGCTTTACCAAAACATCTATCAGATTCCAGGAGCCCCGCCAATCTGGCATGTGCCGCCTAGGGGCGCAAGTCAAAGCCAAACATGCTCAACCGACTTCTTAATCTTAAAACATACAGTCTTGCCTAGCTGTCAAAACTGTTTTACCAAACCTTGTCTTAGATTCCAGGAGCCCCGCCTATCTGGCATGTGGAGCCTAGGGGAGCATGCCAAAGCCAAACAGGCTCATCCGACTATTTAATCCTAAAACATACAGCCTCACCTGGAAGTCAAAATTGCTTTACCGAAACTTGTCTCAGATACAAGGATCCCAGATAATCTAGCATTTGCATCCTGGGGGCGCAAGTCAAAGCCAAATAGTCTCACCCGACTATTTAATCTTAAAACATACAGCCTTACCTAGCTGTCAAACCTGTTTTACTAAAACTTTTTTTAGATTCCAGGAGCCCTGTTAATCTAGCATTTGCATCCTAGGGGCGCAAGTCACAGCCAAACTGGCTGACCCGACTCTTTAATCTTAAAACATACAGTCTTGCCTAGCTGTCAAAACAGTTTTACCAAAACTTGTCTCAGATACCAGGAGCCCTGCCAATCTGGCATGTGCAGCCTAGGGGAGCAGGTCAAAGCAAAACAGGCTCACCCGACTATTTAATACTAAACATACAGCCCCATCTGGCCGCCGAAACTGCTCTACCAAAACCCGGCCAATCTGGCATTTGCAGCCTAGGGGAACAAGTCAAAGCCAATTAGTCGGACCTCATTATCCAATCTGAAAACACACAGTCCCATCTGGTTGCCAAAACTGCTTTACCAAAACATCTATCGGATTCCATGAGCCCCGCCAATCTGGCATGTGCCGCCTAGGGGCGCAAGTCAAAGCCAAACATGCTCAACCGACTTCTTAATCTAAAAACATACAGTCTTGCCTAGCTGTCAAAACTGTTTTACCAAACCTTGTCTTAGATTCCAGGAGCCCCGCCAATCTGGCATGTGTAGCCTAGGGGAGCAAGTCAAAGCCAAACAAGCTCATCCGACTATTCAATCCTAAAACATACAGCCTCACCTGAAAGTCAAAATTGCTTTACCGAAACTTGTCTCAGATGCCAGGAACCCTGTTATTCCAGCATTTGCATCCTAGGGGAGCAAGTCAAAGCCAAACAGGCTCTCCCGACTATTTAACCTTCAAACATGTATCCTGACCTAGCTGTCAAAACTGTTTTACCAAACCTTGTCTCAGTTACCAGGAGCCCTGACAATCTTGCGTGTGCAGCCTAGGGGAGAAGTTCAAAGCCAAACAGGCCTACTCTACAATTTAATCTTAAAACAAACAGCCCCATCTGGCTGCCAAAGC
Source organism: Drosophila kanekoi (assembly GCA_037075305.1). Lineage (NCBI taxonomy): Eukaryota > Metazoa > Arthropoda > Insecta > Diptera > Drosophilidae > Drosophila > Drosophila kanekoi. The sequence goes on along the minus strand of JBAMCE010000362.1, from coordinate 216,480 downwards.
TGCTTTATCAAAACTTGTCATGGATACCAGGAGCCCTGTTAATCTAGCATTTGCAGCGTAAGGGAGCACGTCAAAGCCAAATAGCCTCACCCGACTATTAAATCTTAAAACATACAGGCCCATCTGGCCGCCAAAACTGATTTACCAAAACTTGTCTCAGATACCAGGAAACCTGTTAATCCAGTATTTGCATCTTGGGGGCGCAAGTCAAAGCCAAACTGGCTTACCCGCCTCTTTAATCTTAAAACATACAGTCTTGCCTAGCTGTCAAAACAGTTTTACCAAAACTTGTCTCAGATACCAGAAGCCCTGTCAATCTGGCATGTGCAGCCTAGGGGAGCAGGTCAAAGCAGAACAGGCTCACCCGACTATTTAATACTAAACATACAGCCCCATCTGGCCGCCGAAACTGATTTACCAAAACTTGTCTCAGATACCAGGAAACCTGTTAATCCAGTATTTGCATCTTGGGGGCGCAAGTCAAAGCTAAACAGGCTCACACGACTATTTAATCTTAAAACATACAGCCTTACCTAGCTGTCAAAACTGTTTTACTAAAACTTTTTTTAGATTTCAGGAGCCCTGTTAGTCTAGCATTTGCAGCCTAGGGGACCAGGTCAAAGCAAAATAGTCTCACCCGACTATTAAGTCTTAACACATTCAGCCTCATCTGGAACTCAAAATTGCATTACCAAAACTTGTCTCAGATACCAGGAACCCTGTTAATCCAGCATTTGCATCCTAGGGGCGCAAGTCAAAGCCAAACTGGCTTACCCGACTCTTTAATCTTAAAACATACAGTCTTGCCTAGCTGTCAAAACAGTTTTACCAAAACTTGTCTCAGATACCAGGAGCCCTGCCTATCTGGCATGTGCAGCCTAGGGGAGCAGGTCAAAGCAAAACAGGCTCACGCGACTATTTAATACTAAACATACAGCCCCATCTGGCCGCCGAAACTGCTCTACCAAAACCCGGCCAATCTGGCATTTGCAGCCTAGGGGAACAAGTCAAAGCCAATTAGTCGGACCTCATTATCCAATCTGAAAACACACAGTCCCATCTGGTTGCCAAAACTGCTTTACCAAAACATCTATCAGATTCCAGGAGCCCCGCCAATCTGGCATGTGCCGCCTAGGGGCGCAAGTCAAAGCCAAACATGCTCAACCGACTTCTTAATCTTAAAACATACAGTCTTGCCTAGCTGTCAAAACTGTTTTACCAAACCTTGTCTTAGATTCCAGGAGCCCCGCCTATCTGGCATGTGGAGCCTAGGGGAGCAAGCCAAAGCCAAACAGGCTCATCCGACTATTTAATCCTAAAACATACAGCCTCACCTGGAAGTCAAAATTGCTTTACCGAAACTTGTCTCAGATACAAGGATCCCAGATAATCTAGCATTTGCATCCTGGGGGCGCAAGTCAAAGCCAAATAGTCTCACCCGACTATTTAATCTTAAAACATACAGGCTTACCTAGCTGTCAAAACTGTTTTACTAAAACTTTTTTTTAGATTCCAGGAGCCCTGTTAATCTAGCATTTGCAGCCTAGGGGACCAAGTCAAAGCAAAATAGTCTCACCCGACTATTAAGTCTTAACACATTCAGCCTCACCTGGAACTCAAAATTGCCTTACCAAAACTTGTCTCAGATACCAGGAACCCTGTTAATCCAGCATTTGCATCCTAGGGGCGCAAGTCACAGCCAAACTGGCTGACCCGACTCTTTAATCTTAAAACATACAGTCTTGCCTAGCTGTCAAAACAGTTTTACCAAAACTTGTCTCAGATACCAGGAGCCCTGCCAATCTGGCATGTGCAGCCTAGGGGAGCAGGTCAAAGCAAAACAGGCTCACCCGACTATTTAATACTAAACATACAGCCCCATCTGGCCGCCGAAACTGCTCTACCAAAACCCGGCCAATCTGGCATTTGCAGCCTAGGGGAACAAGTCAAAGCCAATTAGTCGGACCTCATTATCCAATCTGAAAACACACAGTCCCATCTGGTTGCCAAAACTGCTTTACCAAAACATCTATCAGATTCCAGGAGCCCCGCCAATCTGGCATGTGCCGCCTAGGGGCGCAAGTCATAGCCAAACATGCTCAACCGACTTCTTAATCTTAAAACATACATTCTTGCCTAGCTGTCAAAACTGTTTTACCAAACCTTGTCTTAGATTCCAGGAGCCCCGCCTATCTGGCATGTGGAGCCTAGGGGAGCAAGCCAAAGCCAAACAGGCTCATCCGACTATTTAATCCTAAAACATACAGCCTCACCTGGAAGTCAAAATTGCTTTACCGAAACTTGTCTCAGATACAAGGGTCCCAGATAATCTAGCATTTGCATCCTGGGGGCGCAAGTCAAAGCCAAATAGTCTCACCCGACTATTTAATCTTAAAACATACAGCCTTACCTAGCTGTCAAAACTGTTTTACTAAAACTTTTTTTAGATTCCAGGAGCCCTGTTAATCTAGCATTTGCGGCCTAGGGGACCAAGTCAAAGCAAAATAGTCTCACCCGACTATTAAGTCTTAACACATTCAGCCTCACCTGGAACTCAAAATTGCCTTACCAAAACTTGTCTCAGATACCAGGAACCCTGTTAATCCAGCATTTGCATCCTAGGGGAGCAAGTCAAAGCCAAACAGGCTCACCCGACTATTTAACCTTCAAACATGTATCCTGACCTAGCTGTCAAAACTGTTTTACCAAACCTTGTCTCAGATACCAGGAGCCCTGCCAATCTGGCGTGTGCAGCCTAGGGGAGCAGGTCAAAGCAAAATAGTCTCACCTGCCTATTAAGTCTTAACACATTCAGCCTCAAATAGAACTCAAAATTGCCTTACCAAAACTTGTCTCAGATACCAGGAACGCTGTTAATCCAGCATTTGCATCCTAGGAGCGCAAGACACAGGCAAACAGGCTTACCCGACTATTTAATCTGAAAATATACAGTCTTGCCTAGCTGTCAAAACTGTTTTACCAAACCTTGTCTCAGTTACCAGGAGCCCTGACAATCTTGCGTGTGCAGCCTAGGGGAGAAGTTCAAAGCCAAACAGGCCTACTCTACAATTTAATCTTAAAACAAACAGCCCCATCTGGCTGCCAAAGCTGCTTTATCAAAACTTGTCATGGATACCAGGAGCCCTGTTAATCTAGCATTTGCAGCGTAAGGGAGCACGTCAAAGCCAAATAGCCTCACCCGACTATTAAATCTTAAAACATACAGGCCCATCTGGCCGCCAAAACTGTTTTACCAAAACTTGTCTCAGAAACCAGGAAACCTGTTAATCCAGTATTTGCATCTTGGGGGCGCAAGTCAAAGCCAAACTGGCTTACCCGACTCTTTAATCTTAAAACATACAGTCTTGCCTAGCTGTCAAAACAGTTTTACCAAAACTTGTCTCAGATACCAGAAGCCCTGCCAATCTGGCATGTGCAGCCTAGGGGAGCAGGTCAAAGCAGAACAGGCTCACCCGACTATTTAATACTAAACATACAGCCCCATCTGGCCGCCGAAACTGCTCTACCAAAACCCGGCCAATCTGGCATTTGCAGCCTAGGGGAACAAGTCAAAGCCAATTAGTCGGACCTCATTATCCAATCTGAAAACACACAGTCCCATCTGGTTGCCAAAACTGCTTTACCAAAACATCTATCAGATTCCAGGAGCCCCGCCAATCTGGCATGTGCCGCCTAGGGGCGCAAGTCAAAGCCAAACATGCTCAACCGACTTCTTAATCTTAAAACATACAGTCTTGCCTAGCTGTCAAAACTGTTTTACCAAACCTTGTCTTAGATTCCAGGAGCCCCGCCTATCTGGCATGTGGAGCCTAGGGGAGCAAGCCAAAGCCAAACAGGCTCATCCGACTATTTAATCCTAAAACATACAGCCTCACCTGGAAGTCCAAATTGCTTTACCGAAACTTGTCTCAGATACAAGGATCCCAGATAATCTAGCATTTGCATCCTGGGGGCGCAAGTCAAAGCTAAACAGGCTCACCCGACTATTTAATCTTAAAACATACAGCCTTACCTAGCTGTCAAAACTGTTTTACTAAAACTTTTTTTAGATTCCAGGAGCCCTGTTAATCTAGCATTTGCAGCCTAGGGGACCAAGTCAAAGCAAAATAGTCTCACCCGACTATTAAGTCTTAACACATTCAGCCTCACCTGGAACTCAAAATTGCCTTACCAAAACTTGTCTCAGATACCAGGAACCCTGTTAATCCAGCATTTGCATCCTAGGGGCGCAAGTCACAGCCAAACTGGCTGACCCGACTCTTTAATCTTAAAACATACAGTCTTGCCTAGCTGTCAAAACAGTTTTACCAAAACTTGTCTCAGATACCAGGAGCCCTGCCAATCTGGCATGTGCAGCCTAGGGGAGCAGGTCAAAGCAAAACAGGCTCACCCGACTATTTAATACTAAACATACAGCCCCATCTGGCCGCCGAAACTGCTCTACCAAAACCCGGCCAATCTGGCATTTGCAGCCTAGGGGAACAAGTCAAAGCCAATTAGTCGGACCTCATTATCCAATCTGAAAACACACAGTCCCATCTGGTTGCCAAAACTGCTTTACCAAAACATCTATCAGATTCCAGGAGCCCCGCCAATCTGGCATGTGCCGCCTAGGGGCGCAAGTCAAAGCCAAACATGCTCAACCGACTTTTTAAGCTTAAAACATACAGTCTTGCCTAGCTGTCAAAACTGTTTTACCAAACCTTGTCTTAGATTCCAGGAGCCCCGCATATCTGGCATGTGGAGCCTAGGGGAGCAAGTCAAAGCCAAACAGGCTCATCCGACTATTTAATCCTAAAACATACAGCCTCACCTGGAAGTCAAAATTGCTTTACCGAAACTTGTCTCAGATACAAGGATCCCAGATAATCTAGCATTTGCATCCTGGGGGCGCAAGTCAAAGCTAAACAGGCTCACCCGACTATTTAATCTTAAAACATACAGCCTTACCTAGCTATCAAAACTGTTTTACTAAAACTTTTTTAGATTCCAGGAACCCTGTTAATCTAGCATTTGCAGCCTAGGGGACCAAGTCAAAGCAAAATAGTCTCACCCGACTATTAAGTCTTAACACATTCAGCCTAACCTGTAACTCAAAATTACCTTACCAAAACTTGTCTCACATACCAGGAACCCTGTAAATCCAGTATTTGCATCCTGGGGGCTCAATTCAAAGTTAAACAGGCTCACCCGACTATTTAATCTTAAATCATTCAGCCTTACCTAGCTGTCAAAACTGTTTTACCAAACCTTGTCTTAGATTCCTGGAGCCCCGCCAATCTGGCATGTGTAGCCTAGGGGAGCAAGTCAAAGCCAAACAAGCTCATCCGACTATTTAATCCTAAAACATACAGCCTCACCTGAAAGTCAAAATTGCTTTACCGAAACTTGTCTCAGATGCCAGGAACCCTGTTATTCCAGCATTTGCATCCTAGGGGAGCAAGTCAAAGCCAAACAGGCTCACCCGACTATTTAACCTTCAACCATGTATCTTGACCTAGCTGTCAAAACTGTTTTACCAAACCTTGTCTCAGATACCAGGAGCCCTGCCAATCTGGCGTGTGCAGCCTAGGGGAGCAGGTCAAAGCAGAATAGTCTCACCTGTCTATTAAGTCTTAACACATTCAGCCTCAAATAGAACTCAAAATTGCCTTACCAAAACTTGTCTCAGATACGAGGAACCCTGTTAATCCAGCATTTGCATCCTAGGGGCGCAAGACAAAGGCAAACAGGCTTACCCGACTATTTAATCTGAAAATATACTGTCTTGCCTAGCTGTCAAAACTGTTTTACCAAACCTTGTCTCAGTTACCAGGAGCCCTGACAATCTTGCGTGTGCAGCCTAGGGGAGAAGTTCAAAGCCAAACAGGCTCAGTCTACAATTTAATCTTAAAACAAACAGCCCCATCTGGCTGCCAAAGCTGCTTTATCAAAACTTGTCATGGATACAAGGAGCCCTGTTAATCTAGCATTTGCAGCGTAAGGGAGCACGTCAAAGCCAAATAGCCTCACCCGACTATTAAATCTTAAAACATACAGCCCCATCTGGCCGCCAAAACTGATTTACCAAAACTTGTCTCAGATACCAGGAAACCTGTTAATCCAGTATTTGCATCTTGGGGGTGCAAGTCAAAGCTAAACAGGCTCACACGACTATTTAATCTTAAAACATACAGCCTTTACTAGCTGTCAAAACTGTTTTACTAACACTTTTTTTAGATTTCAGGAGCCCTGTTAATCTAGCATTTGCAGCCTAGGGGACCAGGTCAAAGCAAAATAGTCTCACCCGACTATTAAGTCTTAACACATTCAGCCTCACCTGGAACTCAAAATTGCCTTACCAAAACTTGTCTCAGATACCAGGAACCCTGTTAATCCAGCATTTGCATCCTAGGGGCGCAAGTCAAAGCCAAACTGGCTTACCTGACTCTTTAATCTTAAAACATACAGTCTTGCCTAGCTGTCAAAACAGTTTTACCAAAACTTGTCTCAGATACCAGGAGCCCTGCCAATCTGGCATGTGCAGCCTAGGGGAGCGGGTCAAAGCAAAACAGGCTCACCCGACTATTTAATACTAAACATACAGCCCCATCTGGTCGCCGAAACTGCTCTACCAAAACCCGGCCAAGCTGGCATTTGCAGCCTAGGGGAACAAGTCAAAGCCAATTTGTCGGACCTCATTATCCAATCTGAAAACACACAGTCCCATCTGGTTGCCAAAACTGCTTTACCAAAACATCTATCATGTGCCGCCTAGGGGCGCAAGTCAAAGCCAAACATGCTCAACCGACTTCTTAATCTTAAAACATACAGTCTTGCCTAGCTGTCAAAACAGTTTTACCAAAACTTGTCTCAGATACCAGGAGCCCTGCCAATCTGGCATGTGCAGCCTAGGGGAGCAGGTTAAAGCAGAACAGGCTCACCCGACTATTTAATACTAAACATACAGCCCCATCTGGCCGCCGAAACTGCTCTACCAAAACCCGGCCAATCTGGCATTTTCAGCCTAGGGGAACAAGTCAAAGCCAATTAGTCGGACCTCATTATCCAATCTGAAAACACACAGTCCCATCTGCTTGCCAAAACTGCTTCACCAAAACACCTATCAGATTCCAGGACCAGGACCCCGCCAATCTGGCAAGTGCCGCCTAGGGGCGCAAGTCAAAGACAAACATGCTCAACCGACTTCTTAATCTTAAAACATACAGTCTTGCCTAGCTGTCAAAACTGTTTTACCAAACCTTGTCTTAGATTCCAGGAGCCCCGCCTATCTGGCATGTGGAGCCTAGGGGAGCAAGTCAAAGCCAAACAGGCTCATCCGACTATTTAATCCTAAAACTTACAGCCTCACCTGGAAGTCAAAATTGCTTTACCGAAACTTGTCTCAGATACAAGGATCCCAGATAATCTAGCATTTGCATCCTGGGGGCGCAAGTCAATGCCAAATAGTCTCACCCGACTATTTAATCTTAAAACATACAGCCTTACCTAGCTGTCAAAACTGTTTTACTTAAACTTTTTTTAGATTCCAGGAGCCCTGTTAATCTAGCATTTGCAGCCTAGGGGATCAAGTCAAAGCAAAATAGTCTCACCCGACTATTAAGTCTTAACACTTTCAGCCTCACCTGTAACTCAAAATTACCTTACCAAAACTTGGCTCACATACCAGGAACCCTGTAAATCCAGTATTTGCATCCTGGGGCTCAATTTAAAGTTAAACAGGCTCACACGACTATTTAATCTTAAAACATTCAGCCTTACCTAGCTGTCAAAACTGTTTTACCAAACCTTGTCTTAGATTCCTGGAGCCCCACCAATCTGGCATGTGTAGCCTAGGGGAGCAAGTCAAAGCCAAACAAGCTCATCCGACTATTTAATCCTAAAACATACAGCATCACCTGAAAGTCAAAATTGCTGTACCGAAACTTGTCTCAAATGCCAGGAACCCTGTTATTCCAGCATTTGCATCCTAGGGGAGCAAGTCAAAGCCAAACAGGCTCACCCGACTATTTAACCGTCAAACATGTATCCTGACCTAGCTGTCAAAACTGTTTTACCAAACCTTGTCTCAGATACCAGGAGCCCTGCCAATCTGGCGTGTGCAGCCTAGGGGAGAAAGTCAAAGCAAAATAGTCTCACCTGCCTATTAAGTCTTAACGCATTCAGCCTCAAATAGAACTCAAAATTGCCTTACCAAAACTTGTCTCAGATACGAGGAACCCTGTTAATCCAGCATTTGCATCCTAGGGGCGCAAGACAAAGGCAAACAGGCTTACCCGACTATTAAATCTGAAAATATACAGTCTTGCCTAGCTGTCAAAACTGTATTACCAAACCTTGTCTCAGTTACCAGGAGCCCTGACAATCTTGCGTGTGCAGCCTAGGGGAGAAGTTCAAAGCCAAACAGGCTCAGTCTACAATTTAATCTTAAAACAAACAGCCCCATCTGGCTGCCAAAGCTGCTTTATCAAAACTTGTCATGGATACCAGGAGCCCTGTTAATCTGGCATTTGCAGAGTAAGGGAGCAAGTCAAAGCCAAATAGCCTCACCCAACTATTAAATCTTAAAACATGCAGCCCCATCTGGCCGCCAAAACTGATTTACCAAAACTTGTCTCAGATACCAGGAAACCTGTTAATCCAGTATTTGCATCTTGGGGGCGCAAGTCAAAGCTAAACAGGCTCACCCGACTATTTAATCTTAAAACATACAGCCTTACCTAGCTGTCAAAACTGTTTTACTAAAACTTGTTTTAGATTCCAGGAGCCCTATTAATCTAGCATTTGCAGCCTAGGAGACCAGGTCAAAGCAAAATAGTCTCACCCGACTATTAAGTATTAACACATTCAGCCTCACCTGGAACTCAAAATTGCCTTACCAAAACTTGTCTCAGATACCAGGAACCCTGTTAATCCAGCATTTGCATCCTAGGGGCGCAAGTCAAAGCCAAACTGGCTTACCCGACTCTTTAATCTTAAAACATACAGTCTTGCCTAGCTGTCAAAACAGTTTTACCAAAACTTGTCTCAGATACCAGGAGGCCTGCCAATCTGGCATGTGCAGCCTAGGGGAGCAACAGGCTTACCCGACTATTTAATCTGAAAATATACAGTCTTGCCTAGCTGTCAAAACTGTTTTACCAAACCTTGTCTCAGTTACCAGGAGCCCTGCCAATCTGGCGTGTGCAACCTAGGGGAGCAGGTCAAAGCAAAATAGTCTCACCTGCCTATTAAGTCTTAACACATTCAGCCTCAACTAGAACTCAAAATTGCCTTACCAAAACTTGTCTCAGATACCAGGAACCCTGTTAATCCAGCATTTGCATTCTAGGGGCGCAAGTCAAAGCCAAACTGGCTTACCCGACTCTTTAATCTTAAAACATACAGTATTGCCGAGCTGTCAAAACAGTTTTACCAAAACTTGTCTCAGATACCAGGAGCCCTGCCAATCTGGCATGTGCAGCCTAGGGGAGCAGGTCAAAGCAAAACAGGCTCACCCGACTATTTAATACTAAACATACAGCCCCATCTGGCCGCCGAAACTGCTCTACCAAAACCCGGCCAATCTGGCATTTGCAGCCTAGGGGAACAAGTCAAAGCCAAACATGCTCAACCGACTTCTTAATCTTAAAACATACAGTCTTGCCTAGCTGTCAAAACTGTTTTACTAAAACTTTTTTTAGATTCCAGGAGCCCAGCCTATCTGGCATGTGGAGCCTAGGGGAGCAAGTCAAAGCCAAACAGGCTCATCCGACTATTTAATCCTAAAACATACAGCCTCACCTGGAAGTCAAAATTGCTTTACCGAAACTTGTCTCAGATACAAGGATCCCAGATAATCTAGCATTTGCATCCTGGGGGCCCAAGTCAAAGCCAAATGGTCTCACCCAACTATTTAATCTTAAAATATACAGCCTTACCTAGCTGTCAAAACTGTTTTACTAAAACTTTTTTTAGATTCCAGGTGCCCTGTTAATCTAGCATTTGCAGCCTAGGGGACCAAGTCAAAGCAAAATAGTCTCACCCGACTATTAAGTCTTAACACATTCAGCCTCACCTGTAACTCAAAATTGCCTTACCAAAACTTGTCTCAGATACCAGGAACCCTGTAAATCCAGTATTTGCATCCTGGGGGCGCAATTCAAAGTTAAACAGGCTCACCCGACTATTTAATCTGAAAACATTCAGCCTTACCTAGCTGTCAAAACTGTTTTACCAAACCTTGTCTTAGATTCCTGGAGCCCCGCCAATCTGGCATGTGTAGCCTAGGGGAGCAAGTCAAAGCCAAACAAGCTTATCCGACTATTTAATCTTAAAGCTTACAGCCTTACCTAGCTGTCAAAACTGTTTTGACAAAACTTGTCTTAGATTCCAGGAGCCCCGCCAATCTGGCATGTGCAGCCTAGGGGAGCAAGTCAAAGCCAAACAGGCTCATCCGACTATTTAATCCTAAAACATATAGCCCCATCTGGCCGCCAAAACTGATTTACCAAAACCTATCTCAGTTACCAGGAACCCTGCCAATCTGGCATTTGCAGCCTAGGGGACCAAGTCAAAGCAAAATAGTCTCACCCGACTATTAAGTCTTAACACATACAGCCTCACCTGGAAGTCAAAATTGCTTTACCGAAAGTTGTCTCAAATATAAGGTGCCCTGATAGTCTAGCATTTGCAGCCTAGTCTCACCCGACTTTTAAACTTTAAAACATACAACCCCATTTGGCCGACAAAACTGCTTTCCCAAAACTTGTCTCAGATACCAGGAGCCCTGTTATTCCAGCATTTGCATCCTAGGGGCGCAAGTCAAAGCCAAACACGCTCACCCGACTATTTATTCTTAAAGCATACAGCCTTACCTAGCTGTCAAAACTGATTTAGCAAAACTTGTCTTAGATTCCAGGAGTCCCGCCAATCTGTCATGTGCAGCCTAGGGGAGGAAGACAAAGTCAAATAGCCTCACCCGACTATTAAATCTTAAAACATATAGTTCATCTGGCCGCCAAAACTGATTTACCAAAACTTGTCCCAGATACCAGGAACCCTGTTAATCCAGCATTTGCATCCTAGGGGAGCAAGTCAAAGTCAAACAGACTCACCCGACTATTTAACCTTAAAACATACAGACTTACGTAGCTGTCAAAACTGTTTTACCAAAGCTTTTTTTATCTGCCGCCTAGGGGGAAGTCAAAGCCAAATAGTCTCACACGACTATTAAATCTGAAAACATTCAGCATCACCTGGAACTCAAAATTGCCTTACCAAAACTTGTTTCAGATACCAGGAACCCTGTTAATCCAGCATTTGCATCCTAGGGGCGCAAGTCTAAGCCAAACAGGCTCACCCGACTATTAAATCTTAAAACATATAGCCCCATCTGGCCGCCAAAACTGATTTACGAAAACTTGTCTTAGATACCAGAAACCCTGTTATTCCAGCATTTGCATTTTAGGGGCGCAAGTCAAAGCCAAACACGCTCACCCGACTATTTATTCTTAAAGCATACAGCCTTACCTAGCTGTCAAAACTGATTTACCAAAACTTGTCTTAAATTCCAGGAGCCCCGCCAATCTGGCATGTGCAGCCTAGGGGAGCAAGTCAAAGCCAAATAGGCTCATCCGACTATTTAATCCTAAAACATATAGCCCCATAGACGCCAAAACTGATTTACCAAAACTTGTCTTAGATACCAGGAACCCTGTTATTCCAGCATTCAAAGTCAAACAGACTCACCCGATTATTTAAAACATACAGACTTACGTAGCTGTCAAAACTGTTTTACCAAAACTTTTTTTAGATTCCAGGAGCCCCGCCAATCTGTCATGTACCGCCTAGGGGAGAAAGTCAAAGCCAAATAGTCTCACACGACTATTAAGTCTGAATACATTCAGCCTCACCTGGAACTCAAAATTGCCTTACCAAAACTTGTCTTAGTTACCAGGAACCCTAATATTCCAGCATTTGCATCCTAGGGGCGCAAGTCAAAGCCAAACACGCTCACCCGACTATTTAATCTTAAAGCATACAGCCTTACCTAGCTGTCAAAACTGATTTACCAAAACTTGTCTCAGATACCATGAGCCCTGTTAATCCAGCATTTGCATCCTAGGGGAGCAAGTCAAAGTCAAATAGTCTCACCCGACTATTGAATTTTAAATTATATAGCCCCACCTGGCTGCCAAAACTGATTTAACAAAACTTGTCTCAAATACCAGGAACCCTTTTAATCCAGTTTTTGCATCATGGGGGAGCAAGTCAAAGTCAAACAGACTCATCCGACTATTTAACCTTAAAACATACAGACCTACGTAGCTGTCAAAACTGTTTTACCAAAACTTTTTTTAGATTCCAATAGCCCCGCCAATCTGGCATGTACCGCCTAGGGGAGAAAGTCAAAGCCAAATAGTCTCACACGACTATTAAGTCTGAATACATTCAGCCTCACCTGGAACTTAAAATTGCCTTACCAAAACTTGTCTTAGATACCAGGAACACTGTTTTTCCAGCATTTGCATCCTAGGGGCGGAAGTCAAAGCCAAACACGCTCACCCGACTATTTAATCTTAAAGCAAACAGCCTTACCTAGCTGTCAAAACTGTTTTACCAAAACTTGTCTTAGATTCCAGGAGCCCCGCCAATCAGGCATGTGCAGCCTAGGGGAGCAAGTCAAAGCCAAACAGGCTCATCCGACTATTTAATTCTAAAACATATAGCCCCATCTGGCTGCCAAAACTGATTTACCAAAACTTGTCTCAGATACCAGGAACCCTGTTAATCCAGCATTTGCTTCCTAGGGGAGCAAGTCAAAGTCAAAAAGACTCACCCGACTATTTAACCTTAAAACATACAGACTTACGTAGCTGTCAAAACTGTTTTACCAAAGCTTTTTTTAGATTCCAGGAGCCCCGCCAATCTGGCATCTCCCGCCTAGGGGAGAAAGTCAAAGCCAAATAGTCTCACACGACTATTAAATCTGAAAACATTCAGCATCACCTGGAACTAAAAATTGCCTTACCAAAACTTGTCTCAGATATCAAGAACCCTGTTAATTCAGCATTTGCATCCTAGGGGCGCAAGTCAAAGCCAAACAGGCTCACCAAACTATTAAATCTTAAAACATATAGCCCCATCTGGCCGCCAAAGCTGATTTACGAAAACTTGTCTTAGATACCAGGAACCCTGTTATTCCAGCATTTGCATTTTAGGGGCGCAAGTCAAAGCCAAACACGCTCACCCGACTATTTAATCTTAAAGAATACAGCCTTACCTAGCTGTCAAAACTGATTTACCAAAACTTGTCTTAGATTCCAGGTGTCCCGCCAATCTGGCATATGCAGCCTAGGTGAGGAAGACAAAGCCAAATAGCCTCACCCGACTATTAAATCTTAAAACCAATAGCCTCATCTGGCCGCCAAAACTGATTTACCAAAACTTGGCTCAGATACCAGAACCCTGTTAATCCAGCATTTGCATCCTAGGGGAGCAAGTCAAAGTCAAACAGACTCACCCGACTATTTAACCTTAAAACATACAGACCTACGTAGCTGTCAAAACTGTTTTACCAAAACTTTTTTTAGATTCCAGGAGCCCCGCCAATCTGGCATGTACCGCCTAGGGGATAAAGTCAAAGCCAAATAGTCTCACACGACTATTAAATCTGAAAACATTCAGCATCACCTGGAACTAAAAATTGCCTTACCAAAACTTGTCTCAGATATCAAGAACCCTGTTAATTCAGCATTTGCATCCTAGGGGCGCAAGTCAAAGCCAAACAGGCTCACCAAACTATTAAATCTTAAAACATATAGCCCCATCTGGCCGCCAAAGCTGATTTACGAAAACTTGTCTTAGATACCAGGAACCCTGTTATTCCAGCATTTGCATTTTAGGGGCGCAAGTCAAAGCCAAACACGCTCACCCGACTATTTAATCTTAAAGAATACAGCCTTACCTAGCTGTCAAAACTGATTTACCAAAACTTGTCTTAGATTCCAGGTGTCCCGCCAATCTGGCATATGCAGCCTAGGTGAGGAAGACAAAGCCAAATAGCCTCACCCGACTATTAAATCTTAAGACCAATAGCCTCATCTGGTCGCCAAAACTGATTTACCAAAACTTGGCTCAGATACCAGAACCCTGTTAATCCAGCATTTGCATCCTAGGGGAGCAAGTCAAAGTCAAACAGACTCACCCGACTATTTAACCTTAAAACATACAGACCTACGTAGCTGTCAAAACTGTTTTACCAAAACTTTTTTTAGATTCCAGGAGCCCCGCCAATCTGGCATGTACCGCCTAGGGGATAAAGTCAAAGCCAAATAGTCTCACACGACTATTAAATCTGAAAACATTCAGCATCACCTGGAACTCAAAATTGCCTTACCAAAACTTGTTTCAGATACCAGGAACCCTGTTAATCCAGCATTTGCATCCTAGGGGAGCAAGTCAAAGCCAAACAGGCTCACCAAACTATTAAATCTTAAAGCAAACAGCCTTACCTAGCTGTCAAAACTGTTTTACCAAAATTTGTCTTAGATTCCAGGAGCCCCGCCAATCTGGCATGTGCAGCCTAGGGGAGCAAGTCAATGCCAAACAGGCTCATCCGACTATTTAATCCTAAAACATTCAGCCTCACCTGGAACTCAAAATTGCCTTACCAAAACCTATCAAAGTTACCAGGAACCCTGTTAATCTAGCATTTGCAGCCTAGGGGAGCAAGACAAAGCCAAATAGTCTCACCCGACTATTAAATTTTAAATCATATAGCCCCACCTGGCCGCCAAAACTGATTTACCAAAACTTGTCTCAGATACCAGGAACCCTGTTAATCCAGCATTTGCATCCTAGGGGAGCAAGTCAAAGTCAAACAGACTCACCCGACTATTTAACCTTAAAACATACAGACTTACGTAGCTGTCAAAACTGTTTTACCAAAGCTTTTTTTAGATTCCAGGAGCCCCGCCAATCTGGCATCTGCCGCCTAGGGGAGAAAGTCAAAGCCAAATAGTCTCACACGACTATTAAATCTGAAAACATTCAGCATCACCTGGAACTCAAAATTGCCTTACCAAAACTTGTTTCAGATACCAGGAACCCTGTTAATCCAGCATTTGCATCCTAGGGGAGCAAGTCAAAGCCAAACAGGCTCACCAAACTATTAAATCTTAAAACATATAGCCCCATCTGGCCGCCAAGGCTGATTTACGAAAACTTGTCTTAGATACCAGGAACCCTGTTATTCCAGCATTTGCATTTTAGGGGCGCAAGTCAAAGCCAAACACGCTCACCCGACTATTTAATCTTAAAGCATACAGCCTTACCTAGCTGTCAAAACTGATTTACCAAAACTTGTCTTAGATTCCAGGTGTCCCGCCAATCTGGCATATGCAGCCTAGGTGAGGAAGACAAAGCCAAATAGCCTCACCCGACTATTAAATCTTAAAACAAATAGTCTCATCTGGCCGCCAAAACTGATTTACCAAAACTTGGCTCAGATACCAGAACCCTGTTAATCCAGCATTTGCATCCTAGGGGAGCAAGTCAAAGTCAAACAGACTCACCCGACTATTTAACCTTAAAACATACAGACCTACGTAGCTGTCAAAACTGTTTTACCAAAACTTTTTTTAGATTCCAGGAGCCCCGCCAATCTGGGATGTACCGCCTAGGGGAGAAAGTCAAAGCCAAATAGTCTCACACGACTATTAAGTCTGAATACATTCAGCCTCACCTGGAACTCAAAATTGCCTTACCAAAACTTGTCTTAGATACCAGGAACCCTGTTATTCCAGCATTTGCATCCTAGGGGCGCAAGTCAAAGCCAAACACGCTCACCCGACTATTTAATCTTAAAGCAAACAGCCTTACCTAGCTGTCAAAACTGTTTTACCAAAATTTGTCTTAGATTCCAGGAGCCCCGCCAATCTGGCATGTGCAGCCTAGGGGAGCAAGTCAATGCCAAACAGGCTCATCCGACTATTTAATCCTAAAACATATAGCCCCATCTGGCCGCCAAAACTGATTTACCAAAACCTATCAAAGTTACCAGGAACCATGTTAATCTAGCATTTGCAGCCTAGGGGAGCAAGACAAAGCCAAATAGTCTCACCCGACTATTAAGTCTGAATACATTCAGCCTCACCTGGAACTCAAAATTGCCTTACCAAAACTTGTCTTAGATACCAGGAACCCTGTTATTCCAGCATTTGCATCCTAGGGGCGCAAGTCAAAGCCAAACACGCTCACCCGACTATTTAATCTTAAAGCAAACAGCCTTACCTAGCTGTCAAAACTGTTTTACCAAAATTTGTCTTAGATTCCAGGAGCCCCGCCAATCTGGCATGTGCAGCCTAGGGGAGCAAGTCAAAGCCAAGCAGGACCATCCGACTATTTAATCCTAAAACATATAGCCCCATAGACGCCAAAACTGATTTTCCCACTGAGCAGCTGTCAAAACTGTTTTACCAAACCTTGTCTTAGATTCCAGGAGCCCCGCCAATCTGGCATGTGTAGCCTAGGGGAGCAAGTCAAAGCCAAACAAGCTCATCCGACTATTTAATCCTAAAACATACAGCCTCACCTGAAAGTCAAAATTGCTTTACCGAAACTTGTCTCAGATGCCAGGAACCCTGTTATTCCAGCATTTGCATCCTAGGGGAGCAAGTCAAAGCCAAACAGGCTCACCCGACTATTTAACCTTCAAACATGTATCCTGACCTAGCTGTCAAAACTGTTTTACCAAACCTTGTCTCAGTTACCAGGAGCCCTGACAATCTTGCGTGTGCAGCCTAGGGGAGAAGTTCAAAGCCAAACAGGCCTACTCTACAATTTAATCTTAAAACAAACAGCCCCATCTGGCTGCCAAAGCTGCTTTATCAAAACTTGTCATGGATACCAGGAGCCCTGTTAATCTAGCATTTGCAGCGTAAGGGAGCACGTCAAAGCCAAATAGCCTCACCCGACTATTAAATCTTAAAACATACAGGCCCATCTGGCCGCCAAAACTGATTTACCAAAACTTGTCTCAGAAACCAGGAAACCTGTTAATCCAGTATTTGCATCTTGGGGGCGCAAGTCAAAGCCAAACTGGCTTACCCGACTCTTTAATCTTAAAACATACAGTCTTGCCTAGCTGTCAAAACAGTTTTACCAAAACTTGTCTCAGATACCAGGAGCCCTGCCTATCTGGCATGTGCAGCCTAGGGGAGCAGGTCAAAGCAGAACAGGCTCACCCGACTATTTAATACTAAACATACAGCCCCATCTGGCCGCCGAAACTGATTTACCAAAACTTGTCTCAGATACCAGGAAACCTGTTAATCCAGTATTTGCATCTTGGGGGCGCAAGTCAAAGCTAAACAGGCTCACACGACTATTTAATCTTAAAACATACAGCCTTACCTAGCTGTCAAAACTGTTTTACTAAAACTTTTTTTAGATTTCAGGAGCCCTGTTAGTCTAGCATTTGCAGCCTAGGGGACCAGGTCAAAGCAAAATAGTCTCACCCGACTATTAAGTCTTAACACATTCAGCCTCATCTGGAACTCAAAATTGCCTTACCAAAACTTGTCTCAGATACCAGGAACCCTGTTAATCCAGCATTTGCATCCTAGGGGCGCAAGTCAAAGCCAAACTGGCTTACCCGACTCTTTAATCTTAAAACATACAGTCTTGCCTAGCTGTCAAAACAGTTTTACCAAAACTTGTCTCAGATACCAGGAGCCCTGCCTATCTGGCATGTGCAGCCTAGGGGAGCAGGTCAAAGCAAAACAGGCTCACCCGACTATTTAATACTAAACATACAGCCCCATCTGGCCGCCGAAACTGCTCTACCAAAACCCGGCCAATCTGGCATTTGCAGCCTAGGGGAACAAGTCAAAGCCAATTAGTCGGACCTCATTATCCAATCTGAAAACACACAGTCCCATCTGGTTGCCAAAACTGCTTTACCAAAACATCTATCAGATTCCAGGAGCCCCGCCAATCTGGCATGTGCCGCCTAGGGGCGCAAGTCAAAGCCAAACATGCTCAACCGACTTCTTAATCTTAAAACATACAGTCTTGCCTAGCTGTCAAAACTGTTTTACCAAACCTTGTCTTAGATTCCAGGAGCCCCGCCTATCTGGCATGTGGAGCCTAGGGGAGCAAGCCAAAGCCAAACAGGCTCATCCGACTATTTAATCCTAAAACATACAGCCTCACCTGGAAGTCCAAATTGCTTTACCGAAACTTGTCTCAGATACAAGGATCCCAAATAATCTAGCATTTGCATCCTGGGGGCGCAAGTCAAAGCCAAATAGTCTCACCCGACTATTTAATCTTAAAACATTCAGCCTTACCTAGCTGTCAAAACTGTTTTACTAAAACTTTTTTTAGATTCCAGGAGCCCTGTTAATCTAGCATTTGCAGCCTAGGGGACCAAGTCAAAGCAAAATAGTCTCACCCGACTATTAAGTCTTAACACATTCAGCCTCACCTGGAACTCAAAATTGCCTTACCAAAACTTGTCTCAGATACCAGGAACCCTGTTAATCCAGCATTTGCATCCTAGGGGCGCAAGTCACAGCCAAACTGGCTGACCCGACTCTTTAATCTTAAAACATACAGTCTTGCCTAGCTGTCAAAACAGTTTTACCAAAACTTGTCTCAGATACCAGGAGCCCTGCCAATCTGGCATGTGCAGCCTAGGAGAGCAGGTCAAAGCAAAACAGGCTCACCCGACTATTTAATACTAAACATACAGCCCCATCTGGCCGCCGAAACTGCTCTACCAAAACCCGGCCAATCTGGCATTTGCAGCCTAGGGGAACAAGTCAAAGCCAATTAGTCGGACCTCATTATCCAATCTGAAAACACACAGTCCCATCTGGTTGCCAAAACTGCTTTACCAAAACATCTATCAGATTCCAGGAGCCCCGCCAATCTGGCATGTGCCGCCTAGGGGCGCAAGTCAAAGCCAAACATGCTCAACCGACTTCTTAATCTTAAAACATACAGTCTTGCCTAGCTGTCAAAACTGTTTTACCAAACCTTGTCTTAGATTCCAGGAGCCCCGCCTATCTGGCATGTGTAGCCTAGGGGAGCAAGCCAAAGCCAAACAGGCTCATCCGACTATTTAATCCTAAAACATACAGCCTCACCTGGAAGTCCAAATTGCTTTACCGAAACTTGTCTCAGATACAAGGATCCCAAATAATCTAGCATTTGCATCCTGGGGGCGGAAGTCAAAGCCAAATAGTCTCACCCGACTATTTAATCTTAAAACATACAGCCTTACCTAGCTGTCAAAACTGTTTTACTAAAACTTTTTTTAGATTCCAGGAGCCCTGTTAATCTAGCATTTGCAGCCTAGGGGACCAAGTCAAAGCAAAATAGTCTCACCCGACTATTAAGTCTTAACACATTCAGCCTCACCTGGAACTCAAAATTGCCTTACCAAAACTTGTCTCAGATACCAGGAACCCTGTTAATCCAGCATTTGCATCCTAGGGGCGCAAGTCACAGCCAAACTGGCTGACCCGACTCTTTAATCTTAAAACATACAGTCTTGCCTAGCTGTCAAAACAGTTTTACCAAAACTTGTCGCAGATACCAGGAGCCCTGCCAATCTGGCATGTGCAGCCTAGGGGAGCAGGTCAAGGCAAAACAGGCTCACCCGACTATTTAATACTAAACATACAGCCCCATCTGGCCGCCGAAACTGCTCTACCAAAACCCGGCCAATCTGGCATTTGCAGCCTAGGGGAACAAGTCAAAGCCAATTAGTCGGACCTCATTATCCAATCTGAAAACACACAGTCCCATCTGGTTGCCAAAACTGCTTTACCAAAACATCTATCAGATTCCAAGAGCCCCGCCAATCTGGCATGTGCCGCCTAGGGGCGCAAGTTAAAACCAAACATGCTCAACCGACTTTTAAAGCTTAAAACATACAGTCTTGCCTAGCTGTCAAAACTGTTTTACCAAACCTTGTCTTAGATTCCAGGAGCCCCGCATATCTGGCATGTGGAGCCTAGGGGAGCAAGTCGAAGCCAAACAGGCTCATCCGACTATTTAATCCTAAAACATACAGCCTCACCTGGAAGTCAAAATTGCTTTACCGAAACTTGTCTCAGATACAAGGATCCCAGATAATCTAGCATTTGCATCCTGGGGGCGCAAGTCAAAGCTAAACAGGCTCACCCGACTATTTAATCTTAAAACATACAGCCTTACCTAGCTATCAAAACTGTTTTACTAAAACTTTTTTAGATTCCAGGAACCCTGTTAATCTAGCATTTGCAGCCTAGGGGACCAAGTCAAAGCAAAATAGTCTCACCCGACTATTAAGTCTTAACACATTCAGCCTCACCTGGAACTCAAAATATCCTTACCAAAACTTGTCTCAGATACCAGGAACCCTGTTAATCCAGCATTTGCATCCTAGGGGAGCAAGTCAAAGCCAAACAGGCTCACCCGACTATTTAACCTTCAAACATGTATCCTGACCTAGCTGTCAAAACTGTTTTACCAAACCTTGTCTCAGATACCAGGAGCCCTGCCAATCTGGCGTGTGCAGCCTAGGGGAGCAGGTCAAAGCAAAATAGTCTCACCTGCCTATTAAGTCTTAACACATTCAGCCTCAAATAGAACTCAAAATTGCCTTACCAAAACTTGTCTCAGATACCAGGAACCCTGTTAATCCAGCATTTGCATCCTAGGGGAGCAAGTCAAAGCCAAACAGGCTCACCCGACTATTTAACCTTCAAACATGTATCCTGACCTAGCTGTCAAAACTGTTTTACCAAACCTTGTCTCAGATACCAGGAGCCCTGCCAATCTGGCGTGTGCAGCCTAGGGGAGCAGGTCAAAGCAAAATAGTCTCACCTGCCTATTAAGTCTTAACACATTCAGCCTCAAATAGAACTCAAAATTGCCTTACCAAAACTTGTCTCAGATACCAGGAACGCTGTTAATCCAGCATTTGCATCCTAGGAGCGCAAGACACAGGCAAACAGGCTTACCCGACTATTTAATCTGAAAATATACAGTCTTGCCTAGCTGTCAAAACTGTTTTACCAAACCTTGTCTCAGTTACCAGGAGCCCTGACAATCTTGCGTGTGCAGCCTTGGGGAGAAGTTCAAAGCCAAACAGGCCTACTCTACAATTTAATCTTAAAACAAACAGCCCCATCTGGCTGCCAAAGCTGCTTTATCAAAACTTGTCATGGATACCAGGAGCCCTGTTAATCTAGCATTTGCAGCGTAAGGGAGCACGTCAAAGCCAAATAGCCTCACCCGACTATTAAATCTTAAAACATACAGGCCCATCTGGCCGCCAAAACTGATTTACCAAAACTTGTCTCAGAAACCAGGAAACCTGTTAATCCAGTATTTGCATCTTGGGGGCGCAAGTCAAAGCCAAACTGGCTTACCCGACTCTTTAATCTTAAAACATACAGTCTTGCCTAGCTGTCAAAACAGTTTTACCAAAACTTGTCTCAGATACCAGAAGCCCTGCCAATCTGGCATGTGCAGCCTAGGGGAGCAGGTCAAAGCAGAACAGGCTCACCCGACTATTTAATACTAAACATACAGCCCCATCTGGCCGCCGAAACTGATTTACCAAAACTTGTCTCAGATACCAGGAAACCTGTTAATCCAGTATTTGCATCTTGGGGGCGCAAGTCAAAGCTAAACAGGCTCACACGACTATTTAATCTTAAAACATACAGCCTTACCTAGCTGTCAAAACTGTTTTACTAAAACTTTTTTTAGATTTCAGGAGCCCTGTTAGTCTAGCATTTGCAGCCTAGGGGACCAGGTCAAAGCAAAATAGTCTCACCCGACTATTAAGTCTTAACACATTCAGCCTCATCTGGAACTCAAAATTGCCTTACCAAAACTTGTCTCAGATACCAGGAACCCTGTTAATCCAGCATTTGCATCCTAGGGGCGCAAGTCAAAGCCAAACTGGCTTACCCGACTCTTTAATCTTAAAACATACAGTCTTGCCTAGCTGTCAAAACAGTTTTACCAAAACTTGTCTCAGATACCAGGAGCCCTGCCTATCTGGCATGTGCAGCCTAGGGGAGCAGGTCAAAGCAAAACAGGCTCACCCGACTATTTAATACTAAACATACAGCCCCATCTGGCCGCCGAAACTGCTCTACCAAAACCCGGCCAATCTGGCATTTGCAGCCTAGGGGAACAAGTCAAAGCCAATTAGTCGGACCTCATTATCCAATCTGAAAACACACAGTCCCATCTGGTTGCCAAAACTGCTTTACCAAAACATCTATCAGATTCCAGGAGCCCCGCCAATCTGGCATGTGCCGCCTAGGGGCGCAAGTCAAAGCCAAACATGCTCAACCGACTTCTTAATCTTAAAACATACAGTCTTGCCTAGCTGTCAAAACTGTTTTACCAAACCTTGTCTTAGATTCCAGGAGCCCCGCCTATCTGGCATGTGGAGCCTAGGGGAGCAAGCCAAAGCCAAACAGGCTCATCCGACTATTTAATCCTAAAACATACAGCCTCACCTGGAAGTCCAAATTGCTTTACCGAAACTTGTCTCAGATACAAGGATCCCAAATAATCTAGCATTTGCATCCTGGGGGCGGAAGTCAAAGCCAAATAGTCTCACCCGACTATTTAATCTTAAAACATTCAGCCTTACCTAGCTGTCAAAACTGATTTACTAAAACTTTTTTTAGATTCCAGGAGCCCTGTTAATCTAGCATTTGCAGCCTAGGGGACCAAGTCAAAGCAAAATAGTCTCACCCGACTATTAAGTCTTAACACATTCAGCCTCACCTGGAACTCAAAATTGCCTTACCAAAACTTGTCTCAGATACCAGGAACCCTGTTAATCCAGCATTTGCATCCGTGGGGCGCAAGTCACAGCCAAACTGGCTGACCCGACTCTTTAATCTTAAAACATACAGTCTTGCCTAGCTGTCAAAACAGTTTTACCAAAACTTGTCTCAGATACCAGGAGCCCTGCCAATCTGGCATGTGCAGCCTAGGGGAGCAGGTCAAAGCAAAACAGGCTCACCCGACTATTTAATACTAAACATACAGCCCCATCTGGCCGCCGAAACTGCTCTACCAAAACCCGGCCAATCTGGCATTTGCAGCCTAGGGGAACAAGTCAAAGCCAATTAGTCGGACCTCATTATCCAATCTGAAAACACACAGTCCCATCTGGTTGCCAAAACTGCTTTACCAAAACATCTATCAGATTCCAAGAGCCCCGCCAATCTGGCATGTGCCGCCTAGGGGCGCAAGTTAAAACCAAACATGCTCAACCGACTTTTAAAGCTTAAAACATACAGTCTTGCCTAGCTGTCAAAACTGTTTTACCAAACCTTGTCTTAGATTCCAGGAGCCCCGCATATCTGGCATGTGGAGCCTAGGGGAGCAAGTCGAAGCCAAACAGGCTCATCCGACTATTTAATCCTAAAACATACAGCCTCACCTGGAAGTCAAAATTGCTTTACCGAAACTTGTCTCAGATACAAGGATCCCAGATAATCTAGCATTTGCATCCTGGGGGCGCAAGTCAAAGCTAAACAGGCTCACCCGACTATTTAATCTTAAAACATACAGCCTTACCTAGCTATCAAAACTGTTTTACTAAAACTTTTTTAGATTCCAGGAACCCTGTTAATCTAGCATTTGCAGCCTAGGGGACCAAGTCAAAGCAAAATAGTCTCACCCGACTATTAAGTCTTAACACATTCAGCCTCACCTGTAACTCAAAATTACCTTACCAAAACTTGTCTCACATACCAGGAACCCCGTAAATCCAGTATTTGCATCCTGGGGGCTCAATTCAAAGTTAAACAGGCTCACCCGACTATTTAATCTTAAATCATTCAGCCTTACCTAGCTGTCAAAACTGTTTTAACAAACCTTGTCTTAGATTCCTGGAGCCCCGCCAATCTGGCATGTGTAGCCTAGGGGAGCAAGTCAAAGCCAAACAAGCTCATCCGACTATTTAATCCTAAAACATACAGCCTCACCTGAAAGTCAAAATTGCTTTACCGAAACTTGTCTCAGATGCCAGGAACCCTGTTATTCCAGCATTTGCATCCTAGGGGAGCAAGTCAAAGCCAAACAGGCTCACCCGACTATTTAACCTTCAACCATGTATCTTGACCTAGCTGTCAAAACTGTTTTACCAAACCTTGTCTCAGATACCAGGAGCCCTGCCAATCTGGCGTGTGCAGCCTAGGGGAGCAGGTCAAAGCAGAATAGTCTCACCTGCCTATTAAGTCTTAACACATTCAGCCTCAAATAGAACTCAAAATTGCCTTACCAAAACTTGTCTCAGATACGAGGAACCCTGTTAATCCAGCATTTGCATCCTAGGGGCGCAAGACAAAGGCAAACAGGCTTACCCGACTATTTAATCTGAAAATATACTGTCTTGCCTAGCTGTCAAAACTGTTTTACCAAACCTTGTCTCAGTTACCAGGAGCCCTGACAATCTTGCGTGTGCAGCCTAGGGGAGAAGTTCAAAGCCAAACAGGCTCACTCTACAATTTAATCTTAAAACAAACAGCCCCATCTGGCTGCCAAAGCTGCTTTATCAAAACTTGTCATGGATACCAGGAGCCCTGTTAATCTAGCATTTGCAGCGTAAGGGAGCACGTCAAAGCCAAATAGCCTCAGCCGACTATTAAATCTTAAAACATACAGCCCCATCTGGCCGCCAAAACTGATTTACCAAAACTTGTCTCAGATACCAGGAAACCTGTTAATCCAGTATTTGCATCTTGGGGGCGCAAGTCAAAGCTAAACAGGCTCACACGACTATTTAATCTTAAACCATACAGCCTTTACTAGCTGTCAAAACTGTTTTACTAACACTTTTTTTAGATTTCAGGAGCCCTGTTAATCTAGCATTTGCAGCCTAGGGGACCAGGTCAAAGCAAAATTGTCTCACCCGACTATTAAGTCTTAACACATTCAGCCTCACCTGGAACTCAAAATTGCCTTACCAAAACTTGTCTCAGATACCAGGAACCCTGTTAATCCAGCATTTGCATCCTAGGGGCGCAAGTCAAAGCCAAACTGGCTTACCTGACTCTTTAATCTTAAAACATAAAGTCTTGCCTAGCTGTCAAAACAGTTTTACCAAAACTTGTCTCAGATACCAAGAGCCCTGCCAATCTGGCATGTGCAGCCTAGGGGAGCGGGTCAAAGCAAAACAGGCTCACCCGACTATTTAATACTAAACATACAGCCCCATCTGGTCGCCGAAACTGCTCTACCAAAACCCGACCAAGCTGGCATTTGCAGCCTAGGGGAATAAGTCAAAGCCAATTTGTCGGACCTTATTATCCAATCTGAAAACACACAGTCCCATCTGGTTGCCAAAACTGCTTTACCAAAACATCTATCATGTGCCGCCTAGGGGCGCAAGTCAAAGCCAAACATGCTCAACCGACTTCTTAATCTTAAAACATACAGTCTTGCCTAGCTGTCAAAACAGTTTTACCAAAACTTGTCTCAGATACCAGGAGCCCTGCCAATCTGGCATGTGCAGCCTAGGGGAGCAGGTTAAAGCAGAACAGGCTCACCCGACTATTTAATACTAAACATACAGCCCCATCTGGCCGCCGAAACTGCTCTACCAAAACCCGGCCAATCTGGCATTTTCAGCCTAGGGGAACAAGTCAAAGCCAATTAGTCGGACCTCATTATCCAATCTGAAAACACACAGTCCCATCTGCTTGCCAAAACTGCTTTACCAAAACACCTATCAGATTCCAGGACCAGGACCCCGCCAATCTGGCAAGTGCCGCCTAGGGGCGCAATTCAAAGACAAACATGCTCAACCGACTTCTTAATCTTAAAACATACAGTCTTGCCTAGCTGTCAAAACTGTTTTACCAAACCTTGTCTTAGATTCCAGGAGCCCCGCCTATCTGGCATGTGGAGCCTAGGGGAGCAAGTCAAAGCCAAACAGGCTCATCCGACTATTTAATATTAAAACTTACAGCCTCACCTGGAAGTCAAAATTGCTTTACCGAAACTTGTCTCAGATACAAGGATCCCAGATAATCTAGCATTTGCATCCTGGGGGCGCAAGTCAATGCCAAATAGTCTCACCCGACTATTTAATCTTAAAACATACAGCCTTACCTAGCTGTCAAAACTGTTTTACTAAAACTTTTTTTAGATTCCAGGAGCCCTGTTAATCTAGCATTTGCAGCCTAGGGGATCAAGTCAAAGCAAAATAGTCTCACCCGACTATTAAGTCTTAACACTTTCAGCCTCACCTGTAACTCAAAATTACCTTACCAAAACTTGGCTCACATACCAGGAACCCTGTAAATCCAGTATTTGCATCCTGGGGCTCAATTCAAAGTTAAACAGGCTCACACGACTATTTAATCTTAAAACATTCAGCCTTACCTAGCTGTCAAAACTGTTTTACCAAACCTTGTCTTAGATTCCTGGAGCCCCACCAATCTGGCATGTGTAGCCTAGGGGAGCAAGTCAAAGCCAAACAAGCTCATCCGACTATTTAATCCTAAAACATACAGCATCACCTGAAAGTCAAAATTGCTTTACCGAAACTTGTCTCAGATGCCAGGAACCCTGTTATTTCAGCATTTGCATCCTAGGGGAGCAAGTCAAAGCCAAACAGGCTCACCCGACTATTTAACCGTCAAACATGTATCCTGACCTAGCTGTCAAAACTGTTTTACCAAACCTTGTCTCAGATACCAGGAGCCCTGCCAATCTGGCGTGTGCAGCCTAGGGGAGAAAGTCAAAGCAAAATAGTCTCACCTGCCTATTAAGTCTTAACACATTCAGCCTCAAATAGAACTCAAAATTGCCTTACCAAAACTTGTCTCAGATACCAGGAACCCTGTTAATCCAGCATTTGCATCCTAGGGGCGCAAGACAAAGGCAAACAGGCTTACCCGACTATTAAATCTGAAAATATACAGTCTTGCCTAGCTGTCAAAACTGTATTACCAAACCTTGTCTCAGTTACCAGGAGCCCTGACAATCTTGCGTGTGCAGCCTAGGGGAGAAGTTCAAAGCCAAACAGGCTCAGTCTACAATTTAATCTTAAAACAAACAGCCCCATCTGGCTGCCAAAGCTGCTTTATCAAAACTTGTCATGGATACCAGGAGCCCTGTTAATCTGGCATTTGCAGAGTAAGGGAGCAAGTCAAAGCCAAATAGCCTCACCCAACTATTAAATCTTAAAACATACAGCCCCATCTGGCCGCCAAAACTGATTTACCAAAACTTGTCTCAGATACCAGGAAACCTGTTAATCCAGTATTTGCATCTTGGGGGCGCAAGTCAAAGCTAAACAGGCTCACCCGACTATTCAATCTTAAAACATACAGCCTTACCTAGCTGTCAAAACTGTTTTACTAAAACTTGTTTTAGATTCCAGGAGCCCTATTAATCTAGCATTTGCAGCCTAGGAGACCAGGTCAAAGCAAAATAGTCTCACCCGACTATTAAGTATTAACACATTCAGCCTCACCTGGAACTCAAAATTGCCTTACCAAAACTTGTCTCAGATACCAGGAACCCTGTTAATCCAGCATTTGCATCCTAGGGGCGCAAGTCAAAGCCAAACTGGCTTACCCGACTCTTTAATCTTAAAACATACAGTCTTGCCTAGCTGTCAAAGCAGTTTTACCAAAACTTGTCTCAGATACCAGGAGGCCTGCCAATCTGGCATGTGCAGCCTAGGGGAGCAACAGGCTTACCCGACTATTTAATCTGAAAATATACAGTCTTGCCTAGCTGTCAAAACTGTTTTACCAAACCTTGTCTCAGTTACCAGGAGCCCTGCCAATCTGGCGTGTGCAGCCTAGGGGAGCAGGTCAAAGCAAAATAGTCTCACCTGCCTATTAAGTCTTAACACATTCAGCCTCAACTAGAACTCAAAATTGCCTTACCAAAACTTGTCTCAGATACCAGGAACCCTGTTAATCCAGCATTTGCATTCTAGGGGCGCAAGTCAAAGCCAAACTGGCTTACCCGACTCTTTAATCTTAAAACATACAGTATTGCCGAGCTGTCAAAACAGTTTTACCAAAACTTGTCTCAGATACCAGGAGCCCTGCCAATCTGGCATGTGCAGCCTAGGGGAGCAGGTCAAAGCAAAACAGGCTCACCCGACTATTTAATACTAAACATACAGCCCCATCTGGCCGCCGAAACTGCTCTACCAAAACCCGGCCAATCTGGCATTTGCAGCCTAGGGGAACAAGTCAAAGCCAATTAGTCGGACCTCATTATCCAATCTGAAAACACACAGTCCCATCTGGTTGCCAAAACTGCTTTACCAAAACATCTATCAGATTCCAGGAGCCCCGCCAATCTGGCATGTGCCGCCTAGGGGCGCAAGTCAAAGCCAAACATGCTCAACCGACTTCTTAATCTTAAAACATACAGTCTTGCCTAGCTGTCAAAACTGTTTTACCAAACCTTCTCTTAGATTCCAGGAGCCCAGCCTATCTGGCATGTGGAGCCTAGGGGAGCAAGTCAAAGCCAAACAGGCTCATCCGACTATTTAATCCTAAAACATACAGCCTCACCTGGAAGTCAAAATTGCTTTACCGAAACTTGTCTCAGATACAAGGATCCCAGATAATCTAGCATTTGCATCCTGGGGGCCCAAGTCAAAGCCAAATGGTCTCACCCAACTATTTAATCTTAAAATATACAGCCTTACCTAGCTGTCAAAACTGTTTTACTAAAACTTTTTTTAGATTCCAGGTGCCCTGTTAATCTAGCATTTGCAGCCTAGGGGACCAAGTCAAAGCAAAATAGTCTCACCCGACTATTAAGTCTTAACACATTCAGCCTCACCTGGAACTCAAAATTGCCTTACCAAAACTTGTCTCAGATACCAGGAAACCTGTAAATCCAGTATTTGCATCCTGGGGGCGCAATTCAAAGTTAAACAGGCTCACCCGACTATTTAATCTGAAAACATTCAGCCTTACCTAGCTGTCAAAACTGTTTTACCAAACCTTGTCTTAGATTCCTGGAGCCCCGCCAATCTGGCATGTGTAGCCTAGGGGAGCAAGTCAAAGCCAAACAAGCTTATCCGACTATTTAATCTTAAAGCTTACAGCCTTACCTAGCTGTCAAAACTGGTTTGACAAATCTTGTCTTAGATTCCAGGAGCCCCGCCAATCTGGCATGTGCAGCCTAGGGGAGCAAGTCAAAGCCAAACAGGCTCATCCGACTATTTAATCCTAAAACATATAGCCCCATCTGGCCGCCAAAACTGATTTACCAAAACCTATCTCAGTTACCAGGAACCCTGCCAATCTGGCATTTGCAGCCTAGGGGACCAAGTCAAAGCAAAATAGTCTCACCCGACTATTAAGTCTTAACACATACAGCCTCACCTGGAAGTCAAAATTGCTTTACCGAAACTTGTCTCAAATATAAGGTGCCCTGATAGTCTAGCATTTGCAGCCTAGTCTCACCCGACTTTTAAACCTTAAAACATACAACCCCATTTGGCCGACAAAACTGCTTTCCCAAAACTTGTCTCAGATACCAGGAGCCCTGTTATTCCAGCATTTGCATCCTAGGGGCGCAAGTCAAAGCCAAACACGCTCACCCGACTATTTATTCTTAAAGCATACAGCCTTACCTAGCTGTCAAAACTGATTTACCAAAACTTGTCTTAGATTCCAGGAGTCCCGCCAATCTGTCATGTGCAGCCTAGGGGAGGAAGACAAAGTCAAATAGCCTCACCCGACTATTAAATCTTAAAACATATAGTTCATCTGGCCGCCAAAACTGATTTACCAAAACTTGTCCCAGATACCAGGAACCCTGTTAATCCAGCATTTGCATCCTAGGGGAGCAAGTCAAAGTCAAACAGACTCACCCGACTATTTAACCTTAAAACATACAGACTTACGTAGCTGTCAAAACTGTTTTACCAAAGCTTTTTTTATCTGCCGCCTAGGGGGGAAGTCAAAGCCAAATAGTCTCACACGACTATTAAATCTGAAAACATTCAGCATCACCTGGAACTCAAAATTGCCTTACCAAAACTTGTTTCAGATACCAGGAACCCTGTTAATCCAGCATTTGCATCCTAGGGGCGCAAGTCTAAGCCAAACAGGCTCACCCGACTATTAAATCTTAAAACATATAGCCCCATCTGGCCGCCAAAACTGATTTACGAAAACTTGTCTTAGATACTAGAAACCCTGTTATTCCAGCATTTGCATTTTAGGGGCGCAAGTCAAAGCCAAACACGCTCACCCGACTATTTATTCTTAAAGCATACAGCCTTACCTAGCTGTCAAAACTGATTTACCAAAACTTGTCTTAGATTCCAGGAGCCCCGCCAATCTGGCATGTGCAGCCTAGGGGAGCAAGTCAAAGCCAAACAGGCTCATCCGACTATTAAATCCTAAAACATATAGCCCCATAGACGCCAAAACTGATTTACCAAAACTTGTCTTAGATACCAGGAACCCTGTTATTCCAGCATTCAAAGTCAAACAGACTCACCCGATTATTTAAAACATACAGACTTACGTAGCTGTCAAAACTGTTTTACCAAAACTTTTTTTAGATTCCAGGAGCCCCGCCAATCTGTCATGTACCGCCTAGGGGAGAAAGTCAAAGCCAATTAGTCTCACACGACTATTAAGTCTGAATACATTCAGCCTCACCTGGAACTCAAAATTGCCTTACCAAAACTTGTCTTAGTTACCAGGAACCCTGTTATTCCAGCATTTGCATCCTAGGGGCGCAAGTCAAAGCCAAACACGCTCACCCGACTATTTAATCTTAAAGCATACAGCCTTACCTAGCTGTCAAAACTGATTTACCAAAACTTGTCTCAGATACCAGGAGCCCTGTTAATCCAGCATTTGCATCCTAGGGGAGCAAGTCAAAGTCAAATAGTCTCACCCGACTATTGAATTTTAAATTATATAGCCCCACCTGGCTGCCAAAACTGATTTAACAAAACTTGTCTCAAATACCAGGAACCCTTTTAATCCAGTTTTTGCATCATGGGGGAGCAAGTCAAAGTCAAACAGACTCATCCGACTATTTAACCTTAAAACATACAGACCTACGTAGCTGTCAAAACTGTTTTACCAAAACTTTTTTTAGATTCCAATAGCCCCGCCAATCTGGCATGTACCGCCTAGGGGAGAAAGTCAAAGCCAAATAGTCTCACACGACTATTAAGTCTGAATACATTCAGCCTCACCTGGAACTCAAAATTGCCTTACCAAAACTTGTCTTAGATACCAGGAACACTGTTTTTCCAGCATTTGCATCCTAGGGGCGGAAGTCAAAGCCAAACACGCTCACCCGACTATTTAATCTTAAAGCAAACAGCCTTACCTAGCTGTCAAAACTGTTTTACCAAAACTTGTCTTAGATTCCAGGAGCCCCGCCAATCTGGCATGTGCAGCCTAGGGGAGCAAGTCAAAGCCAAACAGGCTCATCCGACTATTTAATCCTAAAACATTCAGCCTCACCTGGAACTCAAAATTGCCTTACCAAAACCTATCAAAGTTACCAGGAACCCTGTTAATCTAGCATTTGCAGCCTAGGGGAGCAAGACAAAGCCAAATAGTCTCACCCGACTATTAAATTTTAAATCATATAGCCCCACCTGGCCGCCAAAACTGATTTACCAAAACTTGTCTCAGATACCAGGAACCCTGTTAATCCAGCATTTGCATCCTAGGGGAGCAAGTCAAAGTCAAACAGACTCACCCGACTATTTAACCTTAAAACATACAGACTTACGTAGCTGTCAAAACTGTTTTACCAACGCTTTTTTTAGATTCCAGGAGCCCCGCCAATCTGGCATCTGCCGCCTAGGGGAGAAAGTCAAAGCCAAATAGTCTCACACGACTATTAAATCTGAAAACATTCAGCATCACCTGGAACTCAAAATTGCCTTACCAAAACTTGTTTCAGATACCAGGAACCCTGTTAATCCAGCATTTGCATCCTAGGGGAGCAAGTCAAAGCCAAACAGGCTCACCAAACTATTAAATCTTAAAACATATAGCCCCATCTGGCCGCCAAAGCTGATTTACCAAAACTTGTCTTAGATTCCAGGTGTCCCGCCAATCTGGCATATGCAGCCTAGGTGAGGAAGACAAAGCCAAATAGCCTCACCCGACTATTAAATCTTAAAACCAATAGCCTCATCTGGCCGCCAAAACTGATTTACCAAAACTTGGCTCAGATACCAGAACCCTGTTAATCCAGCATTTGCATCCTAGGGGAGCAAGTCAAAGTCAAACAGACTCACCCGACTATTTAACCTTAAAACATACAGACCTACGTAGCTGTCAAAACTGTTTTACCAAAACTTTTTTTAGATTCCAGGAGCCCCGCCAATCTGGCATGTACCGCCTAGGGGATAAAGTCAAAGCCAAATAGTCTCACACGACTATTAAGTCTGAATACATTCAGCCTCACCTGGAACTCAAAATTGCCTTACCAAAACTTGTCTTAGATACCAGGAACCCTGTTATTCCAGCATTTGCATCCTAGGGGCGCAAGTCAAAGCCAAACACGCTCACCCGACTATTTAATCTTAAAGCAAACAGCCTTACCTAGCTGTCAAAACTGTTTTACCAAACCTTGTCTTAGATTCCAGGAGCCCCGCCAATCTGGCATGTGCAGCCTAGGGGAGCAAGTCAATGCCAAACAGGCTCATCCGACTATTTAATCCTAAAACATATAGCCCCATCTGGCCGCCAAAACTGATTTACCAAAACCTATCAAAGTTACCAGGAACCATGTTAATCTAGCATTTGCAGCCTAGGGGAGCAAAACAAAGCCAAATAGTCTCACCCGACTATTAAGTCTGAATACATTCAGCCTCACCTGGAACTCAAAATTGCCTTACCAAAACTTGTCTTAGATACCAGGAACCCTGTTATTCCAGCATTTGCATCCTAGGGGCGCAAGTCAAAGCCAAACACGCTCACCCGACTATTTAATCTTAAAGCAAACAGCCTTACCTAGCTGTCAAAACTGTTTTACCAAAATTTGTCTTAGACTCCAGGAGCCTCGCCAATCTGGCATGTGAAGCCTAGGGCCCCAAGTCAATGCCAAACAGGCTCATCCGACTATTTAATCCTAAATCATATAGCCCCACCTGGCCGCCAAAACTGATTTACCAAAACTTGTCTCAGATAGCAGGAACCATGTTTATCCAGCATTTGCATCCTAGTGGAGCAAGTCAAAGTCAAACAGACTCACCCGACTATTTAACCTTAAAACATACAGACCTACGTAGCTGTCAAAACTGTTTTACCAAAACTTTTTTTAGATTCCAGGAGCTCGGAAAATCTGGAATCTGCCGCCTAGCGGAGAAAGTCAAAGCCAAATAGTCTCACACGATTATTAAGTCTGAAAACATTCAGCATCACCTGGAACTTAAAATTGCCTTACCAAAACTGGTTTCAGATACCAGGAACCCTGTTAATCCAGCATTTACATCCTAGGGGCGCAAGTCAAAGCCAAACAGGCTAACCCCACTGTTAAATCTTAAAACATGTAGCCCCATCTGGCCGCCAAAACTGATTTACGAAAACTTGTCTTAGATACCAGCAACCCTGTTATTCCAGCATTTGCATCCTAGGGGCGCAAGTCAAAGCCAAACACGCTCACAGGACTATTTAATCTTAAAACATACAGCCTTACCTAGCTGTCAAAACTGTTTTACCAAAACTTGTCTTAGATTACAGGAGCCCCGCCAATCTGGCATGTGCAGACAAGGGGAGCAAGTCAAAGCCAAGCAGGCTCATCCGACTATTTAATACTAAAACATATAGCCCCATAGACGCCAAAACTGATTTTCCAAAACTTGTCTTAGATACCAGGAACCCTGTTATTCCAGCATTTGCATCCTAGGGGCGCAAGTCAAAGCCAAACACGCTCACCCGACTATTTAATCTTATAGCATACAGCCTTACCTAACTGTCAAAACTGATTTACCAAAACTTGTCTTAGATTCCAGGTGTCCCGCCAATCTGGCATGTGCAGCCTAGGGGAGGAAGACAAAGCCAAATAGCCTCACCCGACTATTAAATCTTAAAACATATAGCCACATCTGGCCGCCAAAAATGATTTACCAAAACTTGTCTCAGATACCAGAACCCTGTTAATCCAGCATTTGCATCCTAGGGGAGCAAGTCAAAGTCAAACAGACTCACCCGACTATTTAACCTTAAAACATACAGACCTACGTAGCTGTCAAAACTGTTTTACCAAAACTTTTTTTAGATTCCAGGAGCCCCGCCAATCTGGCATGTACCGCCTAGGGGAGAAAGTCAAAGCCAAATAGTCTCACACGACTATTAAGTCTGAATACATTCAGCCTCACCTGGAACTCAAAATTGCCTTACCAAAACTTGTCTTAGATACCAGGAACCCTGTTATTCCAGCATTTGCATCCTAGGGGCGCAAGTCAAAGCCAAACACGCTCACCCGACTATTTAATCTTAAAGCAAACAGCCTTACCTAGCTGTCAAAACTGTTTTACCAAACCTTGTCTTAGATTCCAGGAGCCCCGCTAATCTGGCATGTGCAGCCTAGGGGAGCAAGTCAAAGCCAAACAGGCTCATCCGACTATTTAATCCTAAAACATTCAGCCTCACCTGGAACTCAAAATTGCCTTACCAAAACCTATCAAAGTTACCAGGAACCCTGTTAATCTAGCATTTGCAGCCTAGGGGAGCAAGACAAAGCCAAATAGTCTCACCCGACTATTAAATTTTAAATCATATAGCCCCACCTGGCCGCCAAAACTGATTTACCAAAACTTGTCTCAGATACCAGGAACCCTGTTAATCCAGCATTTGCATCCTAGGGGAGCAAGTCAAAGTCAAACAGACTCACCCGACTATTTAACCTTAAAACATACAGACTTACGTAGCTGTCAAAACTGTTTTACCAAAGCTTTTTTTAGATTCCAGGAGCCCCGCCAATCTGGCATCTGCCGCCTAGGGGAGAAAGTCAAAGCCAAATAGTCTCACACGACTATTAAATCTGAAAACATTCAGCATCACCTGGAACTCAAAATTGCCTTACCAAAACTTGTTTCAGATACCAGGAACCCTGTTAATCCAGCATTTGCATCCTAGGGGAGCAAGTCAAAGCCAAACAGGCTCACCAAACTATTAAATCTTAAAACATATAGCCCCATCTGGCCGCCAAGGCTGATTTACGAAAACTTGTCTTAGATACCAGGAACCCTGTTATTCCAGCATTTGCATTTTAGGGGCGCAAGTCAAAGCCAAACACGCTCACCCGACTATTTAATCTTAAAGCATACAGCCTTACCTAGCTGTCAAAACTGATTTACCAAAACTTGTCTTAGACTCCAGGTGTCCCGCCAATCTGGCATATGCAGCCTAGGTGAGGAAGACAAAGCCAAATAGCCTCACCCGACTATTAAATCTTAAAACAAATAGCCTCATCTGGCCGCCAAAACTGATTTACCAAAACTTGGCTCAGATACCAGAACCCTGTTAATCCAGCATTTGCATCCTAGGGGAGCAAGTCAAAGTCAAACAGACTCACCCGACTATTTAACCTTAAAACATACAGACCTACGTAGCTGTCAAAACTGTTTTACCAAAACTTTTTTTAGATTCCAGGAGCCCCGCCAATCTGGGATGTACCGCCTAGGGGAGAAAGTCAAAGCCAAATAGTCTCACACGACTATTAAGTCTGAATACATTCAGCCTCACCTGGAACTCAAAATTGCCTTACCAAAACTTGTCTTAGATACCAGGAACCCTGTTATTCCAGCATTTGCATCCTAGGGGCGCAAGTCAAAGCCAAACACGCTCATCCGACTATTTAATCTTAAAGCAAACAGCCTTACCTAGCTGTCAAAACTGTTTTACCAAAATTTGTCTTAGATTCCAGGAGCCCCGCCAATCTGGCATGTGCAGCCTAGGGGAGCAAGTCAATGCCAAACAGGCTCATCCGACTATTTAATCCTAAAACATATAGCCCCATCTGGCCGCCAAAACTGATTTACCAAAACCTATCAAAGTTACCAGGAACCATGTTAATCTAGCATTTGCAGCCTAGGGGAGCAAGACAAAGCCAAATAGTCTCACCCGACTATTAAGTCTGAATACATTCAGCCTCACCTGGAACTCAAAATTGCCTTACCAAAACTTGTCTTAGATACCAGGATCCCTGTTATTCCAGCATTTGCATCCTAGGGGCGCAAGTCAAAGCCAAACACGCTCACCCGACTATTTAATCTTAAAGCAAACAGCCTTACCTAGCTGTCAAAACTGTTTTACCAAAATTTGTCTTAGACTCCAGGAGCCTCGCCAATCTGGCATGTGAAGCCTAGGGCAGCAAGTCAATGCCAAACAGGCTCATCCGACTATTTAATCCTAAATCATATAGCC
Source organism: Drosophila kanekoi (assembly GCA_037075305.1). Classification (NCBI taxonomy): domain Eukaryota; kingdom Metazoa; phylum Arthropoda; class Insecta; order Diptera; family Drosophilidae; genus Drosophila; species Drosophila kanekoi. The sequence goes on along the minus strand of JBAMCE010000362.1, from coordinate 180,040 downwards.
CCACCTGGCCGCCAAAACTGATTTACCAAAACTTGTCTCAGATAGCAGGAACCATGTTAATCCAGCATTTGCATCCTAGTGGAGCAAGTCAAAGTCAAACAGACTCACCCGACTATTTAACCTTAAAACATACAGACTTACGTAGCTGTCAAAACTGTTTTACCAAAACTTTTTTTAGATTCCAGGAGCTCGGAAAATCTGGAATCTGCCGCCTAGCGGAGAAAGTCAAAGCCAAATAGTCTCACACGATTATTAAGTCTGAAAACATTCAGCATCACCTGGAACTTAAAATTGCCTTACCAAAACTGGTTTCAGATACCAGGAACCCTGTTAATCCAGCATTTACATCCTAGGGGCGCAAGTCAAAGCCAAACAGGCTAACCCCACTGTTAAATCTTAAAACATGTAGCCCCATTTGGCCGCCAAAACTGATTTACGAAAACTTGTCTTAGATACCAGGAACCCTGTTATTCCAGCATTTGCATCCTAGGGGCGCAAGTCAAAGCCAAACACGCTCACAGGACTATTTAATCTTAAAACATACAGCCTTACCTAGCTGTCAAAACTGTTTTACCAAAACTTGTCTTAGATTCCAGGAGCCCCGCCAATCTGGCATGTGCAGACAAGGGGAGCAAGTCAAAGCCAAGCAGGATCATCCGACTATTTAATCCTAAAACATATAGCCCCATAGACGCCAAAACTGATTTTCCAAAACTTGTCTTAGATACCAGGAACCCTGTTATTCCAGCATTTGCATCCTAGGGGCGCAAGTCAAAGCCAAACACGCTCACCCGACTATTTAATCTTAAAGCATACAGCCTTACCTAACTGTCAAAACTGATTTACCAAAACTTGTCTTAGATTCCAGGTGTCCCGCCAATCTGGCATGTGCAGCCTAGGGGAGGAAGACAAAGCCAAATAGCCTCACCCGACTATTAAATCTTAAAACATATAGCCTCATCTGGCCGCCAAAAATGATTTACCAAAACTTGTCTCAGATACCAGAACCCTGTTAATTCAGCATTTGCATCCTAGGGGAGCAAGTCAAAGTCAAACAGACTCACCCGACTATTTAACCTTAAAACATACAGACCTACGTAGCTGTCAAAACTGTTTTACCAAAACTTTTTTTAGATTCCAGGAGCCCCGCCAATCTGGCATGTACCGCCTAGGGGAGAAAGTCAAAGCCAAATAGTCTCACACGATTATTAAGTCTGAATACATTCAGCCTCACCTGGAACTCAAAATTGCCTTACCAAAACTTGTCTTAGATACCAGGAACCCTGTTATTCCAGCATTTGCATCCTAGGGGCGCAAGTCAAAGCCAAACACGCTCACCCGACTATTTAATCTTAAAGCAAACAGCCTTACCTAGCTGTCAAAACTGTTTTACCAAACCTTGTCTTAGATTCCAGGAGCCCCGCCAATCTGGCATGTGCAGCCTAGGGGAGCAAGTCAAAGCCAAACAGGCTCATCCGACTATTTAATCCTAAAACATTCAGCCTCACCTGGAACTCAAAATTGCCTTACCAAAACCTATCAAAGTTACCAGGAACCCTGTTAATCTAGCATTTGCAGCCTAGGGGAGCAAGACAAAGCCAAATAGTCTCACCCGACTATTAAATTTTAAATCATATAGCCCCACCTGGCCGCCAAAACTGATTTACCAAAACTTGTCTCAGACACCAGGAACCGTGTTAATCCAGCATTTGCATCCTAGGGGAGCAAGTCAAAGTCAAACAGACTCACCCGACTATTTAACCTTAAAACATACAGACTTACGTAGCTGTCAAAACTGTTTTACCAAAGCTTTTTTTAGATTCCAGGGGCCCCGCCAATCTGGCATCTGCCGCCTAGGGGAGAAAGTCAAAGCCAAATAGTCTCACACGACTATTAAATCTGAAAACATTCAGCATCACCTGGAACTCAAAATTGCCTTACCAAAACTTGTTTCAGATACCAGGAACCCTGTTAATCCAGCATTTGCATCCTAGGGGAGCAAGTCAAAGCCAAACAGGCTCACCCGACTATTAAATATTTAAAACATATAGCCCCATCTGGCCGCCAAAACTGATTTACGAAAACTTGTCTTAGATACCAGGAACCCTGTTATTCCAGCATTCAAAGTCAAACAGACTCACCCGACTATTTAAAACATACAGACTTACGTAGCTGTCAAAACTGTTTTACCAAAACTTTTTTTAGATTCCAGGAGCCCCGCCAATCTGTCATGTACCGCCTAGGGGAGAAAGTCAAAGCCAAATAGTCTCACACGACTATTAAGTCTGAATACATTCAGCCTCACCTGGAACTCAAAATTGCCTTACCAAAACTTGTCTTAGATACCAGGAACCCTGTTATTCCAGCATTTGCATCCTAGGGGCGCAAGTCAAAGCCAAACCCGCTCACCCGACTATTTAATCTTAAAGCATACAGCCTTACCTAGCTGTCAAAACTGATTTACCAAAACTTGTCTCAGATACCAGGAGCCCTGTTAATCCAGCATTTGCATCCTAGGGGAGCAAGTCAAACTCAAATAGTCTCACCCGACTATTGAATTTTAAATTATATAGCCCCACCTGGCCGCCAAAACTGATTTAACAAAACTTGTCTCAAATACCAGGAACCCTGTTAATCCAGTTTTTGCATCATGGGGGAGCAAGTCAAAGTCAAACAGACTCATCCGACTATTTAACCTTAAAACATACAGACCTACGTAGCTGTCAAAACTGTTTTACCAAAACTTTTTATACCCTTGCAGAGGGTATTATAATTTTGTCGTGAAATGTGTAACGTATAGAAGGAGATATCTCCGACCCCATAAAGTATATATATTCTTGATCAGCATCAACAGTCGAGTCGATATAGCCATGTCCGTCTGTCCGTCTGTCCGGCTGTCTGTTTCTATGCAAACTAGTCTCTCAGTTTTAAAGCTATCATAATGAAACTTTGCAGAAGTCCCTTTTTCTGTTGCACGCAGCACATATGTCAAAACCAGCTGGATCTGACTGCTATATCATATAGCTGCCATAGGAAAGATCGGTCGAAAATTAAGTTTTTGTATGAATAAACATTTTGTGTTTCAAGATATCTTGACCAAACTCGGCTTTTATTAGTTTTACTAAGCTCCTCATATATATATGCTAGATCCTATTACGATCGGACCACTATATCATATAGCTGCCATAGGAACGATCGGTCGAAAATTAATATTTTGAATGAAAAAACATTTTGTTTTTCAATATATCTTGACCAAACTCGGCATTTATAAGTTTTACTAAGCTCCTCATATATATGCAAAATCCTTTTAAGATCGGACCACTATATCATATAGCTGTCATAGGAACGATCGGTCGAAAACTAGGTTTTTCATTAAAAGCCTTTTTATACGCTTGCAGAGGGTATTATAATTTTGTCGTGAAATGTGTAACGCATAGAAGGAGACATCTCCGACCCCATAAAGTATATATATTCTTGATCAGCATCAACAGTCGAGTCGATATAGCCATGTCCGTCTGTCCGTCTGTCCGTCTGTCCGGCTGTCTGTTTCTAAGCGAACTAGTCTCTCAGTTTTAAAGCTATCTTAATGAAACTTTGCAGAAGTCCCTTTTTCTGTTGCACGCAGCACATATGTCAAAACCAGCTGGATCTGACTACTATATCATATAGCTGCCATAGGAAAGATCGGTCGAAAATTAAGTTTTTGTATGAAAAAACATTTTGTTTTTCAAGATATCTTGACCAAACTCGGCATTTATTAGTTTTACTAAGCTCCTCATATATATATGCTAGATCCTATTAAGATCGGACCACTATATCATATAGCTGCCATAGGAACGATCGGTTTAAAATTAAGTTTTTGTATGAAAAAACATTTTGTTTTTCAAGATATCTTTACCAACCTCGGCATTTATTAGTTTTACTAAGCTCCTCATATATATGCAAAATCCTATTAAGATCGGACCACTATATCATATAGCTGCCATAGGAACGATCGGTCGAAAATTAAGATTTTGTATGAAAAAACATTTTGTTTTTCAAGATATCTTGACCAACCTCGGCATTTATAAGTTTTACTAAGCTCCTCATATATATGCAAAATCCTTTTAAGATCGGACCACTATATCATATAGCTGCCATAGGAACGATCGGTCGAAAACTAGGTTTTTGATTAAAAGCCTTTTTATACCCTTGCAGAGGGTATTATAATTTTGTCGTGAAATGTGTAACGCATAGAAGGAGACATCTCCGACCCCATAAAGTATATATATTCTTGATCAGCATCAACAGTCGAGTCGATATAGCCATGTCCGTCTGTCCGTCTGTCCGGCTGTCTGTTTCTATGCGAACTAGTCTCTCAGTTTTAAAGCTATCTTAATGAAACTTTGCAGAAGTCCCTTTTTCTGTTGCACGCATTACATATGTCAAAACCAGCTGGATCTGACTACTATATCGTATAGCTGCCATAGGAAAGATCGGTCGAAAATTAAGTTTTTGTATGAAAAAAATTTTGTGTTTCAAGATATCTTGACCAAACTCGATATTTATTAGTTTTACTAAGCTCCTCATATATATGCAAACTCCTATTAAGATCGGACCACTATATCATATAGCTGCCATAGGAACGATCGGTCGAAAATTAAGATTTTGTATGAAAAAACATTTTGTTTTTCAAGATATCTTGACCAAACTCGGCATTTATTAGTTTTACTGAGCTCCTCACATATATGCTAGATCCTATTACGATCGGACCATTATATCATATAGCTGCCATAGGAACGGTCGGTTGAAAATTAAGTTTTTGTATGAAAAAACATTTTGTTTTTCAAGATATCTTCACCACCCTCTGCATTTATTAGTTTTACTAAGCTCCTCATATATATGCAAAATCATATTAAGATCGGACCACTATATCATATAGCTGCCATAGGAACGATCGGTCGAAAATTAAGATTTTGTATGAAAAAACATTTTGTTTTTCAAGATATCTTGACCAAACTCGGCATTTATTAGTTTTACTAAGCTCCTCATATATATGCTAGATCCTATTACGATCGGACCACTATATCATATAGCTGCCATAGGAACGGTCGGTTGAAAATTAAGTTTTTGTATGAAAAAACATTTTGTTTTTCAAGATATCTTCACCACCCTCTGCATTTATTAGTTTTACTAAGCTCCTCATATATATGCAAAATCATATTAAGATCGGACCACTATATCATATAGCTGCCATCGGAAAGATCGGTCGAAAATTAAGTTTTTGTATGAAAAAACATTTTGTTTTTCAAGATATCTTGACCAAACCCGGCATTTATTAGTTTTACTAAGCTCCTCACATATATGCTACATCCTATTAAGATCGGACCACCGTATCACCGTATCATGCCATAGGCGATCGGCCGAAAACTAGGTTTTTGATTAAAAGCCTTTTTTGTTTATCAAGATACCTTCACCAAGCTCGGCATTTCGAGGCATTAAAAGGTTACAAGGGTATTAGATCTTCGGCGTGCCGAAGATAGCCTTTCTTCCTCGTTTTAGATTCCAATAGCCCCGCCAATCTGGCATGTACCGCCTAGGGGAGAAAGTCAAAGCCAAATAGTCTCACACGACTATTAAGTCTGAATACATTCAGCCTCACCTGGAACTCAAAATTGCCTTACCAAAACTTGTCTTAGAAACCAGGAACACTGTTTTTCCAGCATTTGCATCCTAGGGGCGGAAGTCAAAGCCAAACACGCTCACCCGACTATTTAATCTTAAAGCAAACAGCCTAACCTAGCTGTCAAAACTGTTTTACCAAAACTTGTCTTAGATTCCAGGAGCCCCGCCAATCTGGCATGTGCAGCCTAGGGGAGCAAGTCAAAGCCAAACAGGCTCATCCGACTATTTAATCCTAAAACATATAGCCCCATCTGGCCGCCAAAACTGATTTACCAAAACCTATCAAAGTTACCAGGAACCCTGTTAATCTAGCATTTGCAGCCTAGGGGAGCAAGACAAAGCCAAATAGTCTCACCCGACTATTAAATTTTAAATCATATAGCCCCACCAGGCCGCCAAAACTGATTTACCAAAACTTGTCTCAGATACCAGGAACCCTGTTAGTCCAGCATTTGCATCCTAGGGGAGCAAGTCAAAGTCAAAAAGACTCACCCGACTATTTAACCTTAAAACATACAGACTTACGTAGCTGTCAAAACTGTTTTACCAAAGCTTTTTTTAGATTCCAGGAGCCCCGCCAATCTGGCATCTGCCGCCTAGGGGAGAAAGTCAAAGCCAAATAGTCTCACTCGACTATTAAATCTGAAAATATTCAGCATCACCTGGAACTAAAAATTGCCTGACCAAAACTTGTCTCAGATATCAAGAACCCTGTTAATTCAGCATTTGCATCCTAGGGGCGCAAGTCAAAGCCAAACAGGCTCACCAAACTATTAAATCTTAAAACATATAGCCCCATCTGGCCGCCAAAGCTGATTTACGAAAACTTGTCTTAGATACCAGGAACCCTGTTATTCCAGCATTTGCATTTTAGGGGCGCAAGTCAAAGCCAAACACGCTCACCCGACTATTTAATCTTAAAGCATACAGCCTTACCTAGCTGTCAAAACTGATTTACCAAAACTTGTCTTAGATTCCAGGTGTCCCGCCAATCTGGCATATGCAGCCTAGGTGAGGAAGACAAAGCCAAATAGCCTCACCCGACTATTAAATCTTAAAACATATAGCCTCATCTGGCCGCCAAAACTGATTTACCAAAACTTGGCTCAGATACCAGAACCCTGTTAATCCAGCATTTGCATCCTAGGGGCGCAAGTCAAAGCCAAACACGCTCACCCGACTATTTAATCTTAAAGCAAACAGCCTTACCTAGCTGTCAAAACTGTTTTACCAAAATTTGTCTTAGATTCCAGGAGCCCCGCCAATCTGGCATGTGAAGCCTAGGGCAGCAAGTCAATGCCAAACAGGCTCATCCGACTATTTAATCCTAAATCATATAGCCCCACCTGGCCGCCAAAACTGATTTACCAAAACTTGTCTCAGATAGCAGGAACCATGTTAATCCAGCATTTGCATCCTAGGGGAGCAAGTCAAAGTCAAACAGACTCACCCGACTATTTAACTTTAAAACATACAGACTTACGTAGCTGTCAAAACTGTTTTACCAAAGCTTTTTTTAGATTCCAGGAGCTCGGAAAATCTGGAATCTGCCGCCTAGCGGAGAAAGTCAAAGCCAAATAGTCTCACACGATTATTAAGTCTGAAAACATTCAGCATCACCTGGAACTTAAAATTGCCTTACCAAAACTGGTTTCAGATACCAGGAACCCTGTTAATCCAGCATTTACATCCTAGTGGCGCAAGTCAAAGCCAAACAGGCTGACCCCACTGTTAAATCTTAAAACATGTAGCCCCATCTGGCCGCCAAAACTGATTTACGAAAACTTGTCTTAGATACCAGGAACCCTGTTATTCCAGCATTTGCATCCTAGGGGCGCAAGTCAAAGCCAAACACGCTCACAGGACTATTTAATCTTAAAACATACAGCCTTACCTAGCTGTCAAAACTGATTTACCAAAACTTGTCTTAGATTCCAGGTGTCCCGCCAATCTGGCATATGCAGCCTAGGTGAGGAAGACAAAGCCAAATAGCCTCACCCGACTATTAAATCTTAAAACATATAGCCTCATCTGGCCGCCAAAACTGATTTACCAAAACTTGTCTCAGATACCAGAACCCTGTTAATCCAGCATTTGCATCCTAGGTGCGCAAGTCAAAGCCAAACAGGCTCACCAAACTATTAAATTTTAAAACATATAGCCCCATCTGGCCACCAAAACCGACTTACCAAAACATGTCTTAGATACCAGGAACCCTGTTATTCCAGCATTTGCATCCTAGGGGCGCAAGTCAAAGCCAAACACGCTCACCCGACTATTTAATCTTAAAGCATACAGCCTTACCTAGCTGTCAAAACTGTTTTACCAAAACTTGTCTCAGATACTAGGAACACTATTAATGCAGCATTTGCATCCTAGGGGAGCAAGTCAAAGCCAAACAGGCTCACCCAACTATTAAATCTTAAAACATATAGCCCCATCTGGCCGCCAAAACTGATTTACCAAAACTTGTCTCAGATACCAGAACCCTGTTAATCCAGCATTTGCAGCCTAGGGGAGCAAAACAAAGCCAAATAGCCTCACCCGACTATTAAATTTTAACTCATTCAGCCACACCTGGAACTCAAAATTGCCTTACCAAAACTTGTCTCAGATACCAGGAACCCTGTTATTCCAGCATTTGCATCCTAGGGGCGCAAGTCAAAGCCAAACACGCTCACAGGACTATTTAATCTTAAAACATACAGCCTTACCTAGCTGTCAAAACTGTTTTACCAAAACTTGTCTTAGATTCCAGGAGCCCCGCCAATCTGGCATGTGCAGACAAGGGGAGCAAGTCAAAGCCAAGCAGGCTCATCCGACTATTTAATCCTAAAACATATAGCCCCATAGACGCCAAAACTGATTTTCCAAAACTTGTCTTAGATACCAGGAACCCTGTTATTCCAGCATTTGCATCCTAGGGGCGCAAGTCAAAGCCAAACACGCTCACCCGACTATTTAATCTTAAAGCATACAGCCTTACCTAACTGTCAAAACTGATTTACCAAAACTTGTCTTAGATTCCAGGTGTCCCGCCAATCTGGCATGTGCAGCCTAGGGGAGGAAGACAAAGCCAAATAGCCTCACCCGCCTATTAAATCTTAAAACATATAGCCTCATCTGGCCGCCAAAAATGATTTACCAAAACTTGTCTCAGATACCAGAACCCTGTTAATCCAGCATTTGCATCCTAGGGGAGCAAGTCAAAGTCAAACAGACTCACCCGACTATTTAACCTTAAAACATACAGACCTACGTAGCTGTCAAAACTGTTTTACCAAAACTTTTTTTAGATTCCAGGAGCCCCGCCAATCTGGCATGTACCGCCTAGGGGAGAAAGTCAAAGCCAAATAGTCTCACACGACTATTAGGTCTGAATACATTCAGCCTCACCTGGAACTCAAAATTGCCTTACCAAAACTTGTCTTAGATACCAGGAACCCTGTTAATCCAGCATTTACATCCTAGGGGCGCAAGTCAAAGCCAAACAGGCTAACCCCACTGTTAAATCTTAAAACATGTAGCCCCATCTGGCCGCCAAAACTGATTTACGAAAACTTGTCTTAGATGCCAGCAACCCTGTTATTCCAGCATTTGCATCCTAGGGGCGCAAGTCATAGCCAAACACGCTCACAGGACTATTTAATCTTAAAACATACAGCCTTACCTAGCTGTCAAAACTGTTTTACCAAAACTTGTCTTAGATTCCAGGAGCCCCGCCAATCTGGCATGTGCAGCCTAGGGGTGCAAGTCAAAGCCAAACAGGCTCATCCGACTATTTAATCCTAAAACATATAGCCACATCTGGCCGCCAAAATTGATTTACGGCAACTTGTCTTAGATATGTGCAGCCTTGGGGAGCAAGTTAATGCCAAACAGGCTCATCCGACTATTTAACCCTAAAACTTATAGCCCCATCTGGCCGCCAAAACTGATTTACGGCAACTTGTCTTAGATACCAGGAACCCTGTTATTCCAGCATTTGCATCCTAGGGGCGCAATTCAAAGCCAAACACGCTCACCCGACTAGTTAATCTTGAAGCATACAGCCTTACCTAGCTGTCAAAACTGATTTACCAAAACTTGCCTTAGATTCCAGGAGCCCCGCAAATCTGGCATGTGCAGCCTAGGGGAGTAAGTCAAAGCCAAGCAGGCTCATCGGACTATTTAATCCTAAAACATATAGCCCCATCTGGCCGCCAAAACTGATTTACCAAAACCTATCTCAGTGACCAGGAACCCTGTTAATCCAGCATTTGCATCCTAGGGGCGCAAGTCAAAGCCAAACAGGATAACCCCACTATTAAATCTTAAAACATGTAGCCCCATCTGGCCGCCAAAACTGATTTACGAAAACTTGTCTTAGATACCAGGAACCCTGTTATTCCAGCATTTGCATCCTAGGGGCGCAAGTCAAAGCCAAACACGCTCACCCGACTATTTAATCTTAAGACATACAGCCTTACGTAGCTGTCAAAACTGTTTTACCAAAACTTGTCTTAGATTCCAGGAGCCCCGCCAATCTGGCATGTGCAGCCTAGGGGAGCAAGTCAAAGCCAAACAGGTTCACCAAACTATTAAATCTTAAAACATATAGCCCCATCTGGCCGCCAAAACCGACTTACCAAAACATGTCTTAGATACCAGGAACCCTGTTATTCCAGCATTTGCATCCTAAGGGCGCAAGTCAAAGCCAAACACGGTCACCCGACTATTTAATCTTAAAGCATACAGCCTTACCTAGCTGTCAGAACTGTTTTACCAAAACTTGTCTCAGATACCAGGAACACTGTTAATGCAGCATTTGCATCCTAGGGGCGCAAGTCAAAGCCAAAAAGGCTAACCCCACTATTAAATCTTAAAACATGTAGCCCCATCTGGCCGCCAAAACTGATTTACGGAACCTTGTCTTAGATACCAGGAACCCTATTATTCCAGCATTTGCTTCCTAGGGGAGCAAGTCAAAGCCAAACAGGCTCCCCCGACAGTTTAATCTTAAAACATACAGACTTACGTAGCTGTCAAAACTGTTTTACCAAAACTTGTCTTAGATTCCAGGAGCCCTGCCAATCTGGCATGTGCAGCCAAGGGGAGCAAGTCAAAGCCAAGCAGGCTCATCCGACTATTTAATCCTAAAACATATAGCCCCATAGACGCCAAAACTGGTTTACCAAAACTTGTCTTAGATACGAGGAACCCTGTTATTCCAGCATTTGCATCCTTGGGGCGCAAGTAAAAGCCAAACACGCTCATCCGACTATTTAATCTTAAAGCATACAGCCTTACCTAGCTGTCAAAACTGTTTTACCAAAACTTGTCTAAGATTCCAGGAGCCCCGCCAATCTGGCATGTGCAGCCTAGGGGAGCAAGTCAAAGCCAAACAGGATCATCCGACTATTTAATCCTAAAACATATAGCCCCATCTGGCCGCCAAAACTGATTTACCAAAACTTGTCTTAGATTCCAGGAGCCCCGCCAATCTGGCATGTGCAGCCTAAGGGAGCAAGTCAAAGCCAAACAGGCTCACCCGACAATTTAATCTTAAAACATACAGCCTTACGTAGCTGCCAAAACTGATTTACCAAAACTTGTCTTAGATACCAGGAACCCTGTTATTCCAGCATTTGCATCCTAGGGGCGCAAGTCAAAGCCAAACACGGTCACCCGACTATTTAATCTTAAAGCATACAGCCTTACCTAGCTGTGAAAACTGTTTTACCAAAACTTGTCTCAGATACCAGGAACACTGTTAATCCAGCATTTGCATCCTAGGGGCGCAAGTCAAAGCCAAACAGGCTCACACGACTATTATATCTTAAAACATATAGCCCCATCTGGCCGCCAAAACTGATTTACCAAAACTTGTCTTAGATACCAGGAACCCTGTTATTCCAGCATTTGCATCCTAGGGGCGCAAGTCAAAGCCAAACACGGTCACCCGACTATTTAATCTTAAAGCATACAGCCTTACCTAGCTGTGAAAACTGTTTTACCAAAACTTGTCTCAGATACCAGGAACACTGTTAATCCAGCATTTGCATCCTAGGGGCGCAAGTCAAAGCCAAACAGGCTCACCCGACAATTTAATCTTAAAACATACAGACTTACGTAGCTGCCAAAACTGATTTACCAAAACTTGTCTTAGATACCAGGAACCCTGTTATTCCAGCATTTGCATCCTAGGGGCGCAAGTCAAAGCCAAACACGGTCACCCGACTATTTAATCTTAAAGCATACAGCCTTACCTAGCTGTCAGAACTGTGTTACCAAACCTTGTCTTAGATTCCAGGAGTCCCGCGGATCTGGCATGTGGAGCCTAGGGGAGCAAGTCAAAGCCAAACAGGCTCAGCCGACAATTTAATCTTAAAACATACAGACTTACGTAGCTGCCAAAACTGCTTTACCAAAACTTGCCTTAAAAAGCAGGAGCCTTGTTATTCTTGCATTTGCAGCCTAGTGGAGCAAGTCAAAGCAAAATAGTCTCACCCGACTATTAAGTCTTAACACATTCAGCCTCACCTGGAACTCAAAATTGCCTTACCAATACCAGGAACCCTGTCTATCCAGCATTTGCATCCTAGGGCCGCAACTCAAAGCCAAACAGGCTCAACCGACTATTTAATCTTAAAACATACAGTCTTGCCCAGCTGTCAAAACGGTTTTACCAAACCTTGTCGTAGATTCCAGGAGCCAAGCCAATCTGGCATGTGCCGCCTAGGGGAGAAAGTCAAAGCCAATTAGTCTCAAACGACTATTAAGTCTGAATACATTCAGCCTCACCTGGAACTCAAAATTGCCTTACCAAAACTTGTCTCAGATACCAGGAACCCTGTTAATCCAGCATTTGCATCCTAGGGGAGCAAGTCAAAGTCAAACAGACTCACCCGACTATTTAACCTTAAGACATACAGACTTACGTATCTGTCAAAATTGCTTTACCAAAACTTTTTTAAGATTCCAGGAGCCCCGCCAATCTGGCCTGTGGAGCCTAGGGGAGCAAGCCAATGCCAAACAGGCTCGTCCGACCATTTAATCCTAAAACATTTAGCCCCATCTGGCCGCCAAAACTGACTTACCAAAGCTTGCCTTAAAAAACCAGGAGCCCTGTTAATGTAGCATTTGCAGCCTAGGGGAGCAAGTCAAAGCAAAATAGTCTCACCCGACTATTAAGTCTTAACACATTCAGCCTCACCTTGATCTCAAAATTGCCTTACCAAAACTTGTTTGTTAAAACATACAGACTTAAGCAGCTGCCAAAACTGATTTACCTAAACCTATCTCAGTTACCAGGAACCCTGTTAATCTAGCATTTGTAGCTTAGGGGAGCAAGACAAAGCCAATTAGTCTCACCTGACTATTAAATTTTAAATCATATTGCCCCACCTGGCCGCCAAAACTGATTTACCAAAACATGTCTCAGATACCAGGAACCCTGTTAATCCAGCATTTGCATCCTAGGGGAGCAAGTCAAAGTCAAACAGACTCACCCGACTATTTAACCTTAAAAAATACAGACTTACGTAGCTGTCAAAACTGTTTTACCAAAACTTGTCTTAGATTCCAGGAGCCCCGCCAATCTGGCATGTGCAGCCTACGGGAGCAAGTCAAAGCCAAACAGGCTCATCCGATTATTAAATCTGAAAACATTCAGCATCACCTGAAACCCAACATTGCCTTACCAAAACTTGTTTCAGATACCAGGAACCCTGTTAATCCAGCATTTGCATCCTAGGGGAGCAAGTCAACGCCAAACAGGCTCATCCGACTATTAAATCTTAAAACATATAGCCCCATCTGGCCGCCAACACTGATTTACGAAAACTTGTCTTAGATACCAGGAACCCTGTTATTCCAGCATTTGCATCCTAGGGGCGCTAGTCAAAGCCAAACACGCTCACCCGACTTTTTAATCTTAAAACATACAGCCTTACCTAGCTGTCAAAACTGTTTTACCAAAACTTGTCTTACATTCCAGGAGCCCCGCCAATCTGGCATGTGCAGCCTAGGGGAGCAAGTCAAAGCCAAACAGGCTCATCCGACTATTTAATCCTAGAACATATAGCCCCATAGATGCCAAAACTGATTTACCAAAACTTGTCTTAGATACCAGGAACCCTGTTATTCCAGCATTTGCATCCTAGGGGCGCAAGTCATACCCAAACACGCTCACCCGACTATTTAATCTTAAAGCATACAGCCTTACCTAGTTATCAAAACTGTTTTACCAAAACTTGTCTTAGATTCCAGGAGCCCCGCCAATCTGGCATGTGCAGCCTAGGGGCGCAAAACAAAGCCAAAAAGTCTCACCCGACTATTGAGTCTTAACACATTCAGCCTCACCTGGAACTCAAAATTGCCTTACCAAAACTTGTTTCAGATACCAGGAACCCTGTTAATCCAGCATTGGCATCCCAGGGGCGCAACTCAAAGCCAAACAGGATCAACCGACCTTTTAATCTTAAAACATACAGTCTTGCCCAGCTGTCAAAACTGTTTTACCAAACCTTGTCTTAGATTCCAAACAGGCTCACCCGACAATTTAATCTTAAAACATACAGACTTACGTAGTTGCCAAAGCTGCTTTACCAAAACTTGTCTCAGATACCAGGAACCCTGTTAATTCAGCATTTGCATCCTAGGGGAGCAAGTCAAAGCCAAACAGGCTCATCCGACTATTTAATCCTAAAACATATAGCCCCATCTGGCCGCCAAAACTGATTTACCAAAACTTGTCTCAGATACCAGGAACCCTGTTAATCCAGCATTTGCATCCTAGGTTCGCCAGTCAAAGCCAAACAGGTTCACCAAACTATTAAATCTTAAAACATATAGCCCCATCTGGCCGCCAAAACCGACTTACCAAAACATGTCTTAGATACCAGGAACCCTGTTATTCCAACATTTGCATCCTAGGGGAGCAAGTCAAAGCCAAACAGGCTCATCCGACTATTTAATCCTAAAACATATAGCCCCATCTGGCCGCCAAAACTGATTTACCAAAACTTGTCTCAGATACCAGGAACCCTGTTAATCCAGCATTTGCATCCTAGGTTCGCCAGTCAAAGCCAAACAGGTTCACGAAACTATTAAATCTTTAAACATATAGCCCCATCTGGCCGCCAAAACCGACTTACCAAAACATGTCTTAGATACCAGGAACACTGTTAATGCAGCATTTGCATCCTAGGGGCGCAAGTCAAAGCCAAACAGGCTCCCCCGACTATTAAATCTTAAAACATATAGCCCCATCTGGCCGCCAAAACTGATTTACCAAAACTTGTCTCAGATACCAGGAACCCTGTTAATCCAGCATTTGCATCCTAGGTTCGCCAGTCAAAGCCAAACAGGTTCACGAAACTATTAAATCTTTAAACATATAGCCCCATCTGGCCGCCAAAACCGACTTACCAAAACATGTCTTAGATACCAGGAACACTGTTAATGCAGCATTTGCATCCTAGGGGCGCAACTCAAAGCCAAACAGGCTCAACCGACTATTTAATCTTAAAACATACAGTCTTGCCCAGCTGTCAAAACTGTTTTACCAAACCTTGTCTTAGATTCCAGGAGCCAAGCCAATCTGGCATGTGGAGCCTAGGGGAGCAAGTCAAAGCCAAACAGGCTCTCCCGACAGTTTAATCTTAAAACATACAGACTTACGTAGCTGCCAAAACTGATTTACCAAAACTTGTCTTAGATACCAGGAACCCTGTTATTCCTGCATTTGCATCCTAGGGGAGCAAGTCAAAGCCAAACACGCTCAACCGACTATTTAATCTGAAAGCATACAGCCTTACCTAGCTGTCAAAAGTGTTTTACCAAAACTTGTCTTAGATTCCAGGAGCCCCGCCAATCTGGCATGTGCAGCCTAGGGGAGCAAGTCAAAGCCAAACAGGCTCATCCGACTATTTAATCCTAAAACATATAGCCCCATCTGGCCGCCAAAACTGATTTACCAAAACTTGCCTTAGAAACCAGGAGCCCTGTTAATCTAGCATTTGCAGCCTAGGGGAGCAAGTCAAAGGAAAATAGTCTCACCCGACTATTAAGTCTTAACACATTCAGCCTCACCTTGAACTCAAAATTGCCTTACCAAAACTTGTTTGTTAAAACATACAGACTTACGTAGCTGCCAAAACTGCTTTACCAAAACTTGCCTTAAAAACCAGGAGCCTTGTTAATCTAGCATTTGCAGCCTAGGGGAGCAAGTCAAAGCAAAATAGTCTCACCCGACTATTAAGTCTTAACACATTCAGCCTCACCTGGAACTCAAAATTGCCTTACCAATTCCAGGAACCCTGTTAATCCAGCATTTGCATCCTAGGGGCGCAACTCAAAGCCAAACAGGCTCAACCGACTATTTAATCTTAAAACATACAGTCTTGCCCAGCTGTCAAAACTGTTTTACCAAACCTTGTCTTAGATTCCAGGAGCCAAGCCAATCTGGCATGTGGAGCCTAGGGGAGCAAGTCAAAGCCAAACAGGCTCTCCCGACAGTTTAATCTTAAAACATACAGACTTACGTAGCTGCCAAAACTGATTTACCAAAACTTGTCTTAGATACCAGGAACCCTGTTATTCCAGCATTTGCATCCTAGGGGCGCAAACACGCTCACCCGAATATTTAATCTTAAAGCATACAGCCTTACGTAGCTGTCAAAACTGTTTTACCAAAACATGTCTTAGATTCCAGGAGCCCCGCCAATCTGGCATGTGCCGCCTAGGGGAGAAAGTCAAAGCCAAATAGTCTCAAACGACTATTAAGTCTGTATACATTCAGCCTCACCTGGAACTCAAAATTGCCTTACCAAAACTTGTCTTAGATACCAGGAACCCTGTTAATCCAGCATTTGCATCCTAGGGGAGCAAGTCAAAGTCAAACAGACTCACCCGACTATTTAACCTTAAAACATACAGACTTACGTATCTGTCAAATGTCTTTTACCAAAACTTCTCTTAGATTCCAGGAGCCCCGCCAATCTGGCATGTGGAGCCTAGGGGACCAAGTCAAAGCCAAACAGGCTCATCCGACTATTTAATCCTAAAACATATAGCCCCATAGATGCCAAAACTGATTTACCAAAACTTGTCTTAGATACCAGGAACCCTGTTATTCCAGCATTTGCAAACTAGGGGCGCAAGTCAAAGCCAAACACGCTCACCAGACTATTTAATCTTAAAGCATACAGCCTTACCTAGCTGTCAAAACTGTTCTACCAAAACTTGTCTTACATTCCAGGAGCCCCGTCAATCTGGCATGTGCAGCCTAGGGGAGCAAGTCAAAGCCAAACAGGCTCATCCGACTATTTAATCCTAAAACTTATAGCCCCATAGACACCAAAACTGATTTACCAAGACGTGTCTTAGATACCAGGAACCCTGTTATTCCAGCATTTGCATCCTTGGGGAGCAAGCCAAAGCCAAACACGCTCACCCGACTATTTAATCTGAAAGCATACAGCCTTACCTAGCTGTCAAAAGTGTTTTACCAAAACTTGTCTTAGATTCCTGGAGCCCCGCCAATCTGGCATGTGCAGCCTAGGGGAGCAAGTCAAAGCCAAACAGGCTCATCCGACTATTTAATCCTAAAACATATAGCCCCGTAGACGCCAAAACTGATTTACCAAAACTTGTCTTAGATAACAGGAACCCTGTTATTCCAGCATTTGCATCCTAGGGGCGCAACTCAAAGCCAAACACGCTCACCCGACTATTTAATCTTAAAGGATACAGCCTTACCTAGCTGTCAAAACTGCTTTACCAAAACTTGCCTTAGAAACCAGGAGCCCTGTTAATCTAGCATTTGCAGCCTAGGGGAGCAAGAAAAGCAAAATAGTCTCACCCGACTATTAAGTCTTAACACATTCAGCCTCACCTGGAACTCAAAATTGACTTACCAAAACTTGTTTAAGATACCGGGAGCACTGTTAATACAGCATTTGCATCCTAGGGGCGCAACTCAAAGCCAAACAGGCTTAACCGACTATTTAATCTTAAAACATACAGTCTTGCCCAGCTGTCAAAACTGTTTTACCAAACCTTGTCTTAGATTCCAGGAGCCAAGCCAATCTGGCATGTGGAGCCTAAGGGAGCAAGTCAAAGCCAAACAGGCTCAACCGACAATTTAATCTTAAAACATACATACTTACGTAGTTGCCAAAGCTGCTTTACCAAAACTTGTCTCAGATACCAGGAACCCTGTTAATGCAGCATTTGCATGCTAGGGGCGCAAGTCAAAGCCAAACAGGCTCTCCCGACTATTAAATCTTAAAACATATAGCCCCATCTGGCCGCCAAAAATGATTTACCAAAACTTGTCTTAGATACCAGGAACCCTGTTATTCCAGCATTTGCATACTAGGGGCGCAAGTCAACGCCAAACACGCTCAATCTTGAGGCATACAGCCTTACCTAGCTGTCAAAACTGTTTTACCAAAACTTGTCTTAGATTCCAGGAGCACCGCCAATCTGGCATGTGCAGCCTAGTGGAGCAAGTCAGAGCCAAACAGGCTCATCCGACTATTTAATCCTAACACATATAGCCCCATCTTGCCGCCAAAACTGATTTACCAAAACTTATCTCAGTTACCAGGAACCCTGTTAATCTAGCATTTGCAGCCTAGGGGAGCAAGACAAAGCCAAATAGTCTCACCCGACTATTAAATTTTAAATCATATAGCCCCACCTGGCCGCCAAAACTGATTTACCAAAACTTGTCTCAGATACCAGGAACCCTGTTAATCCAGCATTTGCATCCTAGGGGAGCAAGTCTAAGTCAAACAGACTCACCCGACTATTTAACCTTAAAACATACAGACTTACGTAGCTGTTAAAAATGTTTTACCAAAACTTTTTTTAGATTCTAGGAGCCCCGCCAATCTGGCATGTGCCGCCTAGGGGAGAAAGTCAAAACCAAACAGGCTCACCCGAGAATTTAATCTTAAAACATACAGCCCCATCTGGCTGCCAAAACTGCTTTACCAAAACTTGCCTTAAAAACCAGGTGCCTTGTTAATCTAGCATTTGCAGCCTAGGGGAGCAAGTCACAGCAAAATAGTCTCAACCGCCTATTAAGTCTTAACACATTCAGCCTCACCTGGAACTCAAAATTGCCTTACCAATACCAGGAACCCTGTTTATCCAGCATTTGCATCCTAGGGACGCAACTCAAAGCCAAACAGGCTCAACCGACTATTTAATCTTAAAACATACAGTCTTGCCCAGCTGTCAAAACTGTTTTACCAAACGTTGTCTTAGATTTCAGGAGCCAAGCCAATCTGGCATGTGGAGCCTAGGGGAGAAAGTCAAAACCAAACAGGTTCACCCGAGAATTTAATCTTAAAACATACAGCCCCATCTGGCTGCCAAAACTGCTTTACCAAAACTTGCCTTAAAAACTAGGTGCCCTGTTAATCTAGCATTTGCAGCCTAGGGGAGCAAGTCAAAGCAAAATAGTCTCACCCGACTATTAAGTCTGAACACATTCAGCCTCACCTGGAACTCAGAATTGCCTTACCAAAACTTGTCTCAGATTCCAGGAACCCTGGTTATCCAGCATTTGCATCCTAGGGGCGCAAGTCAAAGCCAAACAGGCTCACCCGACTATTAAATCTTAAAACATATAGCCCCATCTGGCCGCCAAAACTGGTTTACCAAAACTTGTCTTAGATACCAGGAACCCTGTTATTCCAGCATTTGCATCCTAGGGGCGCAAGTCAAAGCCAAATACGCTCGTCCGATTACTTAATCTTAATGCATACAACCTTACCTAGCTGTCAAAACTGTTTTACCAAAACTTGTCTTAGATTCCAGGAGCCCCGCCAATCTGGCATGTACAGCCTAGGGGAGCAAGTCAAAGCCAACCAGGCTCATCCGACTATTTAATCCTAAAACATATAGCCCCATCTGGCCGCCAAAACTGATTTACCAAAACTTGTCTCAGATACCAGGAACCCTGTTAATCTAGCATTTGCAGCCTAGGGGAGTAAGACAAAGCCAATTAGCCTCACCCGACTATTAAATCTTAACACATTCAGCCTCACCTGGAACTCAGAATTGCCTTACCAAAACTTGTCTCAGATTCCAGGAACCCTGGTTATCCAGCATTTGCATCCTAGGGGCGCAAGTCAAAGCCAAACAGGCTCACCCGACTATTAAATCTTAAAACATATAGCCCCATCTGGCCGCCAAAACTGGTTTACCAAAACTTGTCTTAGATACCAGGAACCCTGTTATTCCAGCATTTGCATCCTAGGGGCGCAAGTCAAAGCCAAATACGCTCGTCCGATTACTTAATCTTAATGCATACAACCTTACCTAGCTGTCAAAACTGTTTTACCAAAACTTGTCTTAGATTCCAGGAGCCCCGCCAATCTGGCATGTGCAGCCTAGGGGAGCAAGTCAAAGCCAAACAGGCTCATCCGACTATTTAATCCTAAAACATATAGCCCCATCTGGGCGCCAAAACTGATTTACCAAAACCTATCTCAGTTAACAGGAACCCTGTTTATCCAGCATTTGCATCCCAGGGGCGCAACTCAAAGCCAAACAGGCTCAACCGACTATTTAATCTTAAAACATACAGTCTTGCCCAGCTGTCAAAACTGCTTTACCAAAACTTGCATTAGAAACCAGGAGCCCTGTTAATCTAGCATTTGCAGCCTAGGGGAGCAAGTCAAAGCAAAATAGTCTCACCCGACTATTAAGTCTGAACACATTCAGCCTCACCTGGAACTCAGAATTGCCTTACAAAAACTTGTCTCAGATTCCAGGAGCGCTGTTAATGCAGCATTTGCATGCTAGGGGCGCAAGTCAAAGCCAAACAGGCTCTCCCGACTATTAAATCTTAAAACATTAAGCCCCATCTGGCCGCCAAAAATGATTTACCAAAACTTGTCTTAGATACCAGGAACCCTGTTATTCCAGCATTTGCATCCTAGGGGCGCAAGTCAAAGCCAAACACGCTCACCCGACTATTTAATCTTAAAGCATACAGCCTTACCTAGCTGTCAAAACTGTTTTACCAAAACTTGTCTTAGATTCCAGGAGCACCGCCAATCTGGCATGTGCAGCCTAGTGGAGCAAGTCAAAGCCAAACAGGCTCATCCGACTATTTAATCCTAAAACATATAGCCCCATCTTGCCGCCAAAACTGATTTACCAAAACTTATCTCAGTTATGAGGAACCCTGTTAATCTAGCATTTGCAGCCTAGGGGAGCAAGACAAAGCCAAATAGTCTCACCCGACTATTAAATTTTAAGACATATAGCCCCATCTGGCTGCCAAAACTGATTTACCAAAACTTGTCTTAGATACCAGGAACCCTGTTAATCCAGCATTTGCATCCTAGGGGCGCAAGTCAAAGCCAAACAGCTCACCAAACTATTAAATCTTAAAACATATAGCCCCATCTGGCCGCCAAAACTGACTTACCAAAACATGTCTTAGATACCAGGAACCCTGTTATTCTAGCATTTGCATCCTAGGGGCTCAAGTCAAAGCCAACCACCCTCACCCGACTATTTAATCTTAAAGCATACAGCCTTACCTAGCTGTCAAAGCTCTTTTATCAAAACCTGTCTCAGATACCAGGAACACTGTTAATCTAGCATTTGCAGCCTAGGGGAGCAAAACAAAGCCAAATAGCCTCACCCGACTATTAAATTTTAACTCATTCAGCCACACCTGGAACTCAAAATTGCCTTACCAAAACTTGTCTCAGATACCAGGAACCCTGTTATTCCAGCATTTGCATCCTAGGGGCGCAAGTCAAAGCCAAACACGCTCACCCGACTATTTAATTTTAAAGCATACAGCCTTACCTAGCTGTCAAAACTGTTTTACCAAAACTTGTCTTAGACTCCAGGAGCCGTGCCTATCTGGCATGTGGAGCCTAGGGGAGCAAGTCAAAGCCAAACAGGCTCACCCGTAAATTTAATCTTAAAACATACAGACTTACGTAGCTGCCAAAACAGCTTTACCAAAACTTGCCTTAGAAACCAGGAGCCCCGGCAATCTGGCATGTACAGCCTAGGGGAGCAAGTCAAAGCCAACCAGGCTCATCCGACTTTTTAATCCTAAAACATATAGCCCCATCTGGCCGCCAAAACTGATTTACCAAAACTTGTCTCAGATACCAGGAACCCTGTTAATCTAGCATTTGCAGCCTAGGGGAGTAAGACAAAGCCAATTAGCCTCACCCGACTTTTAAATCTTAACACATTCAGCCTCACCTGGAACTCAAAATTGCCTTACCAAAACTTGTTTCAGATACCAAGAACCCTGTTTATCCAGCATTTGCATCCTAGGAGCGTAAGTCAAAGCCAAACAGGCTCACCCGACTATTAAATCTTACAACATATAGCCCCATAGACGCCAAAACTGATTTACCAAAACTTGTCTCAGATACCAGGAACCCTGTTATTCCAGCATTTGCATCCTAGGGGCGCAAGTCAAAGCCAAACACGCTCACCCGTCTATTTAATTTTAAAGCATACAGCCTTACCTAGCTGTCAAAACTGTTTTACCAAAACTTGCCTTAGAAAGCAGGAGCCCCGCCAATCTGGCATGTACAGCCTAGGGGAGCAAGTCAAAGCCAACCAGGCTCATCCGACTATTTAATCCTAAAACATATAGCCCCATCTGGCCGCCAAAACTGATTTACCAAAACTTGTCTCAGATACCAGGAACCCTGTTATTCCAGCATTTGCATCCTAGGGGCGCAAGTCAAAGCCAAACACGCTCATCCGACTACTTAATCTTAAAGCATACAACCTTACCTAGCTGTCAAAACTGTTTTACCAAAACTTGCCTTAGAAAGCAGGAGCCCCGCCAATCTGGCATGTACAGCCTAGGGGAGCAAGTCAAAGCCAAACAGGCTCACCCGACAATTTAATCTTAAAACATACAGACTTACGTAGTTGCCAAAGCTGCTTTACCAAAACTTGTCTCAGATACCAGGAACCCTGTTAAAACAGCATTTGCATCCTAGGGAAGCAAGTCAAAGTCAAACAGACTCACCCGACTATTTAAACTTAAAACATACAGACTTACGTAGCTGTTAAAACTGTTTTACAAAAACTTTTTTTAGATTCCAGGAGCCCCGCCAATCTGGCATGTGCCGCCTAGGGGAGAAAGTCAAAACCAAACAGGCTCACCCGAGAATTGAATCTTAAAACATACAGCCCCATCTGGCTGCCAAAACTGATTTACCAAAACTTGTCTTAGATACCAGGAACCCTGTTATTCCAGCATTTGCATCCTAGGGGCGCAAGTCAAAGCCAAACACGCTCATCCGACTACTTAATCTTAAAGCATACAACCTTACCTAGCTGTCAAAACTGTTTTACCAAAACTTGTCTTAGATTCCAGGAGCCCCGACAATCTGGCATGTACAGCCTAGGGGAGCAAGTCAAAGCCAACCAGGCTCATCCGACTATTTAATCCTAAAACATATAGCCCCATCTGGCCGCCAAAACTGATTTACCAAAACTTGTCTCAGATACCAGGAACCCTGTTAATCTAGCATTTGCAGCCTAGGGGAGCAAGGTAAAGCCAAATAGCCTCACCCGACTATTAAATCTTAGCACATTCAGCCTCACCTGGAACTCAAAATTGCCTTATCAAAACTTGTTTCAGATACCAAGAACCCTGTTTAGCCACATATAGCCCCATAGACGCCAAAACTGATTTACCAAAACTTGTCTCAGATACCAGGAACCCTGTTATTCCAGCATTTGCATCCTAGGGGCGCAAGTCAAAGCCAAACACGCTCACCCGACTATTTAATTTTAAAGCATACAGCCTTACCTAGCTGTCAAAACTGTTTTACCAAAACTTGCCTTAGAAACCAGGAGCCCCGCCAATCTGGCATGTACAGCCTAGGGGAGCAAGTCAAAGCCAACCAGGCTCATCCGACTATTTAATCCTAAAACATATAGCCCCATCTGGCCGCCAAAACTGATTTACCAAAACTTGTCTCAGATACCAGGAACCCTGTTAATCTAGCATTTGCAGCCTAGGGGAGTAAGACAAAGCCAATTAGCCTCACCCGACTATTAAATTTTAACTCATTCAGCCACACCTGGAACTCAAAATTGCCTTACCAAAACTTGTCTCAGATACCAGGAACCCTGTTAATCCAGCATTTGCATCCTAGGGGCGCAAGTCAAAGCCAAACAGGTTCACCAAACTATTAAGTCCTAAGACATATAGCCCCATCTGGCCGCCAAAACTGACTTACCAAAACATGTCTTAGATACCAGGAACCCTGCTAATCCTGCATTTGCATCCTAGGGGAGCAACTCAAAGCCAAACAGGCTCAACTGACTATTTAATCTTAAAACATACAGTCTTGCCCAGCTGTCAAAACTGTTTTACCAAACCTTGTCTTAGATTCCAGGAGCCAAGCCAATCTGGCATGTGGAGCCTAAGGGAGCAAGTCAAAGCCAAACAGGCTCACCCGACAATTTAATCTTAAAACATACAGACTTACGTAGTTGCCAAAGCTGCTTTACCAAAACTTGTCTCAGATACCAGGAACCCTGTTAAAACAGCATTTGCATCCTAGGGGAGCAAGTCAAAGTCAAACAGACTCACCCGACTATTTAAACTTAAAACATACAGACTTACGTAGCTGTTAAAACTGTTTTACCAAAACTTTTTTAGATTCCAGGAGCCCCGCCAATCTGGCATGTGCCGCCTAGGGGAGAAAGTCAAAACCAAACAGGCTCACCCGAGAATTGAATCTTAAAACATACAGCCCCATCTGGCTGCCAAAACTGATTTACCAAAACTTGTCTTAGATACCAGGAACCCTGTTATTCCAGCTTTTGCATCCTAGGGGCGCAAGTCAAAGCCAAACACGCTCATCCGACTACTTAATCTTAAAGCATACAACCTTACCTAGCTGTCAAAACTGTTTTACCAAAACTTGTCTTAGATTCCAGGAGCCCCGCCAATCTGGCATGTACAGCCTAGGGGAGCAAGTCAAAGCCAACCAGGCCCATCCGACTATTTAATCCTAAAAAATATAGCCCCATCTGGCCGCCAAAACTGAATTACCCTAAACTTGTCTCAGATACCAGGTACCCTGTTAATCTAGCATTTGCAGCCTAGGGGAGCAAGGTAAAGCCAAATAGCCTCACCCGACTATTAAATCTTAACACATTCAGCCTCACCTGGAACTCAAAATTGCCTTATCAAAACTTGTTTCAGATACCAAGAACCCTGTTTAGCCAGCATTTGCATCCTAGGAGCGCAAGTCAAAGCCAAACAGGCTCACCCGACTATTAAATCTTAAAACATATAGCCCCATAGACGCCAAAACTGATTTACCAAAACTTGTCTTAAATACCAGGAACCCTGTTATTCCAGCATTTGCATCCTAGGGGCGCAAGTCAAAGCCAAACACGCTCACCCGACTATTTAATCTTAAAGCATACAGCCTTGCCTAGCTGTCAAAACTGTTTTACCAAAACTTGTCTTAGATTCCAGGAGCCCCGCCAATCTGGCATGTGGAGCCTAGGGGAGCAAGTCAAAGCCAAACAGGCTCACCCGACAATTTAATCTTAAAACATACAGACTTACGTAGATCCCAAAACTGCTTTACCAAAACTTGCCTTAGAAACCAGGAGCCCTGTTAATCTAGCATTTGCAGCCTAGGGGGGCAAGAAAAGCGAAACAGGCTCATCCGACTATTAAGTCCTAAAACATATAGCCCCATCTGGCCGCCAAGACTGATTTACCAAAACTTGTCTCAGATACCAGGAACCCTGTTAATCTAGCATTTGCAGCCTAGGGGAGCAAAACAAAGCCAAATAGCCTACCCGACTATTAAATTTTAACTCATTCAGCCACACCTGGAACTCAAAATTGCCTTACCAAAACTTGTCTCAGATACCAGGAACCCTGTTAATCCAGCATTTGCATCCTAGGGGCGCAAGTCAAAGCCAAACAGCCTCACCCGACTATTAAATCTTAACACATTCAGCCTCACCTGGAACTCAAAATTGCCTTATCAAAACTTGTTTCAGATACCAAGAACCCTGTTTAGCCAGCATTTGCATCCTAGGAGCGCAAGTCAAAGCCAAACAGGCTCACCCGACTATTAAATCTTAAAACATATAGCCCCATAGACGCCAAAACTGACTTACCAAAATATGTCTTAGATACCAGGAACCCTGCTAATCCTGCATTTGCATCCTAGGGGAGCAACTCAAAGCCAAACAGGCTCAACTGACTATTTAATCTTAAAGCATACAGTCTTGCCCAGCTGTCAAAACTGTTTTACCAAACCTTGTCTTAGATTCCAGGAGCCAAGCCAATCTGGCATGTGGAGCCTAAGGGAGCAAGTCAAAGCCAAACAGGCTCACCCGACAATTTAATCTTAAAACATACAGACTTACGTAGTTGCCAAAGCTGCTTTACCAAAACTTGTCTCAGATACCAGGAACCCTGTTAAAACAGCATTTGCATCCTAGGGGAGCAAGTCAAAGTCAAACAGACTCACCCGACTATTTAAACTTAAAACATACAGACTTACGTAGCTGTTAAAACTGTTTTACCAAAACTTTTTTTAGATTCCAGGAGCCCCGCCAATCTGGCATGTGCCGCCTAGGGGAGAAAGTCAAAACCAAACAGGCTCACCCGAGAATTGAATCTTAAAACATACAGCCCCATCTGGCTGCCAAAACTGATTTACCAAAACTTGTCTTAGATACCAGGAACCCTGTTATTCCAGCATTTGCATCCTAGGGGCGCAAGTCAAAGCCAAACACGCTCATCCGACTACTTAATCTTAAAGCATACAACCTTACCTAGCTGTCAAAACTGTTTTACCAAAACTTGTCTTAGATTCCAGGAGCCCCGCCAATCTGGCATGTACAGCCTAGGGGAGCCAGTCAAAGCCAACCAGGCTCATCCGACTATTTAATCCTAAAACATATAGCCCCATCTGGCCGCCAAAACTGATTTACCAAAACTTGTCTCAGATACCAGGAACCCTGTTAATCTAGCATTTGCTGCCTAGGGGAGCAAGGTAAAGCCAAATAGCCTCACCCGACTATTAAATCTTAACACATTCAGCCTCACCTGGAACTCAAAATTGCCTTATCAAAACTTGTTTCAGATACCAAGAACCCTGTTTAGCCAGCATTTGCATCCTAGGAGCGCAAGTCAAAGCCAAACAGGCTCACCCGACTATTAAATCTTAAAACATATAGCCCCATAGACGCCAAAACTGATTTACCAAAACTTGTCTTAAATACCAGGAACCCTGTTATTCCAGCATTTGCATCCTAGGGGCGCAAGTCAAAGCCAAACACGCTCACCCGACTATTTAATCTTAAAGCATACAGCCTTGCCTAGCTGTCAAAACTGTTTTACCAAAACTTGTCTTAGATTCCAGGAGCCCCGCCAATCTGGCATGTGGAGCCTAGGGGAGCAAGTCAAAGCCAAACAGGCTCACCCGACAATTTAATCTTAAAACATACAGACTTACGTAGATCCCAAAACTGCTTTACCAAAACTTGCCTTAGAAACCAGGAGCCCTGTTAATCTAGCATTTGCAGCCTAGGGGGGCAAGAAAAGCGAAACGGGCTCATCCGACTATTAAGTCCTAAAACATATAGCCCCATCTGGCCGCCAAGACTGATTTACCAAAACTTGTCTCAGATACCAGGAACCCTGTTAATCTAGCATTTGCAGCCTAGGGGAGCAAAACAAAGCCAAATAGCTTCACCCGACTATTAAATTTTAACTCATTAAGCCACACCTGGAACTCAAAATTGCCTTACCAACACTTGTCTCAGATACCAGGAACCCTGTTAATCCAGCATTTGCATCCTAGGGGCGCAAGTCAAAGCCAAACAGCTCACCAAACTATTAAATCTTAAAACATATAGCCCCATCTGGCCGCCAAAACTGACTTACCAAAACATGTCTTAGATACCAGGAACCCTGTTATTCCAGCATTTGCATCCTAGGGGCTCAAGTCAAAGCCAAACACCCTCACCCGACTATTTAATCTTAAAGCATACAGCCTTACCTAGCTGTCAAAACTGTTTTATCAAAATCTGTCTCAGATACCAGGAACACTGTTAATCTAGCATTTGCAGCCTAGGGGAGCAAAACAAAGCCAAATAGCCTCACCCGACTATTAAATTTTAACTCATTCAGCCACAACTGGAACTCAAAATTGCCTTACCAAAACTTGTCTCAGATACCAGGAACCCTGTTATTCCAGCATTTGCATCCTAGGGGTGCAAGTCAAAGCCAAACACGCTCACCCGACTATTTAATCTTAAAGCATACAGCCTTGCCTAGCTGTCAAAACTGTTTTACCAAAACTTGTCTTAGACTCCAGGAGCCCCGCCTATCTGGCATGTGGAGCCTAGGGGAGCAAGTCAAAGCCAAACAGGCTCACCCGACAATTTAATCTTAAAACATACAGACTTATATAGCTGCCAAAACTGCTTTACCAAAACTTGCCTTAGAAACCAGGAGCCCTGTTAATCTAGCATTTGCAGCCTAGGGGAGCAAGTCAAAGCCAAACAGGCTCACCCGACTATTTAATCCTAAAACATATAGCCCCATCTGGCCGCCAAGACTGATTTACCAAAACTTGTCTCAGATACCAGGAACCCTGTTAATCTAGCATTTGCAGCCTAGGGGAGCAAAACAAAGCCAAATAGCCTACCCGACTATTAAATTTTAACTCATTCAGCCACACCTGGAACTCAAAATATCCTTACCAAAACTTGTCTCAGATACCAGGAACCCTGTTAATCCAGCATTTGCATCCTAGGGGCGCAAGTCAAAGCCAAACAGGCTCACCAAACTATTAAATCCTAAGACATATAGCCCTATCTGGCCGCCAAAACTGACTTACCAAAACATGTCTTAGATACCAGGAACCCTGCTAATCCTGCATTTGCATCCTAGGGGAGCAACTCAAAGCCAAACAGGCTCAACTGACTATTTAATCTTAAAACATACAGTCTTGCCCAGCTGTCAAAACTGTTTTACCAAACCTTGTCTTAGATTCCAGGAGAAAAGCCAATCTGGCATGTGGAGCCTAAGGGAGCAAGTCAAAGCCAAACAGGCTCACCCGACAATTTAATCTTAAAACATACAGACTTACGTAGGTGCCAAAGCTGCTTTACCAAAACTTGTCTCAGATACCAGGAACCCTGTTCATGCAGCATTTGCATGCTAGGGGCGCAAGTCAAAGCCAAACACGCTCAGTCTTAAAGCATACAGCCTTACCTAGCTGTCAAAACTGTTTTACCAAAACTTGTCTTAGATTCCAGGAGCACCGCCAATCTGGCATTTGCGGCCTAGGGGAGCAAGACAAAGCCAAATAGTCTCACCCGACTATAAAATTTTAAAACATATAGTCCCATCTGGCCGCCAAAACTGATTTACAAAAACTTGTCTCAGATACCAGGAACCCTGTTAATCCAGCATTTGCATCCTAGGGGAGCAAGTCAAAGTCAAACAATCTCACCCGACTATTTAAACTTAAAACATACAGACTTACGTAGCTGTTAAAACTGTTTTACCAAAACTTTTTTTAGATTCCAGGAGCCCCGCCAATCTGGCATGTGCCGCCTAGGGGAGAAAGTCAAAACCAAACAGGCTCACCCGAGAATTGAATCTTAAAACATACAGCCCCATCTGGCTGCCAAAACTGATTTACCAAAACTTGTCTTAGATACCAGGAACCCTGTTATTCCAGCATTTGCATCCTAGGGGCGCAAGTCAAAGCCAAACACGCTCACCCGACTATTTAATCTTAAAGCATACAACCTTACCTAGCTGTCAAAACTGTTTTACCAAAACTTGTCTTAGATTCCAGGAGCCCCGCCAATCTGGCATGTACAGCCTAGGGGAGCAAGTCAAAGCCAACCAGGCTCATCCGACTATTTAATCTTAAAAGATATAGCCCCATCTGGCCGCCAAAACTGAATTACCAAAACTTGTCTCAGATACCAGGAACCCTGTTAATCTAGCATTTGCAGCCTAGGGGAGCAAGGTAAAGCCAAATAGCCTCACCCGACTATTAAATCTTAACACATTCAGCCTCACCTGGAACTCAAAATTGCCTTACCAAAACTTGTTTCAGATACCAAGAACCATGTTTAGCCAGCATTTGCATCCTAGGAGCGCAAGTCAAAGCCAAACAGGCTCACCCGACTATTAAATCTTAAAACATATAGCCCCATAGACGCCAAAACTGATTTACCAAAACTTGTCTTAAATACCAGGAACCCTGTTATTCCAGCATTTGCATCCTAGGGGCGCAAGTCAAAGCCAAACACGCTCACCCGACTATTTAATCTTAAAGCATACAGCCTACCTAGCTGTCAAAACTGTTTTACCAAAACTTGTCTTAGATTCCAGGAGCCCCGCCAATCTGGCATGTGGAGCCTAGGGGAGCAAGTCAAAGCCAAACAGGCTCACCCGACAATTTAATCTTAAAACATACAGACTTACGTAGCTGCAAAAACTGCTTTACCAAAACTTGCCTTAGAAACCAGGAGCCCTGTTAATCTAGCATTTCCAGCCTAGGGGAGCAAGTCAAAGCGAAACAGGCTCATCCGACTATTAAGTCCTAAAACATATAGCCCCATCTGGCCGCCAAGACTGACTTACCAAAACTTGTCTCAGATACCAGGAACCCTGTTAATCTAGCATTTGCAGCCTAGGGGAGCAAAACAAAGCCAAATAGCCTCACCCGACCATTAAATTTTAACTCATTAAGCCACACCTGGAACTCAAAATTGCCTTACCAAAACTTGTCTCAGATACCAGGAACCCTGTTAATCCAGCATTTGCATCCTAGGGGCGCAAGTCAAAGCCAAACAGGCTCACCGAACTATTAAATCTTAAAACATATAGCCCCATCTGGCCGCCAAAACTGACTTACCAAAACATGTCTTAGATACCAGGAACCCTGTTATTCCAGCATTTGCATCCTAGGGGCTCAAGTCAAAGCCAAACACCCTCACCCGACTATTTAATCTTAAAGCATACAGCCTTACCTAGCTGTCAAAGCTGTTTTATCAAAACCTGTCTCAGATACCAGGAACACTGTTAATCTAGCATTTGCAGCCTAGGGGAGCAAAACAAAGCCAAATAGCCTCACCCGACTATTAAATTTTAACTCATTCAGCCACACCTGGAACTCAAAATTGCCTTACCAAAACTTGTCTCAGATACCAGGAACCCTGTTCATGCAGCATTTGCATCCTAGGGGCGCAAGTCAAAGCCAAACACGCTCACCCGACTATTTAATCTTAAAGCATACAGCCTTACCTAGCTGTCAAAACTGTTTTACCAAAACTTGTCTTAGACTCCAGGAGCCCCTCCTATCTGGCATGTGGAGCCTAGGGGAGCAAGTCAAAGCCAAACAGGCTCACCCGACAATTTAATCTTAAAACATGCAGACTTACGTAGTTGCCAAAACTGCTTTACCGAAACTTGCCTTAGAAACCAGGAGCCCTGTTAATCTAGCATTTGCAGCCTAGGGGAGCAAGTCAAAGCCAAACAGGCTCACCCGACTATTTAATCCTAAAACATATAGCCCCATCTGGCCGCCAAGACTGATTTACCAAAACTTGTCTCAGATACTAGGAACCCTGTTAATATAGCATTTGCAGCCTAGGGGAGCAAAACAAATCCAAATAGCCTCACCCGACTATTAAATTTTAACTCATTCAGACACACCTGGAACTCAAAATTGCCTTACCAAAACTTGTCTCAGGTACCAGGAACCCTGTTAATCCAGCATTTGCATCCTAGGGGCGTAAGTCAAAGCCAAACAGGCTCACCAAACTATTAAATCTTAAAACATATAGCCCGATCTGGCCGCCAAAACTGACTTACCAAAACATGTCTTAGATACCAGGAACCCTGTTATTCCAGCATTTGCATCCTAGGGGCTCAAGTCAAAGCCAAACACCCTCACCCGACTATTTAATCTTAAAGCATACAGCCTTACCTAGCTGTCAAAGCTGTTTTATCAAAACCTGTCTCAGATACCAGGAACACTGTTAATCTAGCATTTGCAGCCTAGGGGAGCAAAACAAAGCCAAATAGCCTCACCCGACTATTAAATTTTAACTCATTCAGCCACACCTGGAACTCAAAATTGCCTTACCAAAACTTGTCTCAGATACCAGGAACCCTGTTTATGCAGCATTTGCATCCTAGGGGCGCAAGTCAAAGCCAAACACGCTCACCCGACTATTTAATCTTAAAGCATACAGCCTTACCTAGCTGTCAAAACTGTTTTACCAAAACTTGTCTTAGACTCCAGGAGCCCCTCCTATCTGGCATGTGGAGCCTAGGGGAGCAAGTCAAAGCCAAACAGGCTCACCCGACAATTTAATCTTAACACATTCAGCCTCACCTGGAACTCAAAATTGCCTTATCAAAACTTGTTTCAGATACCAAGAACCCTGTTTAGCCAGCATTTGCATCCTAGGAGCGCAAGTCAAAGCCAAACAGGCTCACCCGACTATTAAATCTTAAAACATATAGCCCCATAGACGCCAAAACTGATTTACCAAAACTTGTCTTAAATACCAGGAACCCTGTTATTCCAGCATTTGCATCCTAGGGGCGCAAGTCAAAGCCAAACACGCTCACCCGACTATTTAATCTTAAAGCATACAGCCTTGCCTAGCTGTCAAAACTGTTTTACCAAAACTTGTCTTAGATTCCAGGAGCCCCGCCAATCTGGCATGTGGAGCCTAGGGGAGCAAGTCAAAGCCAAACAGGCTCACCCGACAATTTAATCTTAAAACATACAGACTTACGTAGATCCCAAAACTGCTTTACCAAAACTTGCCTTAGAAACCAGGAGCCCTGTTAATCTAGCATTTGCAGCCTAGGGGGGCAAGAAAAGCGAAACGGGCTCATCCGACTATTAAGTCCTAAAACATATAGCCCCATCTGGCCGCCAAGACTGATTTACCAAAACTTGTCTCAGATACCAGGAACCCTGTTAATCTAGCATTTGCAGCCTAGGGGAGCAAAACAAAGCCAAATAGCTTCACCCGACTATTAAATTTTAACTCATTAAGCCACACCTGGAACTCAAAATTGCCTTACCAACACTTGTCTCAGATACCAGGAACCCTGTTAATCCAGCATTTGCATCCTAGGGGCGCAAGTCAAAGCCAAACAGCTCACCAAACTATTAAATCTTAAAACATATAGCCCCATCTGGCCGCCAAAACTGACTTACCAAAACATGTCTTAGATACCAGGAACCCTGTTATTCCAGCATTTGCATCCTAGGGGCTCAAGTCAAAGCCAAACACCCTCACCCGACTATTTAATCTTAAAGCATACAGCCTTACCTAGCTGTCAAAGCTGTTTTATCAAAATCTGTCTCAGATACCAGGAACACTGTTAATCTAGCATTTGCAGCCTAGGGGAGCAAAACAAAGCCAAATAGCCTCACCCGACTATTAAATTTTAACTCATTCAGCCACAACTGGAACTCAAAATTGCCTTACCAAAACTTGTCTCAGATACCAGGAACCCTGTTATTCCAGCATTTGCATCCTAGGGGTGCAAGTCAAAGCCAAACACGCTCACCCGACTATTTAATCTTAAAGCATACAGCCTTGCCTAGCTGTCAAAACTGTTTTACCAAAACTTGTCTTAGACTCCAGGAGCCCCGCCTATCTGGCATGTGGAGCCTAGGGGAGCAAGTCAAAGCCAAACAGGCTCACCCGACAATTTAATCTTAAAACATACAGACTTATATAGCTGCCAAAACTGCTTTACCAAAACTTGCCTTAGAAACCAGGAGCCCTGTTAATCTAGCATTTGCAGCCTAGGGGAGCAAGTCAAAGCCAAACAGGCTCACCCGACTATTTAATCCTAAAACATATAGCCCCATCTGGCCGCCAAGACTGATTTACCAAAACTTGTCTCAGATACCAGGAACCCTGTTAATCTAGCATTTGCAGCCTAGGGGAGCAAAACAAAGCCAAATAGCCTACCCGACTATTAAATTTTAACTCATTCAGCCACACCTGGAACTCAAAATATCCTTACCAAAACTTGTCTCAGATACCAGGAACCCTGTTAATCCAGCATTTGCATCCTAGGGGCGCAAGTCAAAGCCAAACAGGCTCACCAAACTATTAAATCCTAAGACATATAGCCCTATCTGGCCGCCAAAACTGACTTACCAAAACATGTCTTAGATACCAGGAACCCTGCTAATCCTGCATTTGCATCCTAGGGGAGCAACTCAAAGCCAAACAGGCTCAACTGACTATTTAATCTTAAAACATACAGTCTTGCCCAGCTGTCAAAACTGTTTTACCAAACCTTGTCTTAGATTCCAGGAGAAAAGCCAATCTGGCATGTGGAGCCTAAGGGAGCAAGTCAAAGCCAAACAGGCTCACCCGACAATTTAATCTTAAAACATACAGACTTACGTAGTTGCCAAAGCTGCTTTACCAAAACTTGTCTCAGATACCAGGAACCCTGTTCATGCAGCATTTGCATGCTAGGGGCGCAAGTCAAAGCCAAACACGCTCAGTCTTAAAGCATACAGCCTTACCTAGCTGTCAAAACTGTTTTACCAAAACTTGTCTTAGATTCCAGGAGCACCGCCAATCTGGCATTTGCGGCCTAGGGGAGCAAGACAAAGCCAAATAGTCTCACCCGACTATAAAATTTTAAAACATATAGTCCCATCTGGCCGCCAAAACTGATTTACAAAAACTTGTCTCAGATACCAGGAACCCTGTTAATCCAGCATTTGCATCCTAGGGGAGCAAGTCAAAGTCAAACAATCTCACCCGACTATTTAAACTTAAAACATACAGACTTACGTAGCTGTTAAAACTGTTTTACCAAAACTTTTTTTAGATTCCAGGAGCCCCGCCAATCTGGCATGTGCCGCCTAGGGGAGAAAGTCAAAACCAAACAGGCTCACCCGAGAATTGAATCTTAAAACATACAGCCCCATCTGGCTGCCAAAACTGATTTACCAAAACTTGTCTTAGATACCAGGAACCCTGTTATTCCAGCATTTGCATCCTAGGGGCGCAAGTCAAAGCCAAACACGCTCACCCGACTATTTAATCTTAAAGCATACAACCTTACCTAGCTGTCAAAACTGTTTTACCAAAACTTGTCTTAGATTCCAGGAGCCCCGCCAATCTGGCATGTACAGCCTAGGGGAGCAAGTCAAAGCCAACCAGGCTCATCCGACTATTTAATCTTAAAAGATATAGCCCCATCTGGCCGCCAAAACTGAATTACCAAAACTTGTCTCAGATACCAGGAACCCTGTTAATCTAGCATTTGCAGCCTAGGGGAGCAAGGTAAAGCCAAATAGCCTCACCCGACTATTAAATCTTAACACATTCAGCCTCACCTGGAACTCAAAATTGCCTTACCAAAACTTGTTTCAGATACCAAGAACCATGTTTAGCCAGCATTTGCATCCTAGGAGCGCAAGTCAAAGCCAAACAGGCTCACCCGACTATTAAATCTTAAAACATATAGCCCCATAGACGCCAAAACTGATTTACCAAAACTTGTCTTAAATACCAGGAACCCTGTTATTCCAGCATTTGCATCCTAGGGGCGCAAGTCAAAGCCAAACACGCTCACCCGACTATTTAATCTTAAAGCATACAGCCTACCTAGCTGTCAAAACTGTTTTACCAAAACTTGTCTTAGATTCCAGGAGCCCCGCCAATCTGGCATGTGGAGCCTAGGGGAGCAAGTCAAAGCCAAACAGGCTCACCCGACAATTTAATCTTAAAACATACAGACTTACGTAGCTGCAAAAACTGCTTTACCAAAACTTGCCTTAGAAACCAGGAGCCCTGTTAATCTAGCATTTCCAGCCTAGGGGAGCAAGTCAAAGCGAAACAGGCTCATCCGACTATTAAGTCCTAAAACATATAGCCCCATCTGGCCGCCAAGACTGACTTACCAAAACTTGTCTCAGATACCAGGAACCCTGTTAATCTAGCATTTGCAGCCTAGGGGAGCAAAACAAAGCCAAATAGCCTCACCCGACCATTAAATTTTAACTCATTAAGCCACACCTGGAACTCAAAATTGCCTTACCAAAACTTGTCTCAGATACCAGGAACCCTGTTAATCCAGCATTTGCATCCTAGGGGCGCAAGTCAAAGCCAAACAGGCTCACCGAACTATTAAATCTTAAAACATATAGCCCCATCTGGCCGCCAAAACTGACTTACCAAAACATGTCTTAGATACCAGGAACCCTGTTATTCCAGCATTTGCATCCTAGGGGCTCAAGTCAAAGCCAAACACCCTCACCCGACTATTTAATCTTAAAGCATACAGCCTTACCTAGCTGTCAAAGCTGTTTTATCAAAACCTGTCTCAGATACCAGGAACACTGTTAATCTAGCATTTGCAGCCTAGGGGAGCAAAACAAAGCCAAATAGCCTCACCCGACTATTAAATTTTAACTCATTCAGCCACACCTGGAACTCAAAATTGCCTTACCAAAACTTGTCTCAGATACCAGGAACCCTGTTCATGCAGCATTTGCATCCTAGGGGCGCAAGTCAAAGCCAAACACGCTCACCCGACTATTTAATCTTAAAGCATACAGCCTTACCTAGCTGTCAAAACTGTTTTACCAAAACTTGTCTTAGACTCCAGGAGCCCCTCCTATCTGGCATGTGGAGCCTAGGGGAGCAAGTCAAAGCCAAACAGGCTCACCCGACAATTTAATCTTAAAACATGCAGACTTACGTAGTTGCCAAAACTGCTTTACCGAAACTTGCCTTAGAAACCAGGAGCCCTGTTAATCTAGCATTTGCAGCCTAGGGGAGCAAGTCAAAGCCAAACAGGCTCACCCGACTATTTAATCCTAAAACATATAGCCCCATCTGGCCGCCAAGACTGATTTACCAAAACTTGTCTCAGATACTAGGAACCCTGTTAATATAGCATTTGCAGCCTAGGGGAGCAAAACAAATCCAAATAGCCTCACCCGACTATTAAATTTTAACTCATTCAGCCACACCTGGAACTCAAAATTGCCTTACCAAAACTTGTCTCAGGTACCAGGAACCCTGTTAATCCAGCATTTGCATCCTAGGGGCGTAAGTCAAAGCCAAACAGGCTCACCAAACTATTAAATCTTAAAACATATAGCCCGATCTGGCCGCCAAAACTGACTTACCAAAACATGTCTTAGATACCAGGAACCCTGTTATTCCAGCATTTGCATCCTAGGGGCTCAAGTCAAAGCCAAACACCCTCACCCGACTATTTAATCTTAAAGCATACAGCCTTACCTAGCTGTCAAAGCTGTTTTATCAAAACCTGTCTCAGATACCAGGAACACTGTTAATCTAGCATTTGCAGCCTAGGGGAGCAAAACAAAGCCAAATAGCCTCACCCGACTATTAAATTTTAACTCATTCAGCCACACCTGGAACTCAAAATTGCCTTACCAAAACTTGTCTCAGATACCAGGAACCCTGTTTATGCAGCATTTGCATCCTAGGGGCGCAAGTCAAAGCCAAACACGCTCACCCGACTATTTAATCTTAAAGCATACAGCCTTACCTAGCTGTCAAAACTGTTTTACCAAAACTTGTCTTAGACTCCAGGAGCCCCTCCTATCTGGCATGTGGAGCCTAGGGGAGCAAGTCAAAGCCAAACAGGCTCACCCGACAATTTAATCTTAAAACATGCAGACTTACGTAGTTGCCAAAACTGCTTTACCGAAACTTGCCTTAGAAACCAGGAGCCCTGTTAATCTAGCATTTGCAGCCTAGGGGAGCAAGTCAAAGCCAAACAGGCTCACCCGACTATTTAATCCTAAAACATATAGCCCCATCTGGCCGCCAAAACTGACTTACCAAAACTTGTCTCAGATACCAGGAACCCTGTTATTCCAGCATTTGCATCCTAGGGGCGCAAGTCAAAGCAAACACGCTCACCCGACTTTTTAATCTTAAAGAATACAGCCTTATCTAGCTGTCAAAACTGTTTTACCAAAACTTGTCTTAGAAACCAGGAGCCCTGTTAATCTAGCATGTGGAGCCTAAGGGAGCAAGTCAAAGCCAAACAGGCTCTCCCGACAATTTAACCTTAAAACATACAGACTTACGTAGTTGCCAAAGCTGCTTTACCAAAACTTGTCTCAGATACCAGGAACCCTGTTCATGCAGCATTTGCATGCTAAGGGCGCAAGTCAAAGCCAAACACGCTCAGTCTTAAAGCATACAACCTTACCTAGCTGTCAAAACTGTTTTACCAAAACTTGTCTTAGATTCCAGGAGCACCGCCAATCTGGCATGTGCAGCCTAGTGGAGCAAGTCAAAGCCAAACAGGCTCATCCGACTATTTAATCCTAAAACATATAGCCCCATCTTGCCGCCAAAACTGATTTACCAAAACTTATCTCAGTTATCAGGAACCCTGTTAATCTAGCATTTGCAGCCTAGGGGAGGAAGACAAAGCCAAATAGTCTCACCCGACTATTAAATTTTTAGAACATATAGCCCCATCTGGCCGCCAAAACTGATTTACCAAAACTTGTCTCAGATACCAGGAACCCTGTTAATCCAGCATTTGCATCCTAGGGGACCAAGTCAAAGTCAAACAGACTCACCCGACTATTTAACTTTAAAACATACAGACTTACATAGCTGTTAAAACAGTTTTACCAAAACTTTTTTTAGATTGCAGGAGCCCCGCCAATCTGGCATGTGCCGCCTAGGGGAGAAAGTCAAAACCAAACAGGCCCACCCGAGAATTTAATCTTAAGACATACAGCCCCATCTGGCTGCCAAAACTGCTTTACCAAAACTTGCCTTAGAAACCAGGAGCCCTGTTAATCTAGCATTTGCAGCCTAGGGGAGCAAGTCAAAGCAAAATAGTCTCACCCGACTATTAAGTCTGAACACATTCAGCCTCACCTGGAACTCAGAATTGCTTTAGCAAAACTTGTCTCAGATTCCAGGAACCCTGGTTATCCATCATTTGCATCCTAGGGGCGCAAGTCAAAGCCAAACAGGCTCACCCGACTATTAAATCTTAAAACATATAGCGCCATCTGGCCGCTAAAACTGATTTACCAAAACTTGTCTTAGATACCAGGAACCCTGTTATTCCATCATTTGCATCCTAGGGGCGCAAGTCAAAGCCAACCACGCTCATCCGACTACTTAATCTTAAAGCATACAACCTAACCTAGCTGTCAAAACTGTTTTACCAAAACTTGTCTTAGATTCCAGGAGCCCCGCCAATCTGGCATGTACAGCCTAGGGGAGCAAGTCAAAGCCAACCAGGCTCATCCGACTATTTAATCCTAAAACATATAGCCCCATCTGGCCGCCAAAACTGATTTACCAAAACTTGTCTCATATACCAGGAACCCTATTAATCTAGCATTTGCAGCCTAGGGGAGCAAGACAAAGCCAAATAACCTCACCCGACTATTAAATCTTAACACATTCAGCCTCACCTGGAACTCAAAATTGCCTTACCAAAACTTGTTTCAGATACCAAGAACCCTGTTTATCCAGCATTTGCATCCTAGGAGCGCATGTCAAAGCCAAACAGGCTCACCCGACTATTAAATCTTAAAACATATAGCCCCATAGACGCCAAAACTGATTTACCAAAACTTGTCTTAGATACCAGGAACCCTGTTATTCCAGCATTTGCATCCTAGGGGCGCAAGTCAAAGCCAAACACGCTCACCCGACTATTTAATCTTAACACATTCAGCCTCACCTGGAACTCAAAATTGCCTAACCACAACTTGTTTCAGATTCCAAGAACCCTGTTTATCCAGCATTTGCATCCTAGGAGCGCAAGTCAAAGCCAAACAGGCTCACCCGACTATTAAATCTTAAAACATGTAGCCCCATAGACGCCAAAACTGACTTACCAAAACATGTCTTAGATACCAGGAATCCTGTTATTCCAGCATTTGCATCCTAGGGGCGCAAGTCAAAGCAAAATAGTCTCACCTGACTATTTAATCTTAAAGCATACAGCCTTACCTAGCTGTCAAAACTGTTTTACCAAAACTTGTCTCAGATACCAGGAACACTGTTATTCCAGCATTTGCATCCTAGGGGCGCAAGTCAAAGCCAAACACGCTCACCCGACTATTTAATCTTAAAGCATACAGCCTTACCTAGCTGTCAAAGCTGTTTTACCAAAACTGGTCTTAGATTCCAGGAGCCCCGCCAATCTGGCATGTGGAGCCTAGGGGAGCAAGTCAAAACCAAACAGGCTCATCCGACTATTTAATCCTAAAACATATAGCCCCATCTGGCCGCCAAAACTGATTTACCAAAACTTGTCTCAGATACCAGGAACCCTGTTAATCTAGCATTTGCTGCCTAGGGGAGCAAGACAAAGCCAAATAACCTCACCCGACTATTAAATCTTAACACATTCAGCCTCACCTGGAACTCAAAATTGCCTTACCAAAACTTGTTTCAGATACCAAGAACCCTGTTTATCCAGCATTTGCATCCTAGGAGCGCATGTCAAAGCCAAACAGGCTCACCCGACTATTAAATCTTAAAACATATAGCCCCATAGACGCCAAAACTGATTTACCAAAACTTGTCTTAGATACCAGGAACCCTGTTATTCCAGCATTTGCATCCTAGGGGCGCAAGTCAAAGCCAAACACGCTCACCCGACTATTTAATCTTAACACATTCAGCCTCACCTGGAACTCAAAATTGCCTAACCACAACTTGTTTCAGATTCCAAGAACCCTGTTTATCCAGCATTTGCATCCTAGGAGCGCAAGTCAAAGCCAAACAGCCTTACCTAGCTGTCAAAACTGTTTTACCAAAACTTGTCTTAGATTCCAGGAGCCCCGCCAAGCTGGCATGTACAGCCTCGGGGAGCAAGTCAAAATTAACCAGGCTCATCCGACTATTTAATCCTAGAACATATAGCCCCACCTGGCCGCCAAAACTGATTTACCAAAACTTGTCTCAGATACCAGGAACCCTGTTAATCTAGCATTTGCAGCCTAGGGGAGCAAGACAAAGCCAAATAGCCTCACCCGACTATGAAATCTTAACACATTCAGCCTCACCTGGAACTCAAAATTGCCTTACCAAAACTTGCCTTAGAAACCAGGAGCCCTGTTAATCTAGCATTTCCAGCCTAGGGGAGCAAGTCAAAGCGAAACAGGCTCATCCGACTATTAAGTCCTAAAACATATAGCCCCATCTGGCCGCCAAGACTGACTTACCAAAACTTGTCTCAGATACCAGGAACCCTGTTAATCTAGCATTTGCAGCCTAGGGGAGCAAAACAAAGCCAAATAGCCTCACCCGACCATTAAATTTTAACTCATTAAGCCACACCTGGAACTCAAAATTGCCTTACCAAAACTTGTCTCAGATACCAGGAACCCTGTTAATCCAGCATTTGCATCCTAGGGGCGCAAGTCAAAGCCAAACAGGCTCACCGAACTATTAAATCTTAAAACATATAGCCCCATCTGGCCGCCAAAACTGACTTACCAAAACATGTCTTAGATACCAGGAACCCTGTTATTCCAGCATTTGCATCCTAGGGGCTCAAGTCAAAGCCAAACACCCTCACCCGACTATTTAATCTTAAAGCATACAGCCTTACCTAGCTGTCAAAGCTGTTTTATCAAAACCTGTCTCAGATACCAGGAACACTGTTAATCTAGCATTTGCATCCTAGGGGAGCAAAACAAAGCCAAATAGCCTCACCCGACTATTAAATTTTAACTCATTCAGCCACACCTGGAACTCAAAATTGCCTTACCAAAACTTGTCTCAGATACCAAGAACCCTGTTTATCCAGCATTTGCATCCTAGGAGCGCAAGTCAAAGCCAAACAGGCTCACCCGACTATTAAATCTTAAAACATGTAGCCGCATAGACGCCAAAACTGACTTACCAAAACATGTCTTAGATACCAGGAATCCTGTTATTCCAGCATTTGCATCCTAGGGGCGCAAGTCAAAGCAAAATAGTCTCACCTGACTATTTAATCTTAAAGCATACAGCCTTACCTAGCTGTCAAAACTGTTTTACCAAAACTTGTCTCAGATACCAGGAACACTGTTATTCCAGCATTTGCATCCTAGGGGCGCAAGTCAAAGCCAAACACGCTCACCCGACTATTTAATCTTAAAGCATACAGCCTTACCTAGCTGTCAAAGCTGTTTTACCAAAACTTGTCTTAGATTCCAGGAGCCCCGCCAATCTGGCATGTGGAGCCTAGGGGAGCAAGTCAAAACCAAACAGGCTCATCCGACTATTTAATCCTAAAACATATAGCCCCATCTGGCCGCCAAAACTGATTTACCAAAACTTGTCTCAGATACCAGGAACCCTGTTAATCTAGCATTTGCTGCCTAGGGGAGCAAGACAAAGCCAAATAGCCTCACCCGACTATGAAATCTTAACACATTCAGCCTCACCTGGAACTCAAAATTGCCTTACCAAAACTTGTTTCAGATACCAAGAACCCTGTTTATCCAGCATTTGCATCCGAGGAGCGCAAGTCAAAGCCAAACAGGCTCACCCGACTATTAAGTCTTAAAACATGTAGCCCCATAGACGCCAAAACTGATTTACCAGAACTTGTCTTAGATACCAGGAACCCTGTTATTCCAGCATTTGCATCCTAGGGGCGCAAGTGAAAGCCAAACACTCTCACCCGACTATTTAATCTTAAAGCATACAGCCTTACCTCGCTGTCAAAACTGTTTTACCAAAACTTGTCTTAGATTCCAGGAGCCCCGCCAATCTGGCATGTGGAGCCTAGGGGAGCAAGTCAAAATTAACCAGGCTCATCCGACTATTTAATCCTAAAACATATAGCCCCACCTGGACGCCAAAACTGATTTACCAAAACTTGTCTCAGATACCAGGAACCCTGTTAATCTAGCATTTGCAGCCTAGGGGAGCAAGACAAAGCCAAATTGCCTCACCCGACTATGAAATCTTAACACATTCAGCCTCACCTGGAACTCAAAATTGCCTTACCAAAACTTGTTTCAGATACCAAGAACCCTGTTTATCCAGCATTTGCATCCTTGGAGCGCAAGTCAAAGCCAAACAGGCTCACCCGACTATTAAATCTTAATACATGTAGCCCCATAGACGCCAAAACTGACTTACCAAAACATGTCTTAGATACCAGGAACCCTGTTATTCCAGCATTTGCATCCTAGGGGCGCGAGTCAAAGCAAACTAGTCTCACCCGACTATTTAATCTTAAAGCATACAGCCTTACCTAGTTGTCAAAACTGTTTTACCAAAACTTGTCTCAGATACCCGGAACACTGTTAATGCAGCATTTGCATCCTAGGGGCGCATGTGAAAGCCAAACAGGTTCACCCGACTATTAAATCTTAAAACATAAAGCCCCATCTGGCCGCCAAAACTGATTTACCAAAACTTGTCTTAGATACCAGGAACCCTGTTATTCCAGCATTTGCATCCCAGGGGCGCAAGTCAAAGCCAAACACGCTCACCCGACTATTTAATCTTAAAGCATACAGCCTTACCTAGCTGTCAAAACTGTTTTACCAAAACTTGTCTTAGATTGCAGGAGCCCCGCCAATCTTGCATGTGGAGCCTAGGGGAGCAAGTCAAAGCCAATCAGGCTCACACATCAATTTAATCTTAAAACATACAGACTTACGTAGTTGCCAAAGCTGCTTTACCAAAACTTGTCTCAGATACCAGGAACCCTGTTAATGCAGCATTTGTATCCTAGGGGCGCATGTCAAAGCCAAACACGCTCACCCGACTACTTAATCTTAAAGCATACAGCCTTACCTAGCTGTCAAAACTGATTTAACAAAACTTGTCTTTGATTCCAGGAGCCCCGCCAATCTGGCATGTGGAGCCTAGGGGAGCAAGTCAAAGCCATACAGGCTCACCCGACAATTTAATCTTAAAACATATAGCCCCATCTGGCCGCCAAAATTGATTTACCAATACTTGTCTTAGATACCAGGAACCCTGTTATTCCAGTATTTGCATCCTAGGGGCGCAAGTCAAAGCCAAACACGCTCACCCGACTATTTAATCTTAAAGCATACAGCCTTACCTAGCTGTCAAAACTGATTTAACAAAACTTGTCTTTGATTCCAGGAGCCCCGCCAATCTGGCATGTGGAGCCTAGGGGAGCAAGTCAAAGCCATACAGGCTCACCCGACAATTTAATCTTAAAACATACAGACTTACGTAGCTGCCAAAACTGCTTTACGAAAACTTGCC
Organism: Drosophila kanekoi; assembly: GCA_037075305.1. Classification (NCBI taxonomy): domain Eukaryota; kingdom Metazoa; phylum Arthropoda; class Insecta; order Diptera; family Drosophilidae; genus Drosophila; species Drosophila kanekoi. The sequence continues at coordinate 136,084 of JBAMCE010000362.1, read as the reverse complement.
TTAGAAACCAGGAGCCCTGTTAATCTAGCATTTGCAGCCTAGGGGAGCAAGTCAAAGCAAAATAGTCTCACCCGACTATTAAGTCTTAACACATTCAGCCTCACCTGGAACTCAAAATTGCCTTACCAAAACTTGTTTCAGATACCGACTATTTAATCTTAAAACATACAGTCTTGCCCTGCTGTCAAAACTGTTTTACCAAACCTTGTCTTAGATTCCAGGAGCCAAGCCAATCTGGCATGTGGAGCCTAAGGGAGCAAGTCAAAGCCAAACAGGCTCACCCGACTATTTAATCTTAAAACATACAGACTTACGTAGTTGCCAAAGCTGCTTTACCAAAACTTGTCTCAGATACCAGGAACCCTGTTAATGCAGCATTTGCATCCTAGGGGCGCAAGTCAAAGCCAAACAGGCTCTCCTGACTATTAAATCTTAAAACATATAGCCCCATCTGGCCGCCAAAAATGATTTACCAAAACTTGTCTTAGATGCCAGGAACCCTGTTAATCCAGCATTTGCATCCTAGGGGCGCAACTCAAAGCCAAACAGGCTCAACCGACTATTTAATCTTAAAACATACAGTCTTGCCCTGCTGTCAAAACTGTTTTACCAAACCTTGTCTTAGATTCCAGGAGCCAAGCCAATCTGGCATGTGGAGCCTAAGGGAGCAAGTCAAAGCCAAACAGGCTCACCCGACAATTTAATCTTAAAACATACAGACTTACGTAGTTGCCATAGCTGCTTTACCAAAACTTGTCTCAGATACCAGGAACCCTGTTAATGCAGCATTTGCATCCTAGGGGCGCAAGTCAAAGCCAAACAGGCTCTCCCGACTATTAAATCTTAAAACATATAGCCCCATCTGGCCGCCAAAAATGATTTACCAAAACTTGTCTTAGATACCATGAACCCTGTTATTCCAGCATTTGCATCCTAGGGGCGCAAGTCAAAGCCAAGCATGCTCACCCGACTATTTAATCTTAAAGCATACAGCCTTACCTAGCTGTCAAAACTGTTTTACCAAAATTTGTCTTAGATTCCAGGAGCCAAGCCAATCTGGCATGTGCAGCCTAGTGGAGCAAGTCAAAGCCAAACAGGCTCATCCGACTATTAAGTCTTAAAACATTCAGCCTCACCTGGAACTAAAAATTGCCATACCAAAACTTGTTCCAGATACCAGGAACAATGTTAAGCCAGCATTTGCATCCTAGGGGCGCAAGTCAAGGCCAAATAGGCTCAACCGACTATTTAATCTTAAAACATACAGTCTTGCCCAGCAGCCAAAACTGTTTTTCCAAACCTTGTCTTAGATTCCAGGAGCCCCGCCAATCTGGCATGTGGAGCCTAGGGGAGCAAGTCAAAACCAAACATTCTCACCCGAGAATTTAATCTTAAAACATACAGCCCCATCTGGCTGCCAAAACTGCTTTACCAAAACTTGCCTTAGAAACCAGGAGCCCTGTTAATATAGCATTTGCAGCCTAGGGGAGCAAGTCAAAGCAAAATAGTCTCACCCGACTATTAAGTCTGAACACATTCAGCCTCACCTGGAACTCAGAATTGCCTTACCAAAACTTGTCTCAGATTCCAGGAACCCTGGTTATCCAGCATTTGCATCCTAGGGGAGCAAGTCAAAGCCAAACAGGCTCCCCCGACAGTTTAATCTTAAAACATACAGACTTACGTAGCTGCCAAAACTGCTTTACCAAAACTTGCCTTAGAAACCAGGAGCTTTGTTAAGCTAGCATTTGCAGCCTATGGGAGCAAGTCAAAGCAAAATAGTCTCGCCCAACTATTAAGTCTTAACACATTCAGCCTCACCTGGTACTCAAAATTGCCTTCCCAAAACTTGTTTCAGATACCAGGAACCCTGTTAATCCAGCATTTGCATCCTAGGGGCGCAACTCAAAGCCAAACAGGCTCAACCGACTATTTAATCTTAAAACATACAGCCTTGCCCAGCTGTCAAAACTGTTTTACCAAACCTTGTCTTAGATTCCAGGAGCCAAGCCAATCTGGCATGTGGAGCCTAAGGGAGCAAGGCAAAGCCAAACAGCTTCACCCGACAATTTAATCTTAAAACATACAGACTTACGTAGTTGCCAAAGCTGCTTTACCAAAACTTGTCTCAGATACCAGGAACCCTGTTAATGCAGCATTTGCATCCTAGGGGCGCAAGTCAAAGCCAAACAGGCTCTCCCGACTACTAAATCTTAAAACATATAGCCCCATCTGGCCGCCAAAAATGATTTACCAAAACTTGTCTTAGATTCCAGGAGCCCCGCCAATCTGGCATGTGGAGCCTAGGGGAGCAAGTCAAAGCCAAACACGCTCACCCGAATATTTAATCTTAAAACATTCAGCCTCACCTGGAACTAAAAATTGCCATACCAAAACTTGTTCCAGATACCAGGAACAATGTTAAGCCAGCATTTGCATCCTAGGGGCGCAAGTCAAGGCCAAATAGGCTCAACCGACTATTTAATCTTAAAACATACAGTCTTGCCCAGCAGCCAAAACTGTTTTTCCAAACCTTGTCTTAGATTCCAGGAGCCCCGCCAATCTGGCATGTGGAGCCTAGGGGAGCAAGTCAAAACCAAACATTCTCACCCGAGAATTTAATCTTAAAACATACAGCCCCATCTGGCTGCCAAAACTGCTTTACCAAAACTTGCCTTAGAAACCAGGAGCCCTGTTAATATAGCATTTGCAGCCTAGGGGAGCAAGTCAAAGCAAAATAGTCTCACCCGACTATTAAGTCTGAACACATTCAGCCTCACCTGGAACTCAGAATTGCCTTACCAAAACTTGTCTCAGATTCCAGGAACCCTGGTTATCCAGCATTTGCATCCTAGGGGAGCAAGTCAAAGCCAAACAGGCTCCCCCGACAGTTTAATCTTAAAACATACAGACTTACGTAGCTGCCAAAACTGCTTTACCAAAACTTGCCTTAGAAACCAGGAGCTTTGTTAAGCTAGCATTTGCAGCCTATGGGAGCAAGTCAAAGCAAAATAGTCTCGCCCAACTATTAAGTCTTAACACATTCAGCCTCACCTGGTACTCAAAATTGCCTTCCCAAAACTTGTTTCAGATACCAGGAACCCTGTTAATCCAGCATTTGCATCCTAGGGGCGCAACTCAAAGCCAAACAGGCTCAACCGACTATTTAATCTTAAAACATACAGCCTTGCCCAGCTGTCAAAACTGTTTTACCAAACCTTGTCTTAGATTCCAGGAGCCAAGCCAATCTGGCATGTGGAGCCTAAGGGAGCAAGGCAAAGCCAAACAGCTTCACCCGACAATTTAATCTTAAAACATACAGACTTACGTAGTTGCCAAAGCTGCTTTACCAAAACTTGTCTCAGATACCAGGAACCCTGTTAATGCAGCATTTGCATCCTAGGGGCGCAAGTCAAAGCCAAACAGGCTCTCCCGACTACTAAATCTTAAAACATATAGCCCCATCTGGCCGCCAAAAATGATTTACCAAAACTTGTCTTAGATTCCAGGAGCCCCGCCAATCTGGCATGTGGAGCCTAGGGGAGCAAGTCAAAGCCAAACACGCTCACCCGAATATTTAATCTTAAAGCATACAGCCTTACCTAGCTGTCAAAACTGTTTTACCAAAACTTGTCTTAGATTCCAGGAGCCCCGCCAATCTGGCATGTGGAGCCTAGGGGAGCAAGTCAAAGCCAAACAGGCTCACCCGACAATTTAATCTTAAAACATACAGACTTACGTAGCTGCCAAAACTGCTTTACCAAAACTTGCCTTAGAAACCAGGAGCCCTGTTAATCTAGCATTTGCAGCCTAGGGGAGCAAGTCAAAGCAAAATAGTCTCACCCGACTATTAAGTCTTAACACATTCAGCCTCACCTGGAACTCCAAATTGCCTTGCCAAAACTTGTTTCAGATACCAGGAACCCTGTTAATCCAGCATTTGCATCCTAGGGGCGCAACTCAAAGCCAAACAGGCTCAACCGACTATTTAATCTTAAAACATACAGCCTTGCCCAGCTGTCAAAACTGTTTTACCAAACCTTGTCTTAGATTCCAGGAGCCAAGCCAATCTGGCATGTGGAGCCTAAGGGAGCAAGGCAAAGCCAAACAGCTTCACCCGACAATTTAATCTTAAAACATACAGACTTACGTAGTTGCCAAAGCTGCTTTACCAAAACTTGTCTCAGATACCAGGAACCCTGTTAATGCAGCATTTGCATCCTAGGGGCGCAAGTCAAAGCCAAACAGGCTCTCCCGACTACTAAATCTTAAAACATATAGCCCCATCTGGCCGCCAAAAATGATTTACCAAAACTTGTCGTAGATTCCAGGAGCCCCGCCAATCTGGCATGTGGAGCCTAGGGGAGCAAGTCAAAGCCAAACACGCTCACCCGAATATTTAATCTTAAAGCATACAGCCTTACCTAGCTGTCAAAACTGTTTTACCAAAACTTGTCTTAGATTCTAGGAGCCCCGCCAATCTGGCATGTGGAGCCTAGGGGAGCAAGTCAAAGCCAAACAGGATCACCCGACAATTTAATCTTAAAACATACAGACTTACGTAGCTGCCAAAACTGCTTTACCAAAACTTGCCTTAGAAACCAGGAGCCCTGTTAATCTAGCATTTGCAGCCTAGGGGAGCAAGTCAAAGCAAAATAGTCTCACCCGACTATTAAGTCTTAACACATTCAGCCTCACCTGGAACTCCAAATTGCCTTGCCAAAACTTGTTTCAGATACCAGGAACCCTGTTAATCCAGCATTTGCATCCTAGGGGCGCAACTCAAAGCTATACAGGCTCAACCGACTATTAAATCTTAAAACATATAGCCCCATCTGGCCGCCAAAAATGATTTACCAAAACTTGTCTTAGATACCAGGAACCCTGTTATTCCAGCATTTGCATCCTAGGGGCGCAAGCTGCTGTCAAAACTGTTTTACCAAGCCTTGTCTTAGATTCCAGGAGCCAAGCCAATCTGGCATGTGGAGCCTAAGGGAGCAAGTCAAAGCCAAACAGGCTCTCCCGACAATTAAATCTTAAAACATACAAACTTACGTAGCTGCCAAAACTGCTTTACCAAAACTTGCCTTAGAAACAAGGAGCCCTGTTAATCTAGCATTTGCAGCCTAGGGGAGCAAGTCAAAGCAAAATAGTCTCACCCGACTATTAAGTCTGAACACATTCAGCCTCACCTGGAACTCAGAATTGCCATACCAAAACTTGTTCCAGATACCAGGAACAATGTTAATCCAGCATTTGCATCCTAGGGGCGCAAGTCAAGGCCAAATAGGCTCAACCGACTATTTAATCTTAAAACATACAGTCTTGCCCAGCAGCCAAAACTGTTTTTCCAAACCTTGTCTTAGATTCCAGGAGCCCCGCCAATCTGGCATGTGGAGCCTAGGGGAGCAAGTCAAAACCAAACAGGCTCACCCGAGAATTTAATCTTAAAACATACAGCCCCATCTGGCTGCCAAAACTGCTTTACCAAAACTTGCCTTAGAAACCAGGAGCCCTGTTAATCTAGCATTTGCAGCCTAGGGGAGCAAGTCAAAGCAAAATAGTCTCACCCGACTATTAAGTCTTAACACATTCAGCCTCACCTGGAACTCCAAATTGCCTTGCCAAAACTTGTTTCAGATACCAGGAACCATGTTAATCCAGCATTTGCATCCTAGGGGCGCAACTCAAAGCTATACAGGCTCAACCGACTATTTAATCTTCAAACATACAGTCTTGCCCAGCTGTCAAAACTGTTTTACCAAGCCTTGTCTTAGATTCCAGGAGCCAAGCCAATCTGGCATGTGGAGCCTAAGGGAGCAAGTCAAAGCCAAACAGGCTCACCCGACTATTAATCTTAGAACATACAGACTTACGTAGTTGCCAAAGCTATTTTCCAAAACTTGCCTTAGAAACCAGGAGCCCTGTTAATCTAGCATTTGCAGCCTAGGGAGCAAGTCAAAGCAAAATAGTCTCACCCGACTATTAAGTCTTAACACATTCAGCCTCACCTGGAACTCAAAATTGCCTTACCAAAACTTGTTTCAGATACCAGGAACCCTGTTGATGCAGCATTTGCAGCCTAGGGAAGCAAGACAAAGCCAAACAGGCTCTCCCGACTATTAAATCTTAAAACATATAGCCCCATCTGGCCGCCAAAAATGATTTACCAAAACTTGTCTTAGATACCAGGAACCCTGTTATTCCAGCATTTGCATCCTAGGGGCGCAAGCTGCTGTCAAAGCTGTTTTACCAAGCCTTGTCTTAGATTCCAGGAGCCAAGCCAATCTGGCATGTGGAGCCCAAGGGAGCAAGTCAAAGCCAAACAGGCTCTCCCGACAATTTAATCTTAAAACATACAGACTTACGTAGCTGCCAAAACTGCTTTACCAAAACTTGCCTTAGAAACAAGGAGCCCTGTTAATCTAGCATTTGCAGCCTAGGGGAGCAAGTCAAAGCAAAATAGTCTCACCCGACTATTAAGTCTTAACACATTCAGCCTCACCTGGAACTCAAAATTGCCTTACCAAAACTTGTTTCAGATACCAGGAACCCTGTTAATCCAGCATTTGCATCCTAGGGGCGCAACTCAAGGCCAAACAGGCTCAACCGACTATTTAATCTTAAAACATACAGCCTTGCCCAGCTGTCAAAACTGTTTTACCAAACCTTGTCCTAGATTCCAGGAGCCAAGCCAATCTGGCATGTGGAGCCCAAGGGAGCAAGGCAAAGCCAAACAGGCTCACCCGACAATTTAATCTTAAAACATACAGACTTACGTAGTTGCCAAAGCTGCTTTACCAAAACTTGTCTCAGATACCAGGAACCCTGTTAATGCAGCATTTGCATCCTAGGGGCGCAAGACAAAGCCAAACAGGCTCTCCCGACTACTAAATCTTAAAACATATAGCCCCATCTGGCCGCCAAAAATGATTTACCAAAACTTGTCTTAGATACCATGAACCCTGTTATTCCAGCATTCTAGGGGCGCAAGTCAAAGCCAAACACGCTCACCCGACTATTTAATCTTAAAGCATACAGCCTTACCTAGCTGTCAAAACTGTTTTACCAAAACTTGTCTTAGATTCCAGGAGCCCCGCCAATCTGGCATGTGGAGCCTAGGGGAGCAAGTCAAAGCCAAACAGGCTCACCCGACAATTTAATCTTAAAACATACAGACTTACGTAGCTGCAAAAACTGCTTTACCAAAACTTGCCTTAGAAACCAGGAGCCCTGTTAATCTAGCATTTGCAGCCTAGGGGAGCAAGTCAAAGCAAAATAGTCTCACCCGACTATTAAGTCTTAACACATTCAGCCTCACCTGGAACTCCAAATTGCCTTACCAAAACTTGTTTCAGATACCAGGAACCCTGTTAATCCAGCATTTGCATCCTAGGGGCGCAACTCAAAGCCAAACAGGCTCAACCGACTATTTAATCTTAAAACATACAGTCTTGCCCAGCTGTCAAAACTGTTTTACCAAGCCTTGTCTTAGATTCCAGGAGCCAAGCCAATCTGGCATGTGGAGCCTAAGGGAGCAAGTCAAAGCCAAACAGGCTCACCCGACAATTTAATCTTAAAACATACAGACTTACGTAGTTGCCAAAGCTGTTTTCCAAAACTTGCCTTAGAAACCAGCAGCCCTGTTAATCTAGCATTTGCAGCCTAGGGGAGCAAGTCAAAGCAAAATAGTCTCACCCGACTATTAAGTCTTAACACATTCAGCCTCACCTGGAACTCAAAAATTGCCTTACCAAAACTTGTTTCAGATACCAGGAACCCTGTTGATGCAGCATTTGCAGCCTAGGGGAGCAAGACAAAGCCAAACAGGCTCTCCCGACTATTAAATCTTAAAACATATAGCCCCATCTGGCCGCCAAAAATGATTTACCAAAACTTGTCTTAGATACCAGGAACCCTGTTATTCCAGCATTTGCATCCTAGGGGCGCAAGCTGCTGTCAAAACTGTTTTACCAAGCCTTGTCTTAGATTCCAGGAGCCAAGCCAATCTGGCATGTGGAGCCTAAGGGAGCAAGTCAAAGCCAAACAGGCTCACCCGACAATTTAATCTTAAAACATACAGACTTACGTAGTTGCCAAAGCTGTTTTCCAAAACTTGCCTTAGAAACCAGGAGCCCTGCTAATCTAGCATTTGCAGCCTAGGGGAGCAAGTCAAAGCAAAATAGTCTCACCCGACTATTAAGTCTTAACACATTCAGCCTCACCTGGAACTCAAAATTGCCTTACCAAAACTTGTTTCAGATACCAGGAACCCTGTTGATGCAGCATTTGCAGCCTAGGGGAGCAAGACAAAGCCAAACAGGCTATCCCGACTATTAAATCTTAAAACATATAGCCCCATCTGGCCGCCAAAAATGATTTACCAAAACTTGTCTTAGATACCAGGAACGCTGTTATTCCAGCATTTGCATCCTAGGGGCGCAAGTCAAAGCCAAGCATGCTCACCCGACTATTTAATCTTAAAGCATATAGCCTTACCTAGCTGTCAAAACTGTTTTACCAAAATTTGTCTTAGATTCCAGGAGCACCGCCAATCTGGCATGTGCAGCCTAGTGGAGCAAGTCAAACCCAAACAGGCTCATCCGACTATTAAGTCTTAAAACATTCAGCATCACCTGAACTCAAAATTGCCATACCAAAACTTTTTTCAGATTCCAGGAGCAATGTTAATCCAGCATTTGCATCCTAGGGGCGCAAGTCAAGGCCAAATAGGCTCAACCGACTATTTAATCTTAAAACATACAGTCTTGCCCAGCTGCCAGAACTGTTTTTTCAAACCTTGTCTTAGATTCCAGGAGCCCCGCCAATCTGGCATGTGGAGCCTAGGGGAGCAAGTCAAAACCAAACAGGCTCACCCGAGAATTTTATCTTAAAACATACAGCCCCATCTGGCTGCCAAAACTGCTTTACCAAAACTTGCCTTAGAAACCAGGAGCCCTGTTAATCTAGCATTTGCAGCCTAGGGGAGCAAGTCAAAGCAAAATAGTCTCACCCGACTATTAAGTCTGAACACATTCAGCCTCACCTAGAACTCAAAATTGCCTTACCAAAACTTGTCTCAGATTCCAGGAACCCTGGTTATCCAGCATTTGCATCCTAGGGGCGCAAGTCAAAGCCAAACAGGCTCTCCCGACAATTTAATCTTAAAACATACAGACTTACGTAGTTGCCAAAACTACTTTACCAAAACTTGCCTTAGAAACCACGAGCCCTGTTAATCTAGCATTGGCAGCCTAGGGAGCAAGTCAAAGCAAAATAGTCTCACCCGACTATTAAGTCTTAACACATTCAGCCTCACCTTGAACTCAAAATTGCCTTACCGAAACTTGTTTCAGATACCAGGAACCCTGTTAATCCAGCATTTGCATCCTAGGGGCGCAACTCAAAGCCAAACAGGCTCAACCGACTATTTAATCTAAAAACATACAGTCTTGCCCAGCTGTCAAAACTGTTTTACCAAACCTTGTCTTAGATTCCAGGAGCCAAGCCAATCTGGCATGTGGAGCCTAAGGGAGCAAGTCAAAGCCAAACAGGCTCACCCGACAATTTAATCTTAAAACATACAGACTTACGTAGTTGCCAAAGCTGTTTTCTAAAACTTGCCTTAGAAACCAGGAGCCCTGTTAATCTAGCATTTGCAGCCTAGGGGAGCAAGTCAAAGCAAAATAGTCTCACCCGACTATTAAGTCTTAACACATTCAGCCTCACCTGGAACTCAAAATTGCCTTACCAAAACTTGTTTCAGATACCAGGAACCCTGTTGATGCAGCATTTGCAGCCTAGGGGAGCAAGACAAAGCCAAACAGGCTCTCCCGACTATTAAATCTTAAAACATATAGCCCCATCTGGCCGCCAAAAATGATTTACCAAAACTTGTCTTAGATACCAGGAACCCTGTTATTCCAGCATTTGCATCCTAGGGGCGCATGCTGCTGTCAAAACTGTTTTACCAAGCCTTGTCTTAGATTCCAGGAGCCAAGCCAATCTGGCATGTGGAGCCTAAGGGAGCAAGTCAAAGCCAAACAGGCTCAACCGACAATTTAATCTTAAAACATACAGACTTACGTAGTTGCCAAAGCTGTTTTCCAAAACTTGCCTTAGAAACCAGGAGCCCTGTTAATCTAGCATTTGCAGCCTAGGGGAGCAAGTCAAAGCAAAATAGTCTCACCCGACTATTAAGTCTTAACACATTCAGCCTCACCTGGAACTCAAAATTGCCTTACCAAAACTTGTTTCAGATACCAGGAACCCTGTTGATGCAGCATTTGCAGCCTAGGGGAGCAAGAAAAAGCCAAACAGGCTATCCCGACTATTAAATCTTAAAACATATAGTCCCATCTGGCCGCCAAAAATGATTTACCAAAACTTGTCTTAGATACCAGGAACCCTGTTATTCCAGCATTTGCATCCTAGGGGCGCAAGTCAAAGCCAAGCATGCTCACCCGACTATTTAATCTTAAAGCATATAGCCTTACCTAGCTGTCAAAACTGTTTTACCAAAATTTGTCTTAGATTCCAGGAGCACCGCCAATCTGGCATGTGCAGCCTAGTGGAGCAAGTCAAACCCAAACAGGCTCATCCGACTATTAAGTCTTAAAACATTCAGCATCACCTGAACTCAAAATTGCCATACCAAAACTTTTTTCAGATTCCAGGAACAATGTTAATCCAGCATTTGCATCCTAGGGGCGCAAGTCAAGGCCAAATAGGCTCAACCGACTATTTAATCTTAAAACATACAGTCTTGCCCAGCTGCCAGAACTGTTTTTTCAAACCTTGTCTTAGATTCCAGGAGCCCCGCCAATCTGGCATGTGGAGCCTAGGGGAGCAAGTCAAAACCAAACAGGCTCACCCGAGAATTTTATCTTAAAACATACAGCCCCATCTGGCTGCCAAAACTGCTTTACCAAAACTTGCCTTAGAAACCAGGAGCCCTGTTAATCTAGCATTTGCAGCCTAGGGGAGCAAGTCAAAGCAAAATAGTCTCACCCGACTATTAAGTCTGAACACATTCAGCCTCACCTAGAACTCAAAATTGCCTTACCAAAACTTGTCTCAGATTCCAGGAACCCTGGTTATCCAGCATTTGCATCCTAGGGGCGCAAGTCAAAGCCAAACAGGCTCTCCCGACAATTTAATCTTAAAACATACAGACTTACGTAGTTGCCAAAACTACTTTACCAAAACTTGCCTTAGAAACCAGGAGCCCTGTTAATCTAGCATTGGCAGCCTAGGGGAGCAAGTCAAAGCAAAATAGTCTCACCCGACTATTAAGTCTTAACACATTCAGCCTCACCTTGAACTCAAAATTGCCTTACCGAAACTTGTTTCAGATACCAGGAACCCTGTTAATCCAGCATTTGCATCCTAGGGGCGCAACTCAAAGCCAAACAGGCTCAACCGACTATTTAATCTAAAAACATACAGTCTTGCCCAGCTGTCAAAACTGTTTTACCAAACCTTGTCTTAGATTCCAGGAGCCAAGCCAATCTGGCATGTGGAGCCTAAGGGAGCAAGTCAAAGCCAAACAGGCTCACCCGACAATTTAATCTTAAAACATACAGACTTACGTAGTTGCCAAAGCTGTTTTCCAAAACTTGCCTTAGAAACCAGGAGCCCTGTTAATCTAGCATTTGCAGCCTAGGGGAGCAAGTCAAAGCAAAATAGTCTCACCCGACTATTAAGTCTTAACACATTCAGCCTCACCTGGAACTCAAAATTGCCTTACCAAAACTTGTTTCAGATACCAGGAACCCTGTTGATGCAGCATTTGCAGCCTAGGGGAGCAAGACAAAGCCAAACAGGCTCTCCCGACTATTAAATCTTAAAACATATAGCCCCATCTGGCCGCCAAAAATGATTTACCAAAACTTGTCTTAGATACCAGGAACCCTGTTATTCCAGCATTTGCATCCTAGGGGCGCATGCTGCTGTCAAAACTGTTTTACCAAGCCTTGTCTTAGATTCCAGGAGCCAAGCCAATCTGGCATGTGGAGCCTAAGGGAGCAAGTCAAAGCCAAACAGGCTCACCCGACAATTTAATCTTAAAACATACAGACTTACGTAGTTGCCAAAGCTGTTTTCCAAAACTTGCCTTAGAAACCAGGAGCCCTGTTAATCTAGCATTTGCAGCCTAGGGGAGCAAGTCAAAGCAAAATAGTCTCACCCGACTATTAAGTCTTAACACATTCAGCCTCACCTGGAACTCAAAATTGCCTTACCAAAACTTGTTTCAGATACCAGGAACCCTGTTGATGCAGCATTTGCAGCCTAGGGGAGCAAGACAAAGCCAAACAGGCTATCCCGACTATTAAATCTTAAAACATATAGCCCCATCTGGCCGCCAAAAATGATTTACCAAAACTTGTCTTAGATACCAGGAACCCTGTTATTCCAGCATTTGCATCCTAGGGGCGCAAGTCAAAGCCAAGCATGCTCACCCGACTATTTAATCTTAAAGCATATAGCCTTACCTAGCTGTCAAAACTGTTTTACCAAAATTTGTCTTAGATTCCAGGAGCACCGCCAATCTGGCATGTGCAGCCTAGTGGAGCAAGTCAAACCCAAACAGGCTCATCCGACTATTAAGTCTTAAAACATTCAGCATCACCTGAACTCAAAATTGCCATACCAAAACTTTTTTCAGATTCCAGGAACAATGTTAATCCAGCATTTGCATCCTAGGGGCGCAAGTCAAGGCCAAATAGGCTCAACCGACTATTTAATCTTAAAACATACAGTCTTGCCCAGCTGCCAGAACTGTTTTTTCAAACCTTGTCTTAGATTCCAGGAGCCCCGCCAATCTGGCATGTGGAGCCTAGGGGAGCAAGTCAAAACCAAACAGGCTCACCCGAGAATTTTATCTTAAAACATACAGCCCCATCTGGCTGCCAAAACTGCTTTACCAAAACTTGCCTTAGAAACCAGGAGCCCTGTTAATCTAGCATTTGCAGCCTAGGGGAGCAAGTCAAAGCAAAATAGTCTCACCCGACTATTAAGTCTGAACACATTCAGCCTCACCTAGAACTCAAAATTGCCTTACCAAAACTTGTCTCAGATTCCAGGAACCCTGGTTATCCAGCATTTGCATCCTAGGGGCGCAAGTCAAAGCCAAACAGGCTCTCCCGACAATTTAATCTTAAAACATACAGACTTACGTAGTTGCCAAAACTACTTTACCAAAACTTGCCTTAGAAACCAGGAGCCCTGTTAATCTAGCATTGGCAGCCTAGGGGAGCAAGTCAAAGCAAAATAGTCTCACCCGACTATTAAGTCTTAACACATTCAGCCTCACCTTGAACTCAAAATTGCCTTACCGAAACTTGTTTCAGATACCAGGAACCCTGTTAATCCAGCATTTGCATCCTAGGGGCGCAACTCAAAGCCAAACAGGCTCAACCGACTATTTAATCTAAAAACATACAGTCTTGCCCAGCTGTCAAAACTGTTTTACCAAACCTTGTCTTAGATTCCAGGAGCCAAGCCAATCTGGCATGTGGAGCCTAAGGGAGCAAGTCAAAGCCAAACAGGCTCACCCGACAATTTAATCTTAAAACATACAGACTTACGTAGTTGCCAAAGCTGTTTTCCAAAACTTGCCTTAGAAACCAGGAGCCCTGTTAATCTAGCATTTGCAGCCTAGGGGAGCAAGTCAAAGCAAAATAGTCTCACCCGACTATTAAGTCTTAACACATTCAGCCTCACCTGGAACTCAAAATTGCCTTACCAAAACTTGTTTCAGATACCAGGAACCCTGTTGATGCAGCATTTGCAGCCTAGGGGAGCAAGACAAAGCCAAACAGGCTCTCCCGACTATTAAATCTTAAAACATATAGCCCCATCTGGCCGCCAAAAATGATTTACCAAAACTTGTCTTAGATACCAGGAACCCTGTTATTCCAGCATTTGCATCCTAGGGGCGCATGCTGCTGTCAAAACTGTTTTACCAAGCCTTGTCTTAGATTCCAGGAGCCAAGCCAATCTGGCATGTGGAGCCTAAGGGAGCAAGTCAAAGCCAAACAGGCTCACCCGACAATTTAATCTTAAAACATACAGACTTACGTAGCTGCCAAAACTGCTTTACCAAAACTTGCCTTAGAAACAAGGAGCCCTGTTAATCTAGCATTTGCAGCCTAGGGGAGCAAGTCAAAGCAAAATAGTCTCACCCGACTATTAAGTCTTAACACATTCAGCCTCACCTGGAACTCAAAATTGCCTTACCAAACCTTGTTTCAGATACCAGGAACCCTGTTGATGCAGCATTTGCAGCCTAGGGGAGCAAGACAAAGCCAAACAGGCTATCCCGACTATTAAATCTTAAAACATATAGCCCCATCTGGCCGCCAAAAATGATTTACCAAAACTTGTAATAGATACCAGGAACCCTGTTATTCCAGCATTTGCATCCTAGGGGCGCAAGTCAAAGCCAAGAATGCTCACCCGACTATTTAATCTTAAAGCATACAGCCTTACCTAGCTGTCAAAACTGTTTTACCAAAATTTGTCTTAGATTCCAGGAGCACCGCCAATCTGGCATGTGCAGCCTAGTGGAGCAAGTCAAACCCAAACAGGCTCATCCGACTATTAAGTCTTAAAACATTCAGCATCACCTGAACTCAAAATTGCCATACCAAAACTTTTTTCAGATTCCAGGAACAATGTTAATCCAGCATTTGCATCCTAGGGGCGCAAGTCAAGGCCAAATAGGCTCAACCGACTATTTAATCTTAAAACATACAGTCTTGCCCAGCTGCCAGAACTGTTTTTTCAAACCTTGTCTTAGATTCCAGGAGCCCCGCCAATCTGGCATGTGGAGCCTAGGGGAGCAAGTCAAAACCAAACAGGCTCACCCGAGAATTTTATCTTAAAACATACAGCCCCATCTGGCTGCCAAAACTGCTTTACCAAAACTTGCCTTAGAAACCAGGAGCCCTGTTAATCTAGCATTTGCAGCCTAGGGGAGCAAGTCAAAGCAAAATAGTCTCACCCGACTATTAAGTCTGAACACATTCAGCCTCACCTAGAACTCAAAATTGCCTTACCAAAACTTGTCTCAGATTCCAGGAACCCTGGTTATCCAGCATTTGCATCCTAGGGGCGCAAGTCAAAGCCAAACAGGCTCTCCCGACAATTTAATCTTAAAACATACAGACTTACGTAGTTGCCAAAACTACTTTACCAAAACTTGCCTTAGAAACCAGGAGCCCTGTTAATCTAGCATTGGCAGCCTAGGGGAGCAAGTCAAAGCAAAATAGTCTCACCCGACTATTAAGTCTTAACACATTCAGCCTCACCTTGAACTCAAAATTGCCTTACCGAAACTTGTTTCAGATACCAGGAACCCTGTTAATCCAGCATTTGCATCCTAGGGGCGCAACTCAAAGCCAAACAGGCTCAACCGACTATTTAATCTAAAAACATACAGTCTTGCCCAGCTGTCAAAACTGTTTTACCAAACCTTGTCTTAGATTCCAGGAGCCAAGCCAATCTGGCATGTGGAGCCTAAGGGAGCAAGTCAAAGCCAAACAGGCTCACCCGACAATTTAATCTTAAAACATACAGACTTACGTAGTTGCCAAAGCTGTTTTCCAAAACTTGCCTTAGAAACCAGGAGCCCTGTTAATCTAGCATTTGCAGCCTAGGGGAGCAAGTCAAAGCAAAATAGTCTCACCCGACTATTAAGTCTTAACACATTCAGCCTCACCTGGAACTCAAAATTGCCTTACCAAAACTTGTTTCAGATACCAGGAACCCTGTTGATGCAGCATTTGCAGCCTAGGGGAGCAAGACAAAGCCAAACAGGCTCTCCCGACTATTAAATCTTAAAACATATAGCCCCATCTGGCCGCCAAAAATGATTTACCAAAACTTGTCTTAGATACCAGGAACCCTGTTATTCCAGCATTTGCATCCTAGGGGCGCATGCTGCTGTCAAAACTGTTTTACCAAGCCTTGTCTTAGATTCCAGGAGCCAAGCCAATCTGGCATGTGGAGCCTAAGGGAGCAAGTCAAAGCCAAACAGGCTCACCCGACAATTTAATCTTAAAACATACAGACTTACGTAGCTGCCAAAACTGCTTTACCAAAACTTGCCTTAGAAACAAGGAGCCCTGTTAATCTAGCATTTGCAGCCTAGGGGAGCAAGTCAAAGCAAAATAGTCTCACCCGACTATTAAGTCTTAACACATTCAGCCTCACCTGGAACTCAAAATTGCCTTACCAAACCTTGTTTCAGATACCAGGAACCCTGTTGATGCAGCATTTGCAGCCTAGGGGAGCAAGACAAAGCCAAACAGGCTATCCCGACTATTAAATCTTAAAACATATAGCCCCATCTGGCCGCCAAAAATGATTTACCAAAACTTGTAATAGATACCAGGAACCCTGTTATTCCAGCATTTGCATCCTAGGGGCGCAAGTCAAAGCCAAGCATGCTCACCCGACTATTTAATCTTAAAGCATACAGCCTTACCTAGCTGTCAAAACTGTTTTACCAAAATTTGTCTTAGATTCCAGGAGCACCGCCAATTTGGCATGTGCAGCCTAGTGGAGCAAGTCAAAGCCAAACAGGCTCATCCGACTATTAAGTCTTAAAACATTCAGCATCACCTGAAATCAAAATTGCCATACCAAAACTTTTTTCAGATTCCAGGAACAATGTTAATCCAGCATTTGCATCCTAGGGGCACAAGTCAAGGCCAAATAGGCTCAACCGACTATTTAATCTAAAAACATACAAACTTGCCCAGCTGTCAAAACTGTTTTACCAAACCTTGTCTTAGATACCAGGAACCCTGTTATTCCAGCATTTGCATCCTAGGGGCGCAAGTCAAAGCCAAGCATGCTCACCCGACTATTTAATCTTAAAACATACAGTCTTGCCCAGCTGCCAGAACTGTTTTTCCAAACCTTGTCTTAGATTCCAGGAGCCCCGCCAATCTGGCATGTGGAGCCTAGGGGAGCAAGTCAAAACCAAACAGGCTCACCCGAGAATTTTATCTTAAAACATACAGCCCCATCTGGCTGCCAAAACTGCTTTACCAAAACTTGCCTTAGAAACCAGGAGCCCTGTTAATTTAGCATTTGCAGCCTAGGGGAGCAAGTCAAAGCAAAATAGTCTCACCCGACTATTAAGTCTGAACACATTCAGCCTCACCTGGAACTCAGAATTGCCTTACCAAAACTTGTCTCAGATTCCAGGAACCCTGGTTATCCAGCATTTGCATCCTAGGGGCGCAAGTCAAAGCCAAACAGGCTCTCCCGACAATTTAATCTTAAAACATACAGACTTACGTAGTTGCCAAAACTACTTTACCAAAACTTGCCTTAGAAACCAGGAGCCCTGTTAATCTAGCATTTGCAGCCTAGGGGAGCAAGTCAAAGCAAAATAGTCTCACCCGACTATTAAGTCTTAACACATTCAGCCTCACCTTGAACTCAAAATTGCCTTACCAAAACTTGTTTCAGATACCAGGAACCCTGTTAATCCAGCATTTGCATCCTTGGAGCGCAACTCAAAGCCAAACAGGCTCAACCGACTATTTAATCTAAAAACATACAGTCTTGCCCAGCTGTCAAAACTGTTTTACCAAACCTTGTCTTAGATTGCAGGAGCCAAGCCAATCTGGCATGTGGAGCCTAAGGGAGCAAGTCAAAGCCAAACAGGCTCACACGACAATTTAATCCTAAAACATACAGACTTACGTAGTTGCCAAAGCTGCTTTACCAAAACTTGTCTCAGATACCAGGAACCCTGTTAATGCAGCATTTGCATCCTAGGGGCGCAAGTCAAAGCCAAACAGGCTCTCCCGACTATTAAATCTTAAAATATATAGCACCATCTGGCCGCCAAAAATGATTTACCAAAACTTGTCTTAGATACCAGGAACCCTGTTATTCCAGCATTTGCATCCTAGGGGCGCAAGTCAAAGCCCAACAAGCGTCCCCGGCTATTTAAACTTAAAGCATACAGCCTTACCTAGCTGTCAAAACTGTTTTACCAAAACTTGTCTTAGATTCCAGGAGATTCCAGCATTTGCATCCTAGGGGCGCAACTCAAAGCCAAACAGGCTCAACCGACTATTTAAACTTTAAACATACAGCCTTACCTAGCTGTCAAAACTGTTTTACCAAACCTTGTCTTAGATTCCAGGAGCCAAGCCAATCTGGCCTGTGGAGCCTAAGGGAGCAAGTCAAAGCCAAACAGGCTCACCCGACAATTTAATCTTAAACATACAGACTTACGTAGTTGCCAAAGCTGCTTTACCAAAACTAGCCTTAGAAACCAGGAGCCCTGTTAAGCTAGCATTTGCAGCCTATGGGAGCAAGTCAAAGCAAAATAGTCTCGCCCAACTATTAAGTCTTAACACATTCAGCCTCACCCGGTACTCAAAATTGACTTACCAAAACTTGTTTCAGATACCAGGAATCCTGATAATCCAGCATTTGCATCCTAGGGGCGCAACTCAAAGCCAAACAGGCTCAACCGACTATTTAATCTTAAAACATACAGTCTTGCCCTGCTGTCAAAACTGTTTTACCAAACCTTGTCTTAGGTTCCAGGAGCCAAACCAATCTGGCATGTGGAGCCTAAGGGAGCAAGTCAAAGCCAAACAGGCTCACCCGACTATTTAATCTTAAAACATACAGACTTACGTAGTTGCCAAAGCTGCTTTACCAAAACTTGTCTCAGATACCAGGAACCCTGTTAATGCAGCATTTGCATCCTAGGGGCGCAAGTCAAAGCCAAACAGGCTCTCCCGACTATTAAATCTTAAAACATATAGCCCCATCTGGCCGCCAAAAATGATTTACCAAAACTTGTCATAGATGCCAGGAACCCTGTTAATCCAGCATTTGCATCCTAGGGGCGCAAGTCAAAGCCAAACAGGCTCTCCCGACTATTAAATCTTAAAACATATAGCCCCATCTGGCCGCCAAAAATGATTTACCAAAACTTGTTTCAGATACCAGGAACCCTGATAATCCAGCATTTGCATCCTAGGGGCGCAACTCAAAGCCAAACGGGCTCAACCGACTATTAAATCTTAAAACATACAGTCTTGCCCAGCTGTCAAAACTGTTTTACCACGCCTTGTCTTAGATTCCAGGAGCCAAGCCAATCTGGCATGTGGAGCCTAAGGGAGCAAGTCAAAGCCATACAGGCTCACCCGACAATTTAATCTTAAAACATACAGACTTACGTAGTTGCCAAAGCTGTTTTCCAAAACTTGCCTTAGAAACCAGGAGCCCTGTTAATCTAGCATTTGCAGCCTAGGGGAGCAAGTCAAAGCAAAATAGTCTCACCCGACTTTTAAGTCTTAACACATTCAGCCTCACCTGGAACTCAAAATTGCCTTACCAAAACTTGTTTCAGATACCAGGAACCCTGTTGATGCAGCATTTGCAGCCTAGGGGAGCAAGACAAAGCCAAACAGGCTCTCCCGACTATTAAATCTTAAAACATATAGCCCCATCTGGCCGCCAAAAATGATTTACCAAAACTTGTCTTAGATACCAGGAACCCTGTTATTCCAGCATTTGCATCCTAGGGGCGCAAGTCAAAGCCAAGCATGCTCACCCGACTATTTAATCTTAAAGCATACAGCCTTACCTAGCTGTCAAAACTGTTTTACCAAAATTTGTCTTAGATTCCAGGAGCACCGCCAATCTGGCATGTGCAGCCTAGTGGAGCAAGTCAAAGCCAAACAGGCTCATCCGACTATTAAGTCTTAAAACATTCAGCATCACCTGAAATCAAAATTGCCATACCAAAACTTTTTTCAGATTCCAGGAACAATGTTAATCCAGCATTTGCATCCTAGGGGCGCAAGTCAAGGCCAAATAGGCTCAACCGACTTTTTAATCTAAAAACATACAAACTTGCCCAGCTGTCAAAACTGTTTTACCAAACCTTGTCTTAGATACCAGGAACCCTGTTATTCCAGCACTTGCATCCTAGGGGCGCAAGTCAAAGCCAAGCATGCTCACCCGACTATTTAATCTTAAAACATACAGTCTTTCCCAGCTGCCAGAAGTGTTTTTCCAAACCTTGTCTTAGATTCCAGGAGCCCCGCCAATCTGGCATGTGGAGCCTAGGGGAGCAAGTCAAAACCAAACAGGCTCACCCGAGAATTTTATCTTAAAACATACAGCCCCATCTGGCTGCCAAAACTGCTTTACCAAAACTTGCCTTAGAAACCAGGAGCCCTGTTAATCTAGCATTTGCAGCCTAGGGGAGCAAGTCAAAGCAAAATAGTCTCACCCGACTATTAAGTCTGAACACATTCAGCCTCACCTGGAACTCAGAATTGCCTTACCAAAACTTGTCTCAGATTCCAGGAACCCTGGTTATCCAGCATTTGCATCCTAGGGGCGCAAGTCAAAGCCAAACAGGCTCTCCCGACAATTTAATCTTAAAACATACAGACTTACGTAGTTGCCAAAACTACTTTACCAAAACTTGCCTTAGAAACCAGGAGCCCTGTTAATCTAGCATTTGCAGCCTAGGGGAGCAAGTCAAAGCAAAATAGTCTCACCCGACTATTAAGTCTTAACACATTCAGCCTCACCTTGAACTCAAAATTGCCTTACCAAAACTTGTTTCAGATACCAGGAACCCTGTTAATCCAGCATTTGCATCCTTAGGGCGCAACTCAAAGCCAAGCATGCTCACCCGACTATTTTATCTTAAAACATACAGTCTTGCCCAGCTGCCAGAAGTGTTTTTCCAAACCTTGTCTTAGATTCCAGGAGCCCCGCCAATCTGGCATGTGGAACCTAGGGGAGCAAGTCAAAACCAAACAGGCTCACCCGAGAATTTTATCTTAAAACATACAGCCCCATCTGGCTGTCAAAACTGTTTTACCAAACCTTGTCTTAGATTGCAGGAGCCAAGCCAATCTGGCATGTGGAGCCTAAGGGAGCAAGTCAAAGCCAAACAGGCTCACCCGACAATTTAATCTTAAAACATACAGACTTACGTAGTTGCCAAAGCTGCTTTACCAAAACTTGTCTCAGAGACCACGAACCCTGTTAATGCAGCATTTGCATCCTAGGGGCGCAAGTCAAAGCCAAACAGGCTCTCCCGACTATTAAATCTTAAAACATATAGCACCATCTGGCCGCCAAAAATGATTTACCAAAACTTGTCTTAGATACCAGGAACCCTGTTATTCCAGCATTTGCATCCTAGGGGCGCAAGTCAAAGCCCAACAAGCGTCCCCGGCCATTTAAACTTAAAGCATACAGCCTTACCTAGCTGTCAAAACTGTTTTACCAAAAATTGTCTTAGATTAAAGGAGATTCCAGCATTTGCATCCTAGGGGCGCAACTCAAAGCCAAACAGGCTCAACCGACTATTTAAACTTTAAACATACAGCCTTACCTAGCTGTCAAAACTGTTTTCCAAACCTTGTCTTAGATTCCAGGAGCCAAGCCAATCTGGCATGTGGAGCCTAGGGGAGCAAGTCAAAACCAAACAGGCTCACCCGAGAATTTTATCTTAAAACATACAGCCCCATCTGGCTGCCAAAACTGCTTTACCAAAACTTGCCTTAGAAACCAGGAGCCCTGTTAATCTAGCATTTGCAGCCTAGGGGAGCAAGTCAAAGCAAAATAGTCTCACCCGACTATTAAGTCTGAACACATTCAGCCTCACCTGGAACTCAGAATTGCCTTACCAAAACTTGTCTCAGACTCCAGGAACCCTGGTTATCCAGCATTTGCATCCTAGGGGCGCAAGTCAAAGCCAAACAGGCTCTCCCGACAATTTAATCTTAAAACATACAGACTTACGTAGTTGCCAAAACTACTTTACCAAAACTTGCCTTAGAAACCAGGAGCCCTGTTAATCTAGCATTTGCAGCCTAGGGGAGCAAGTCAAAGCAAAATAGTCTCACCCGACTATTAAGTCTTAACACATTCAGCCTCACCTTGAACTCAAAATTGCCTTACCAAAACTTGTTTCAGATACCAGGAACCCTGTTAATCCAGCATTTGCATCCTTAGGGCGCAACTCAAAGCCAAGCATGCTCACCCGACTATTTAATCTTAAAACATACAGTCTTGCCCAGCTGCCAGAAGTGTTTTTCCAAACCTTGTCTTAGATTCCAGGAGCCCCGCCAATCTGGCATGTGGAACCTAGGGGAGCAAGTCAAAACCAAACAGGCTCACCCGAGAATTTTATCTTAAAACATACAGCCCCATCTGGCTGTCAAAACTGTTTTACCAAACCTTGTCTTAGATTGCAGGAGCCAAGCCAATCTGGCATGTGGAGCCTAAGGGAGCAAGTCAAAGCCAAACAGGCTCACCCGACAATTTAATCTTAAAACATACAGACTTACGTAGTTGCCAAAGCTGCTTTACCAAAACTTGTCTCAGAGACCACGAACCCTGTTAATGCAGCATTTGCATCCTAGGGGCGCAAGTCAAAGCCAAACAGGCTCTCCCGACTATTAAATCTTAAAACATATAGCACCATCTGGCCGCCAAAAATGATTTACCAAAACTTGTCTTAGATACCAGGAACCCTGTTATTCCAGCATTTGCATCCTAGGGGCGCAAGTCAAAGCCCAACAAGCGTCCCCGGCCATTTAAACTTAAAGCATACAGCCTTACCTAGCTGTCAAAACTGTTTTACCAAAAATTGTCTTAGATTCCAGGAGATTCCAGCATTTGCATCCTAGGGGCGCAACTCAAAGCCAAACAGGCTCAACCGACTATTTAAACTTTAAACATACAGCCTTACCTAGCTGTCAAAACTGTTTTACCAAACCTTGTCTTAGATTCCAGGAGCCAAGCCAATCTGGCATGTGGACCCTAAGGGAGCAAGTCAAAGCCAAACAGGCTCACCCGACAATTTAATCTTAAACATACAGACTTACGTAGTTGCCAAAGCTGCTTTACCAAAACTAGCCTTAGAAACCAGGAGCCCTGTTAAGCTAGCATTTGCAGCCTATGGGAGCAAGTCAAAGCAAAATAGTCTCGCCCAACTATTAAGTCTTAACACATTCAGCCTCACCCGGTACTCAAAATTGCCTTACCAAAACTTGTTTCAGATACCAGGAACCCTGTTAATCCAGCATTTGCATCCTAGGTGCGCAACTCAAAGCCAAACAGGCTCAACCGACTATTTAATCTTAAAACATACAGTGTTGCCCTGCTGTCAAAACTGTTTTACCAAACCTTGTCTTATATTGCAGGAGCCAAGCCAATCTGGCATGTGGAGCCTAAGGGAGCAAGTCAAAGCCAAACAGGCTCACCCGACAATTTAATCTTAAAACATACAGACTTACGTAGTTGCCAAAGCTGCTTTACCAAAACTTGTCTCAGATACCAGGAACCCTGTTAATGCAGCATTTGCATCCTAGGGGCGCAAGTCAAAGCCAAACAGGCTCTCCCGACTATTAAATCTTAAAACATATAGCACCATCTGGCCGCCAAAAATGATTTACCAAAACTTGTCTTAGATACCAGGAACCCTGTTATTCCAGCATTTGCATCCTAGGGGCGCAAGTCAAAGCCCAACAAGCGTCCCCGGCTATTTAAACTCAAAGCATACAGCCTTACCTAGCTGTCAAAACTGTTTTACCAAAACTTGTCTTAGATTCCAGGAGCCCCGCCAATCTGGCATGTGGAGCCAAGGGGAGCAAGTCAAAGCCAAACAGGCTCATCTGACTATTAAGTCTTAAAACATTCAGCCTCACCTGGAACTCAAAATTGCCATACCAAAACTTGTTCCAGATACCAGGAACAATGTTAATCCAGCATTTGCATCCTAGGGGCGCAAGTCAAGGCCAAATAGGCTCAACCGACTATTTAATCTTAAAACATACAGTCTTGCCCAGCAGCCAAAATTGTTTTTCCAAACCTTGTCTTAGATTCCAGGAGCCCCGCCAATCTGGCATGTGGAGCCTAGGGGAGCAAGTCAAAACCAAACAGGCTCACCCGAGAATTTAATCTTAAAACATACAGCCCCATCTGGCTGCCAAAACTGCTTTACCAAAACTTGCCTTAGAAACCAGGAGCCCTGTTAATCTAGCATTTGCAGCCTAGGGGAGCAAGTCAATGCAAAATAGTCTCACCCGACTATTAAGTCTGAACACATTCAGCCTCACCTGGAACTCAGAATTGCCTTACCAAAACTTGTCTCAGATTCCAGGAACCCTGGTTATCCAGCATTTGCATCCTAGGGGCGCAAGTCAAAGCCAAACAGGCTCTCCCGACAATTTAATCTTAAAACATACAGACTTACGTAGTTGCCAAAACTGCTTTACCAAAACTTGCCTTAGAAACCAGGAGCCCTGTTAATCTAGCATTTGCAGCCTAGGGGAGCAAGTCAAAGCAAAATAGTCTCACCCGACTATTAAGTCTTAACACATTCAGCCTCACCTGGAACTCAAAATTGCCTTACCAAAACTTGTTTCAGATACCAGGAACCCTGTTAATCCAGCATTTGCATCCTAGGGGCGCAACTCAAAGCCAAACAGGCTCAACCGACTATTTAATCTAAAAACATACAGGTCTTGCCCAGCTGTCAAAACTGTTTTACCAAACCTTGTCTTAGATTGCAGGAGCCAAGCCAATCTGGCATGTGGAGCCTAAGGGAACAAGTCAAAGCCAAACAGGCTCACCCGACAATTTAATCTTAAAACATACAGACTTACGTAGTTGCCAAAGCTGCTTTACCAAAACTTGTCTCAGATACCAGGAACCCTGTTAATGCTGCATTTGCATCCTAGGGGAGCAAGTCAAAGTCAAACAGACTCACCCGACTATTTAACCTTAAAACATACAGACTTACGTAGCTGTCAAAACTGTTTTACCAAAGCTTTTTTTATCTGCCGCCTAGGGGGAAAAGTCAAAGCCAAATAGTCTCTCACGACTATTAAATCTTAAAACATATAGCACCATCTGGCCGCCAAAAATGATTTACCAAAACTTGTCTTAGATACCAGGAACCCTGTTATTCCAGCATTTGCATCCTAGGGGCGCAAGTCAAAGCCCAACAAGCGTCCCCGGCTATTTAAACTCAAAGCATACAGCCTTACCTAGCTGTCAAAACTGTTTTACCAAAACTTGTCTTAGATTCCAGAAGCCCCGCCAATCTGGCATGTGGAACCTAGGGGAGCAAGTCAAAGCCAAACAGGCTCACCCGACAGTTTAATCTAAAAACATACAGACTTACGTAGCTGCCAAAAACTGCTTTACCAAAACTTGCCTTAGAAACCAGGAGCCCTGTTAAGCTAGCATTTGCAGCCTATGGGAGCAAGTCAAAGCAAAATAGTCTCCCAACTATTAAGTCTTAACACATTCAGCCTCACCTGGTACTCAAAATTGCCTTACCAAAACTTGTTTCAGATACCAGGAACCCTGTTAATCCAGCATTTGCATCCTAGGGGCGCAACTCAAAGCCAAACAGGCTCAACCGACTATTTAATCTTAAAACATACAGCCTTGCCCAGCTGTCAAAACTGTTTTACCAAGTTTGTCTTAGATTCCAGGAGCCTAGCCAATCTGGCATGTGGATCCTAAGGGAGCAATTCAAAGCCAAACAGGCTCACCCGACAATTTAATCTTAAAACATACAGACTTACGTAGTTGCCAAAGCTGCTTTACCAAAACTTGTCTCAGATACCAGGAACCCTGTTAATGCAGCATTTGCATCCTAGGGGCGCAAGTCAAAGCCAAACAGGCTCTCCCGACTACTAAATCTTAAAACAAATAGCCCCATCTGGCCGCCAAAAATGATTTACCAAAACTTGTCTTAGATACCATGAACCCTGTTATTCCAGCATTTGCATTCTAGGGGCGCAAGTCAAAGCCAAACACGCTCACCCGACTATTTAATCTTAAAGCATACAGCCTTACCTAGCTGTCCAAACTGTTTTACAAAAACTTGTCTTAGATTCCAGGAGCCCCGCCAATCTGGCATGTGGAGCCTAGGGGAGCAAGTCAAAGCCAAACAGGCTCACCCGACAATTTAATCTTAAAACATACAGACTTACGTAGTTGCCAAAGCTGTTTTCCAAAACTTGCCTTAGAAACCAGGAGCCCTGTTAATCTAGCATTTGCAGCCTAGGGGAGCAAGTCAAAGCAAAATAGTCTCACCCGACTATTAAGTCTTAACACATTCAGCCTCACCTGGAACTCAAAATTGCCTTACCAAAACTTGTTTCAGATACCAGGAACCCTGTTAATCCAGCATTTGCATCCTTAGGGCGCAACTCAAAGCCAAGCATGCTCACCCGACTATTTAATCTTAAAACATACAGTCTTGCCCAGCTGCCAGAAGTGTTTTTCCAAACCTTGTCTTAGATTCCAGGAGCCCCGCCAATCTGGCATGTGGAACCTAGGGGAGCAAGTCAAAACCAAACAGGCTCACCCGAGAATTTTATCTTAAAACATACAGCCCCATCTGGCTGTCAAAACTGTTTTACCAAACCTTGTCTTAGATTGCAGGAGCCAAGCCAATCTGGCATGTGGAGCCTAAGGGAGCAAGTCAAAGCCAAACAGGCTCACCCGACAATTTAATCTTAAAACATACAGACTTACGTAGTTGCCAAAGCTGCTTTACCAAAACTTGTCTCAGAGACCACGAACCCTGTTAATGCAGCATTTGCATCCTAGGGGCGCAAGTCAAAGCCAAACAGGCTCTCCCGACTATTAAATCTTAAAACATATAGCACCATCTGGCCGCCAAAAATGATTTACCAAAACTTGTCTTAGATACCAGGAACCCTGTTATTCCAGCATTTGCATCCTAGGGGCGCAAGTCAAAGCCCAACAAGCGTCCCCGGCCATTTAAACTTAAAGCATACAGCCTTACCTAGCTGTCAAAACTGTTTTACCAAAAATTGTCTTAGATTCCAGGAGATTCCAGCATTTGCATCCTAGGGGCGCAACTCAAAGCCAAACAGGCTCAACCGACTATTTAAACTTTAAACATACAGCCTTACCTAGCTGTCAAAACTGTTTTACCAAACCTTGTCTTAGATTCCAGGAGCCAAGCCAATCTGGCATGTGGACCCTAAGGGAGCAAGTCAAAGCCAAACAGGCTCACCCGACAATTTAATCTTAAACATACAGACTTACGTAGTTGCCAAAGCTGCTTTACCAAAACTAGCCTTAGAAACCAGGAGCCCTGTTAAGCTAGCATTTGCAGCCTATGGGAGCAAGTCAAAGCAAAATAGTCTCGCCCAACTATTAAGTCTTAACACATTCAGCCTCACCCGGTACTCAAAATTGCCTTACCAAAACTTGTTTCAGATACCAGGAACCCTGTTAATCCAGCATTTGCATCCTAGGTGCGCAACTCAAAGCCAAACAGGCTCAACCGACTATTTAATCTTAAAACATACAGTGTTGCCCTGCTGTCAAAACTGTTTTACCAAACCTTGTCTTATATTGCAGGAGCCAAGCCAATCTGGCATGTGGAGCCTAAGGGAGCAAGTCAAAGCCAAACAGGCTCACCCGACAATTTAATCTTAAAACATACAGACTTACGTAGTTGCCAAAGCTGCTTTACCAAAACTTGTCTCAGATACCAGGAACCCTGTTAATGCAGCATTTGCATCCTAGGGGCGCAAGTCAAAGCCAAACAGGCTCTCCCGACTATTAAATCTTAAAACATATAGCACCATCTGGCCGCCAAAAATGATTTACCAAAACTTGTCTTAGATACCAGGAACCCTGTTATTCCAGCATTTGCATCCTAGGGGCGCAAGTCAAAGCCCAACAAGCGTCCCCGGCTATTTAAACTCAAAGCATACAGCCTTACCTAGCTGTCAAAACTGTTTTACCAAAACTTGTCTTAGATTCCAGGAGCCCCGCCAATCTGGCATGTGGAGCCAAGGGGAGCAAGTCAAAGCCAAACAGGCTCATCTGACTATTAAGTCTTAAAACATTCAGCCTCACCTGGAACTCAAAATTGCCATACCAAAACTTGTTCCAGATACCAGGAACAATGTTAATCCAGCATTTGCATCCTAGGGGCGCAAGTCAAGGCCAAATAGGCTCAACCGACTATTTAATCTTAAAACATACAGTCTTGCCCAGCAGCCAAAATTGTTTTTCCAAACCTTGTCTTAGATTCCAGGAGCCCCGCCAATCTGGCATGTGGAGCCTAGGGGAGCAAGTCAAAACCAAACAGGCTCACCCGAGAATTTAATCTTAAAACATACAGCCCCATCTGGCTGCCAAAACTGCTTTACCAAAACTTGCCTTAGAAACCAGGAGCCCTGTTAATCTAGCATTTGCAGCCTAGGGGAGCAAGTCAATGCAAAATAGTCTCACCCGACTATTAAGTCTGAACACATTCAGCCTCACCTGGAACTCAGAATTGCCTTACCAAAACTTGTCTCAGATTCCAGGAACCCTGGTTATCCAGCATTTGCATCCTAGGGGCGCAAGTCAAAGCCAAACAGGCTCTCCCGACAATTTAATCTTAAAACATACAGACTTACGTAGTTGCCAAAACTGCTTTACCAAAACTTGCCTTAGAAACCAGGAGCCCTGTTAATCTAGCATTTGCAGCCTAGGGGAGCAAGTCAAAGCAAAATAGTCTCACCCGACTATTAAGTCTTAACACATTCAGCCTCACCTGGAACTCAAAATTGCCTTACCAAAACTTGTTTCAGATACCAGGAACCCTGTTAATCCAGCATTTGCATCCTAGGGGCGCAACTCAAAGCCAAACAGGCTCAACCGACTATTTAATCTAAAAACATACAGGTCTTGCCCAGCTGTCAAAACTGTTTTACCAAACCTTGTCTTAGATTGCAGGAGCCAAGCCAATCTGGCATGTGGAGCCTAAGGGAACAAGTCAAAGCCAAACAGGCTCACCCGACAATTTAATCTTAAAACATACAGACTTACGTAGTTGCCAAAGCTGCTTTACCAAAACTTGTCTCAGATACCAGGAACCCTGTTAATGCTGCATTTGCATCCTAGGGGAGCAAGTCAAAGTCAAACAGACTCAACCGACTATTTAACCTTAAAACATACAGACTTACGTAGCTGTCAAAACTGTTTTACCAAAGCTTTTTTTATCTGCCGCCTAGGGGGAAAAGTCAAAGCCAAATAGTCTCTCACGACTATTAAATCTTAAAACATATAGCACCATCTGGCCGCCAAAAATGATTTACCAAAACTTGTCTTAGATACCAGGAACCCTGTTATTCCAGCATTTGCATCCTAGGGGCGCAAGTCAAAGCCCAACAAGCGTCCCCGGCTATTTAAACTCAAAGCATACAGCCTTACCTAGCTGTCAAAACTGTTTTACCAAAACTTGTCTTAGATTCCAGAAGCCCCGCCAATCTGGCATGTGGAACCTAGGGGAGCAAGTCAAAGCCAAACAGGCTCACCCGACAGTTTAATCTAAAAACATACAGACTTACGTAGCTGCCAAAAACTGCTTTACCAAAACTTGCCTTAGAAACCAGGAGCCCTGTTAAGCTAGCATTTGCAGCCTATGGGAGCAAGTCAAAGCAAAATAGTCTCCCAACTATTAAGTCTTAACACATTCAGCCTCACCTGGTACTCAAAATTGCCTTACCAAAACTTGTTTCAGATACCAGGAACCCTGTTAATCCAGCATTTGCATCCTAGGGGCGCAACTCAAAGCCAAACAGGCTCAACCGACTATTTAATCTTAAAACATACAGTCTTGCCCTAAGGGAACAAGTCAAAGCAAAATAGCCTCACCCGACTATCAAATCTTAACACATTCAGCCTCACCTGGAACTCAAAATTGCCTTACCAAAACTTGTTTCAGATACCAGGAATCCTGATAATCCAGCATTTGCATCCTAGGGGCGCAAGTCAAAGCCAAACACGCTCACCCGACTATTTAATCTTAAAGCATACAGCCTTACCTAGCTGTCAAAACTGATTTACCAAAACTTGTCTTAGATTCCAGGAGCCCCGCCAATCTGGCATGTAGAGCCTAGGGGAGCAAGTCAAAGCCAAACAGGCTCACCCGACAATTTAATCTTAAAACATACAGACTTACGTAGCTGCCAAAACTGCATTACGAAAACTTGCCTTAGAAACCAGGAGCCCTGTTAATCTAGCATTTGCAGCCTAGGGGAGCAAGTCAAAGCAAAATAGTCTCACCCGACTATTAAGTCTTAACACAATTAGCCTCACCTGGAAATCAAAATTGCCTTACCAAAACTTGTTTCAGATACCAGGAATCCTGTTAATCCAGCATTTGCATCCTAGGGGCGCAACTCAAAGCCAAACAGGCTCAACCGACTATTTAATCTTAAAACATACAGCCTTGCCCAGCTGTCAAAACTGTTTTACCAAGTTTGTCTTAGATTCCAGGAGCCTAGCCAATCTGGCATGTGGATCCTAAGGGAGCAATTCAAAGCCAAACAGGCTCACCCGACAATTTAATCTTAAAACATACAGACTTACGTAGTTGCCAAAGCTGCTTTACCAAAACTTGTCTCAGATACCAGGAACCCTGTTAATGCAGCATTTGCATCCTAGGGGCGCAAGTCAAAGCCAAACAGGCTCTCCCGACTACTAAATCTTAAAACAAATAGCCCCATCTGGCCGCCAAAAATGATTTACCAAAACTTGTCTTAGATACCATGAACCCTGTTATTCCAGCATTTGCATTCTAGGGGCGCAAGTCAAAGCCAAACACGCTCACCCGACTATTTAATCTTAAAGCATACAGCCTTACCTAGCTGTCCAAACTGTTTTACAAAAACTTGTCTTAGATTCCAGGAGCCCCGCCAATCTGGCATGTGGAGCCTAGGGGAGCAAGTCAAAGCCAAACAGGCTCACCCGACAATTTAATCTTAAAACATACAGACTTACGTAGTTGCCAAAGCTGTTTTCCAAAACTTGCCTTAGAAACCAGGAGCCCTGTTAATCTAGCATTTGCAGCCTAGGGGAGCAAGTCAAAGCAAAATAGTCTCACCCGACTATTAAGTCTTAACACATTCAGCCTCACCTGGAACTCAAAATTGCCTTACCAAAACTTGTTTCAGATACCAGGAACCCTGTTGATGCAGCATTTGCAGCCTAGGGGAGCCACTCAAAGCCAAACAGGCTCAACCGACTATTTAATCTTAAAACATACAGTCTTGCCCAGCTGTCAAAACTGTTTTACCAAGCCTTGTCTTAGATTCCAGGAGCCAAGCCAATCTGGCATGTGGAGCCTAAGGGAGCAAGTCAAAGCCAAACAGGCTCACCCGACAATTTAATCTTAAACATACAGACTTACGTAGTTGCCAAAGCTGTTTTCCAAAACTTGCCTTAGAAACCAGGAGCCCCGCCAATCTAGCATTTGCAGCCTAGGGGAGCAAGTCAAAGCGAAATAGTCTCACCCGACTATTAAGTCTTAACACAATTAGCCTCACCTGGAAATCAAAATTGCCTTACCAAAACTTGTTTCAGATACCAGGAATCCTGTTAATCCAGCATTTGCATCCTAGGGGCGCAACTCAAAGCCAAACAGGCTCAACCGACTATTTAATCTTAAAACATACAGCCTTGCCCAGCTGTCAAAACTGTTTTACCAAACCTTGTCTTAGATTCCAGGAGCCAAGCCAATCTGGCATGTGGATCCTAAGGGAGCAAGTCAAAGCCAAACAGGCTCACCCGACAATTTAATCCTAAAACATACAGACTTACGTAGTTGCCAAAGCTGCTTTACCAAAACTTGTCTCAGATACCAGGAACCCTGTTAATGCAGCATTTGCATCCTAGGGGCGCAAGTCAAAGCCAAACAGGCTCTCCCGACTACTAAATCTTAAAACAAATAGCCCCATCTGGCCGCCAAAATTGATTTACCAAAACTTGTCTTAGATACCATGAACCCTGTTATTCCAGCATTTGCATTCTAGGGGCGCAAGTCAAAGCCAAACACGCTCACCCGACTATTTAATCTTAAAGCATACAGCCTTACCTAGCTGTCCAAACTGTTTTACAAAAACTTGTCTTAGATTCCAGGAGCCCCGCCAATCTAGCATTTGCAGCCTAGGGGAGCAAGTCAAAGCCAAACAGGCTCACCCGACAATTTAATCTTAAAACATACAGACTTACGTAGTTGCCAAAGCTGTTTTCCAAAACTTGCCTTAGAAACCAGGAGCCCTGTTAATCTAGCATTTGCAGCCTAGGGGAGCAAGTCAAAGCAAAATAGTCTCACCCGACTATTAAGTCTTAACACATTCAGCCTCACCTGGAACTCAAAATTGCCTTACCAAAACTTGTTTCAGATACCAGGAACCCTGTTAATCCAGCATTTGCATCCTAGGGGCGCAACTCAAAGCCAAACAGGCTCAACCGACTATTTAATCTTAAAACATACAGTCTTGCCCAGCTGTCAAAACTGTTTTACCAACCTTGTCTTAGATTCCAGGAGCCAAGCCAATCTGGCATGTGGAGCCTAGGGAAGCAAGTCAGAGCCAATCAGGCTCACCCATCAATTTAATCTTAAAACATACAGCCTTGCCCAGCTGTCAAAACTGTTTTACCAAAACTTGTCTTAGATTCCAGGAGCCCCGCCAATCTAGCATTTGCAGCCTAGGGGAGCAAGTCAAAGAAAAATAGTCTCACCCGACTATTAAGTCTTAACACAATTAGCCTCACCTCGAACTCAAAATTGCCTTACCAAAACTTGTTTCAGATACCAGGAACCCTGTTAATCCAGCATTTGCATCCTAGGGGCGCAACTCAAAGCCAAACAGGCTAAACCGACTATTTAATCTTAAAACATACAGTCTTGCCCAGCTGTCAAAACTGTTTCACCAAGCCTTGTCTTAGATTCCAGGAGCCAAGCCAATCTGGCATGTGGAGCCTAAGGGAGCAAGTCAAAGCCAAACAGGCTCACCCGACAATTTAATCTTAAAACATACAGACTTACGTAGTTGCCAAAGCTGTTTTCCAAAACTTGCCTTAGAAACCAGGAGCCCTGTTAATCTAGCATTTGCAGCCTAGGGGATCAAGTCAAAGCAAAATAGTCTCACCCGACTATTAAATCTTAACACATTCAGCCTCACCTGGAACTCAAAATTGCCTTACCAAAACTTGTTTCAGATACCAGGAACCCTGTTGATGCAGCATTTGCATCCTAGGGGAGCAAGACAAAGCCAAACAGGCTCTCCCGACTATTAAATCTTAAAACATATAGCCCCATCTGGCCGCCAAAAATGATTTACCTAAACTTGTCTTAGATACCAGGAACCCTGTTATTCCAGCATTTGCATCCTAGGGGCGCAAGTCAAAGCCAAGCACGCTCACCAGACTATTTAATCTTAAAGCATACAGCCTTACCTAGCTGTCAAAACTGTTTTACCAAAATTTGTCTTAGATTCCAGGAGCACCGCCAATCTGGCATGTGCAGCCTAGTGGAGCAAGTCAAAGCCAAACAGGCTCATCCGATTATTAAGTCTTAAAACATTCAGCCTCACCTGGAACTCAAAATTGCCATACCAAAACTTGTTTCAGATTCCAGGAACAATGTTAATCCAGCATTTGCATTCTAGGGGCGCAACTCAAAGCCAAACAGGCTCAACCGACTATTTAATCTTAAAACATACAGTCTTGCCTAAGGGAACAAGTCAAAGCAAAATAGCCTCACCCGACTATTAAATCTTAACACATTCAGCCTCACCTGGAACTCAAAATTGCCTTACCAAAACTTGTTTCAGATACCAGGAACCCTGTTAATCCAGCATTTGCATCCTAGGGGCGCAACTCAAAGCCAAACAGGCTCAACCGACTATTTAATCTTAAAACATACAGTCTTGCCCAGCTGTCAAAACTGTTTTACCAACCTTGTCTTAGATTCCAGGAGCCAAGCCAATCTGGCATGTGGAGCCTAGGGAAGCAAGTCAGAGCCAATCAGGCTCACCCATCAATTTAATCTTAAAACATACAGACTTACGTAGCTGCCAAAACTGCTTTACCAAAACTTGCCTTAGAAACCAGGAGCCCTGTTAATCTAGCATTTGCAGCCTAGGGGAGCAAGTCAAAGCAAAATAGTCTCACCCGACTATTAAGTCTTAACACATTCAGCCTCACCTGGAACTCAAAATTGCCTTACCAAAACTTGTTTCAGATACCAGGAACCCTGTTAATCCAGCATTTGCATCCTAGGGGCGCAACCCAAAGCCAAACAGGCTCAACCGACTATTTAATCTAAAAAAAATACAGTCTTGCCCAGCTGTCAAAACAGTTTTACCAAACCTTGTCTTAGATTCCAGGAGCCAAGCCAATCTGGCATGTGGAGCCTAAGGGAGCAAGTCAAAGCCAAACAGGCTCACCCGACAATTTAATCTTAAAACATACAGACTTACGTAGTTGCTAAAGCTGCTATACCAAAACTTGTCTCAGATACCAGGAACCCTGTTAATGCAGCATTTGCATCCTAGGGGCGCAAGTCAAAGCCAAACAGGCTCTCCCGACTATTAAATCTTAAAATATATAGCACCATCTGGCCGCCAAAAATGATTTACCAAAACTTGTCTTAGATACCAGGAACCCTGTTATTCCAGCATTTGCATCCTAGGGGCGCAAGTCAAAGCCCAACAAGCGTCCCCGGCTATTTAAACTCAAAGCATACAGCCTTACCTAGCTGTCAAAACTGTTTTACCAAAACTTGTCTTAGATTCCAGAAGCCCCGCCAATCTGGCATGTGGAACCTAGGGGAGCAAGTCAAAGCCAAACAGGCTCACCCGACAGTTTAATCTTAAAACATACAGACTTACGTAGCTGCCAAAAACTGCTTTACCAAAACTTGCCTTAGAAACCAGGAGCCCTGTTAAGCTAGCATTTGCAGCCTATGGGAGCAAGTCAAAGCAAAATAGTCTCCCAACTATTAAGTCTTAACACATTCAGCCTCACCTGGTACTCAAAATTGCCTTACCAATACTTGTTTCAGATACCAGGAACCCTGTTAATCCAGCATTTGCATCCTAGGGGCGCAACTCAAAGCCAAACAGGCTCAACCGACTATTTAATCTTAAAACATACAGTCTTGCCCTAAGGGAACAAGTCAAAGCAAAATAGCCTCACCCGACTATTAAATCTTAACACATTCAGCCTCACCTGGAACTCAAAATTGCCTTACCAAAACTTGTTTCAGATACCAGGAATCCTGTTAATCCAGCATTTGCATCCTAGGGGCGCAAGTCAAAGCCAAACACGCTCACCCGACTATTTAATCTTAAAGCATACAGCCTTACCTAGCTGTCAAAACTGATTTACCAAAACTTGTCTTAGATTCCAGGAGCCCCGCCAATCTGGCATGTAGAGCCTAGGGGAGCAAGTCAAAGCCAAACAGGCTCACCCGACAATTTGATCTTAAAACATACAGACTTACGTAGCTGCCAAAACTGCATTACGAAAACTTGCCTTAGAAACCAGGAGCCCTGTTAATCTAGCATTTGCAGCCTAGGGGAGCAAGTCAAAGCAAAATAGTCTCACCCGACTATTAAGTCTTAACACAATTAGCCTCACCTGGAAATCAAAATTGCCTTACCAAAACTTGTTTCAGATACCAGGAATCCTGTTAATCCAGCATTTGCATCCTAGGGGCGCAACTCAAAGCCAAACAGGCTCAACCGACTATTTAATCTTAAAACATACAGCCTTGCCCAGCTGTCAAAACTGTTTTACCAAACCTTGTCTTAGATTCCAGGAGCCAAGCCAATCTGGCATGTGGATCCTAAGGGAGCAAGTCAAAGCCAAACAGGCTCACCCGACAATTTAATCTTAAAACATACAGACTTACGTAGTTGCCAAAGCTGCTTTACCAAAACTTGTCTCAGATACCAGGAACCCTGTTAATGCAGCATTTGCATCCTAGGGGCGCAAGTCAAAGCCAAACAGGCTCTCCCGACTACTAAATCTTAAAACATATAGCCCCATCTGGCCGCCAAAAATGATTTACCATTACTTGTCTTAGATACCATGAACCCTGTTATTCCAGCATTTGCATTCTAGGGGCGCAAGTCAAAGCCAAACACGCTCACCCGACTATTTAATCTTAAAGCATACAGCCTTACCTAGCTGTCAAAACTGTTTTACAAAAACTTGTCTTAGATTCCAGGAGCCCCGCCAATCTGGCATGTGGAGCCTAGGTGAGCAAGTCAAAGCCAAACAGGCTCACCCGACAATTTAATCTTAAAACATACAGACTTACGTAGTAGCCAAAGCTGTTTTCCAAAACTTGCCTTAGAAACCAGGAGCCCTGTTAATCTAGCATTTGCAGCCTAGGGGAGCAAGTCAAAGCAAAATAGTCTCACCCGACTATTAAGTCTTAACACATTCAGCCTCACCTGGAACTCAAAATTTCCTTACCAAAACTTGTTTCAGATACCAGGAACCCTGTTGATGCAGCATTTGCAGCCTAGGGGAGCCACTCAAAGCCAAACAGGCTCAACCGACTATTTAATCTTAAAACATACAGTCTTGCCCAGCTGTCAAAACTGTTTTACCAAGCCTTGTCTTAGATTCCAGGAGCCAAGCCAATCTGGCATGTGGAGCCTAAGGGAGCAAGTCAAAGCCAAACAGGCTCACCCGACAATTTAATCTTAAACATACAGACTTACGTAGTTGCCAAAGCTGT
This sequence comes from Drosophila kanekoi, assembly GCA_037075305.1. Lineage (NCBI taxonomy): Eukaryota > Metazoa > Arthropoda > Insecta > Diptera > Drosophilidae > Drosophila > Drosophila kanekoi. The sequence continues at coordinate 99,474 of JBAMCE010000362.1, read as the reverse complement.
TTTCCAAAACTTGCCTTAGAAACCAGGAGCCCTGTTAATCTAGCATTTGCAGCCTAGGGGAGCAAGTCAAAACAAAATAGTCTCACCCGACTATTAAGTCTTAACACATTCAGCCTCACCTGGAACTCAAAATTGCCTTACCAAAACTTGTTTCAGATACCAGGAACCCTGTTGATGCAGCATTTGCAGCCAAGGGGAGCAACTCAAAGCCAAACAGGCTCAACCGATTATTTAATCTTAAAACATTCAGTCTTGCCCTGCTGTCAAAACTGTTTTACCAAGCCTTGTCTTAGATTCCAGGAGCCAAGCCAATCTGGCATGTGGAGCCTAAGGGAGCAAGTCAAAGCCAAACAGGCTCACCCGACAATTTAATCTTAAAACATACAGACTTACGTAGTTGCCAAAGCTGCTTTACCAAAACTTGTCTCAGATACCAGGAACCCTGTTAATGCAGCATTTGCATCCTAGGGGCGCAAGTCAAACCCAAACAGGCACTCCCGACTACTAAATCTTAAAACATATAGCCCCATCTGGCCGCCAAAAATGATTTACCAAAACTTGTCTTAGATACCATGAACCCTGTTATTCCAGCATTTGCATTCTAGGGGCGCAAGTCAAAGCCAAACACGCTCACTCGACTATTTAATCTTAAAACATACAGCCTTGCCCAGCTGTCAAAACTGTTTTACCAAAACTTGTCTTAGATTCCAGGAGCCCCGCCAATCTAGCATTTGCAGCCTAGGGGAGCAAGTCAAAGCAAAATAGTCTCACCCGACTATTAAGTCTTAACACAATTAGCCTCACCTGGAACTCAAAATTGCCTTACCAAAACTTGTTTCAGATACCAGGAACCCTGTTAATCCAGCATTTGCATCCTAGGGGCGCAACTCAAAGCCAAACAGGCTCAACCGACTATTTAATCTTAAAACATACAGTCTTGCCCAGCTGTCAAAACTGTTTTACCAAGCCTTGTCTTAGATTCCAGGAGCCAAGCCAATCTGGCATGTGGAGCCTAAGGGAGCAAGTCAAAGCCAAACAGGCTCACCCGACAATTTAATCTTAAAACATACAGACTTACGTAGTTGCCAAAGCTGTTTTCCAAAACTTGCCTTAGAAACCAGGAGCCCTGTTAATCTAGCATTTGCAGCCTAGGGGATCAAGTCAAAGCAAAATAGTCTCACCCGACTATTAAGTCTTAACACATTCAGCCTCACCTGGAACTCAAAATTGCCTTACCAAAACTTGTTTCAGATACCAGGAACCCTGTTGATGCAGCATTTGCAGCCTAGGGGAGCAAGACAAAGCCAAACAGGCTCTCCCGACTATTAAATCTTAAAACATATAGCCCCATCTGGCCGCCAAAAATGATTTACCTAAACTTGTCTTAGATACCAGGAACCCTGTTATTCCAGCATTTGCATCCTAGGGGCGCAAGTCAAAGCCAAGCACGCTCACCAGACTATTTAATCTTAAAGCATACAGCCTTACCTAGCTGTCAAAACTGTTTTACCAAAATTTGTCTTAGATTCCAGGAGCACCGCCAATCTGGCATGTGCAGCATAGTGGAGCAAGTCAAAGCCAAACAGGCTCATCCGATTATTAAGTCTTAAAACATTCAGCCTCACCTGGAACTCAAAATTGCCATACCAAAACTTGTTTCAGATTCCAGGAACAATGTTAATCCAGCATTTGCATCCTAGGGGCGCAACTCAAAGCCAAACAGGCTCAACCGACTATTTAATCTTAAAACATACAGTCTTGCCTAAGGGAACAAGTCAAAGCAAAATAGCCTCACCCGACTATTAAATCTTAACACATTCAGCCTCACCTGGAACTCAAAATTGCCTTACCAAAACTTGTTTCAGATACCAGGAACCCTGTTAATCCAGCATTTGCATCCTAGGGGCGCAACTCAAAGCCAAACAGGCTCAACCGACTATTTAATCTTAAAACATACAGTCTTGCCCAGCTGTCAAAACTGTTTTACCAACCTTGTCTTAGATTCCAGGAGCCAAGCCAATCTGGCATGTGGAGCCTAGGGAAGCAAGTCAGAGCCAATCAGGCTCACCCATCAATTTAATCTTAAAACATACAGACTTACGTAGCTGCCAAAACTGCTTTACCAAAACTTGCCTTAGAAACCAGGAGCCCTGTTAATCTAGCATTTGCAGCCTAGGGGAGCAAGTCAAAGCAAAATAGTCTCACCCGACTATTAAGTCTTAACACATTCAGCCTCACCTGGAACTCAAAATTGCCTTACCAAAACTTGTTTCAGATACCAGGAACCCTGTTAATCCAGCATTTGCATCCTAGGGGCGCAACTCAAAGCCAAACAGGCTCAACCGACTATTTAATCTAAAAAAAATACAGTCTTGCCCAGCTGTCAAAACAGTTTTACCAAACCTTGTCTTAGATTCCAGGAGCCAAGCCAATCTGGCATGTGGAGCCTAAGGGAGCAAGTCAAAGCCAAACAGGCTCACCCGACAATTTAATCTTAAAACATACAGACTTACGTAGTTGCCAAAGCTGCTATACCAAAACTTGTCTCAGATACCAGGAACCCTGTTAATGCAGCATTTGCATCCTAGGGGCGCAAGTCAAAGCCAAACAGGCTCTCCCGACTATTAAATCTTAAAACATATAGCACCATCTGGCCGCCAAAAATGATTTACCAAAACTTGTCTTAGATACCAGGAACCCTGTTATTCCAGCATTTGCATCCTAGGGGCGCAAATCAAAGCCCAACAAGCGTCCCCGGCTATTTAAACTCAAAGCATACAGCCTTACCTAGCTGTCAAAACTGTTTTACCAAAACTTGTCTTAGATTCCAGGAGCCCCGCCAATCTGGCATGTGGAGCCTAGGGGAGCAAGTCAAAGCCAAACAGGCTCACCCGACAGTTTATCCTTAAAACATACAGACTTACGTAGCTGCCAAAACTGCTTTACCAAAACTTGCCTTAGAAACCAGGAGCCCTGTTAAGCTAGCATTTGCAGCCTATGCGAGCAAGTCAAAGCAAAATAGTCTCGCCCAACTATTAAGTCTTAACACATTTAGCCTCACCTGGTACTCAAAATTGCCTTACCAAAACTGGCGCAACTCAAAGCCAAACAGGCTCAACCGACTATTTAATCTTAAAACATACAGCCTTGCCCAGCTGTCAAAACTGTTTTACCAAACCTTGTCTTAGATTCCAGGAGCCAAGCCAATCTGGCATGTGGATCCTAAGGGAGCAAGTCAAAGCCAAACAGGCTCACCCGACAATTTAATCTTAAAACATACAGACTTACGTAGTTGCCAAAGCTGCTTTACCAAAACTTGTCTCAGATACCAGGAACCCTGTTAATGCAGCATTTGCATCCTAGGGGCGCAAGTCAAAGCCAAACAGGCTCTCCCGACTACTAAATCTTAAAACATATAGCCCCATCTGGCCGCCAAAAATGATTTACCAAAACTTGTCTTAGACACCATGAACCCTGTTATTCCAGCATTTGCATTCTAGGGGCGCAAGTCAAAGCCAAACACGCTCACCCGACTATTTAATCTTAAAGCATACAGCCTTACCTAGCTGTCAAAACTGTTTGACCAAAACTTGTCTTAGATTCCAGGAGCCCCGCCAATCTGGCATGTGGAGCCTAGGGGAGCAAGTCAAAGCCAAACAGGCTCACCCGACAATTTAATCTTAAAACATACAGACTTACGTAGCTGCCAAAACTGCTTTACGAAAACTTGCCTTAGAAACCAGGAGCCCTGTTAATCTAGCATTTGCAGCCTAGGGGAGCAAGTCAAAGCAAAATAGTCTCACCCGACTATTAAGTCTTAACACATTCTGCCTCACCTGAAACTCAAAATTGCCTTACCAAAACTTGTTTCAGAAACCAGGAACCCTGTTAATCCAGCATTTGCATCCTAGGGGCGCAACTCAAAGCCAAACAGGCTCAACCGACTATTTAATCTTAAAACATACAGTCTTGCCCAGCTGTCAAAACTGTTTTACCAAGCCTTGTCTTAGATTCCAGGAGCCAAGCCAATCTGGCATGTGGAGCCTAAGGGAGCAAGTCAAAGCCAAACAGGCTCACCCGACAATTTAATCTTAAAACATACAGACTTACGTAGTTGCCAAAGCTGTTTTCCAAAACTTGCCTTAGAAACCAGGAGCCCTGTTAATCTAGCATTTGCAGCCTAGGGGAGCAAGTCAAAGCAAAATAGTCTCAACCGACTATTAAGTCTTAACACATTCAGCCACACCTGGAACTCAAAATTGCCTTACCAAAACTTGTTTCAGATACCAGGAACCCTGTTGATGCAGCATTTGCAGCCTAGGGGAGCAAGACAAGGCCAAACAGGCTCTCCCGACTATTAAATCTTAAAACATATAGCACCATCTGGCCGCCAAAAATGATTTACCAAAACTTGTCTTAGATTCCAGAAGCCCCGCCAATCTGGCATGTGGAGCCTAGGGGAGCAAGTCAAAGCCAAACAGGCTCACCCGACAGTTTAATCTTAAAACATACAGACTTACGTAGCTGCCAAAACTGCTTTACTAAAACTTGCCTTAGAAACCAGGAGCCCTGTTAAGCTAGCATTTGCAGCCTATGGGAGCAAGTCAATGCAAAATGGTCTCGCCCAACTATTAAGTCTTAACACATTTAGCCTCACCTGGTACTCAAAATTGCCTTACCAAAACTTGTTTCAGATACCAGGAACCCTGTTAATCCAGCATTTGCATCCTAGGGGCGCAACTCAAAGCCAAACAGGCTCAACCGACTATTAAATCTTAAAACATACAGTCTTGCCCAGCTGTCAAAACTGTTTTACCAAGCCTTGTCTTAGATTCCAGGAGCCAAGCCAATCTGGCATGTGGAGCCTAAGGGAGCAAGTCAAAGCCAACTAGGCTCACCCGACAATTTAATCTTAAAACATACAGACTTACGTAGTTGCCAAAATTGATTTACCAAAATTTGTCTTAGATACCAGGAACCCTGTTATTCCAGCATTTGCATCCTAGGGGCGCAAGTCAAAGCCAAACACGCTCACCCGACTATTTAATCTTAAAGCATACAGCCTTACCTAGCTATCAAAACTGATTTACCAAAACTTGTCTTAGATTCCAGGAGCCAAGCCAATCTGGCATGTGGAGCCTAGGGGAGCAAGTCAAAGCCAAACAGGCTCACCCGACAATTTAATCTTAAAACATAGACTTACGTAGCTGCCAAAACTGCTTTACGAAAACTTGCCTTAGAAACCAGGAGCCCTGTTAATCTAGCATTTGCAGCCTAGGGGAGCAAGTCAAAGCAAAATAGTCTCACCCGACTATTAAGTCTTAACACAATTAGCCTCACCTGGAACTCAAAATTGCCTTACCAAAACTTGTTTCAGATACCAGGAACCCTGTTAATCCAGCATTTGCATCCTAGGGGCGCAACTCAAAGCCAAACAGGCTCAACCGACTATTTAATCTTAAAACATACAGCCTTGCCCAGCTGTCAAAACTGTTTTACCAAACCTTGTCTTAGATTCCAGGAGCCAAGCCAATCTGGCATGTGGATCCTAAGGGAGCAAGTCAAAGCCAAACAGGCTCACCCGACAATTTAATCTTAAAACATACAGACTTACGTAGTTGCCAAAGCTGCTTTACCAAAACTTGTCTCAGATACCAGGAACCCTGTTAATGCAGCATTTGCATCCTAGGGGCGCAAGTCAAAGCCAAACAGGCTCTCCCGACTACTAAATCTTAAAACATATAGCCCCATCTGGCCGCCAAAAATGATTTACCAAAACTTGTCTTAGATACCATGAACCCTGTTATTCCAGCATTTGCATTCTAGGGGCGCAAGTCAAAGCCAAACACGCTCACCCGACTATTTAATCTTAAAGCATACAGCCTTACCTAGCTGTCAAAACTGTTTTACCAAAACTTGTCTTAGATTCCAGGAGCCCCGCCAATCTGGCATGTGGAGCCTAGGGGAGCAAGTCAAAGCCAAACAGGCTCACCCGACAATTTAATCTTAAAACATACAGACTTACGTAGCTGCCAAAACTGCTTTACCAAAACTTGCCTTAGAAACCAGGAGCCCTGTTAATCTAGCATTTGCAGCCTAGGGGAGCAAGTCAAAGCAAAATAGTCTCACCCGACTATTAAGTCTTAACACATTCAGCCTCACCTGAAACTCAAAATTGCCTTACCAAAACTTGTTTCAGATACCAGGAACCCTGTTAATCCAGCATTTGCATCCTAGGGGCGCAACTCAAAGCCAAACAGGCTCAACCGACTATTTAATCTTAAAACATACAGTCTTGCCCAGCTGTCAAAACTGTTTTACCAAGCCTTGTCTTAGATTCCAGGAGCCAAGCCAATCTGGCATGTGGAGCCTAAGGGAGCAAGTCAAAGCCAAACAGGCTCACCCGACAATTTAATCTTAAAACATACAGACTTACGTAGTTGCCAAAGCTGTTTTCCAAAACTTGCCTTAGAAACCAGGAGCCCTGTTAATCTAGCATTTGCAGCCTAGGGGAGCAAGTCAAAGCAAAATAGTCTCACCCTACTATTATGTCTTAACACATTCAGCCTCACCTGGAACTCAAAATTGCCTTACCAAAACTTGTTTCAGATACCAGGAACCCTGTTGATGCAGCATTTGCAGCCTAGGGGAGCAAGACAAAGCCAAACAGGCTCTCCCGACTATTAAATCTTAAAACATATAGCCCCATCTGGCCGCCAAAAATGATTTACCAAAACTTGTCTTAGATACCAGGAGCCCTGTTATTCCAGCATTTGCATCCTAGGGGCGCAAGTCAAAGCCAAGCACGCTCACCAGACTATTTAATCTTAAAGCATACAGCCTTACCCAGCTGTCAAAACTGTTTTACCAAAATTTGTCTTAGATTCCAGGAGCACCGCCAATCTGGCATGTGCAGCCTAGTGGAGCAAGTCAAAGCCAAACAGGCTCATCCGACTATTAAGTCTTAAAACATTCAGCCTCACCTGGAACTCAAAATTGCCATACCAAAACTTGTTTCAGATTCCAGGAACAATGTTAATCCAGCATTTGCATCCTAGGGGCGCAAGTCAAGGCCAAATAGGCTCAACCGACTATTTAATCTTAAAACATACAGTCTTGCCCAGCTGCCAGAACTGTTTTTCCAAACCTTGTCTTAGATTCCAGGAGCCCCGCCAATCTGGCATGTGGAGCCTAGGGGAGCAAGTCAAAGCCAAACAGGCTCACCCGACAATTTAATCTTAAAACATACAGACTTACGTAGCTGCCAAAACTGCTTTACGAAAACTTGCCTTAGAAACCAGGAGCCCTGTTAATCTAGCATTTGCAGCCTAGGGGAGCAAGTCAAACAAAATAGTCTCACCCGACTATTAAGTCTTAACACAATTAGCCTCACCTGGAACTCAAAATTGCCTTACCAAAACTTGTTTCAGATACCAGGAACCCTGTTAATCCAGCATTTGCATCCTAGGGGCGCAACTCAAACCCAAACAGGCTCAACCGACTATTTAATCTTAAAACATACAGCCTTGCCCAGCTGTCAAAACTGTTTTACCAAACCTTGTCTTAGATTCCAGGAGCCAAGCCAATCTGGCATGTGGATCCTAAGGGAGCAAGTCAAAGCCAAACAGGCTCACCCGACAATTTAATCTTAAAACATACAGACTTATGTAGTTGCCAAAGCTGCTTTACCAAAACTTGTCTCAGATACCAGGAACCCTGTTAATGCAGCATTTGCATCCTAGGGGCGCAAGTCAAAGCCAAACAGGCTCTCCCGACTACTAAATCTTAAAACATATAGCCCCATCTGGCCGCCAAAAATGATTTACCAAAACTTGTCTTAGATACCATGAACCCTGTTATTCCAGCATTTGCATTCTAGGGGCGCAAGTCAAAGCCAAACACGCTCACTCGACTATTTAATCTTAAAGCATACAGCCTTACCTAGCTGTCAAAACTGTTTTACCAAAACTTGTCTTAGATTCCAGGAGCCCCGCCAATCTGGCATGTGGAGCCTAGGGGAGCAAGTCAAAGCCAAACAGGCTCACCTGACAATTTATTCTTAAAACATACAGACTTACGTAGCTGCCAAAACTGCTTTACCAAAACTTGCCTTAGAAACCAGGAGCCCTGTTAATCTAGCATTTGCAGCCTAGGGGAGCAAGTCAAAGCAAAATAGTCTCACCCGACTATTAAGTCTTAACACATTCAGCCTCACCTGAAACTCAAAATTGCCTTACCAAAACTTGTTTCAGATACCAGGAACCCTGTTAATCCAGCATTTGCATCCTAGGGGCGCAACTCAAAGCCAAACAGGCTCAACCGACTATTTAATCTTAAAACATACAGTCTTGCCCAGCTGTCAAAACTGTTTTACCAAACCTTGTCTTAGATTGCAGGAGCCAAGCCAATCTGGCATGTGGAGCCTAAGGGAGCAAGTCAAAGCCAAACAGGCTCACCCGACAATTTAATCTTAAAACATACAGACTTACGTAGTTGCCAAAGCTGCTTTACCAAAACTTGTCTCAGATACCAGGAACCCTGTTATTCCAGCATTTGCATCCTAGGGGCGCAAGTCAAAGCCAAACAGGCTCTCCCGACTATTAAATCTTAAAACATATAGCACCATCTGGCCGCCAAAAATGATTTACCAAAACTTGTCTTAGATACCAGGAACCCTGTTATTCCAGCATTTGCATCCTAGGGGCGCAAGGCAAAGCCCAAGAAGCGTCGCCGGCTATTTAAACTTAAAGCATACAGCCTTACCTAGCTGTCAAAACTGTTTTACCAAAACTTGTCTTAGATTCCAGGAGCCCCGCCAATCTGGCATGTGGAGCCTAGGGGAGCAAGTCAAAGCCAAGCAGGCTCACCCGACAGTTTAATCTTAAAACATACAGAGTTACGTAGCTGCCAAAACTGCTTTACCAAAACTTGCCTTAGAAACCAGGAGCCCTGTTAATCTAGCATTTGCAGCCTAGGGGAGCAAGTCAAAGCAAAATAGTCTCACCCGACTATTAAGTCTTAACACATTCAGCCTCACCTGAAACTCAAAATTGCCTTACCAAAACTTGTTTCAGATACCAGGAACCCTGTTAATCCAGCATTTGCATCCTAGGGGCGCAACTCAAAGCCAAACAGGCTCAACCGACTATTTAATCTTAAAACATACAGTCTTGCCCAGCTGTCAAAACTGTTTTACCAAGCCTTGTCTTAGATTCCAGGAGCCAAGCCAATCTGGCATGTGGAGCCTAAGGGAGCAAGTCAAAGCCAAACAGGCTCACCCGACAATTTAATCTTAAAACATACAGACTTACGTAGTTGCCAAAGCTGTTTTCCAAAACTTGCCTTAGAAACCAGGAGCCCTGTTAATCTAGCATTTGCAGCCTAGGGGAGCAAGTCAAAGCAAAATAGTCTCACCCGACTATTAAGTCTTAACACATTCAGCCTCACCTGGAACTCAAAATTGCCTTACCAAAACTTGTTTCAGATACCAGGAACCCTGTTGATGCAGAATTTGCAGCCTAGGGGAGCAAGACAAAGCCAAACAGGCTCTCCTAACTATTAAATCTTAAAACATATAGCCCCATCTGGCCGCCAAAAATGATTTACCAAAACTTGTCTTAGATACCAGGAACCCTGTTATTCCAGCATTTGCATCCTAGGGGCGCAAGTCAAAGCCAAGCACGCTCACCAGACTATTTAATCTTAAAGCATACAGCCTTACCTAGCTGTCAAAACTGTTTTACCAAAATTTGTCTTAGATTCCAGGAGCACCGCCAATCTGGCATGTGCAGCCTAGTGGAGCAAGTCAAAGAAAAACAGGCTCATCCGACTATTAAGTCTTAAAACATTCAGCCTCACCTGGAACTCAAAATTGCCATACCAAAACTTGTTTCAGATTCCAGGAACAATGTTAATCCAGCATTTGCATCCTAGGGGCGCAAGTCAAGGCCAAATAGGCTCAACCGACTATTTAATCTTAAAACATACAGTCTTGCCCAGCTGCTAGAACTGTTTTTCCAAACCTTGTCTTAGATTCCAGGAGCCCCGCCAATCTGGCATGTGGAGCCTAGGGGAGCAAGTCAAAACCAAACAGGCTCACCCGAGAATTTAATCTTAAAACATACAGCCCCATCTAGCTGCCAAAGCTGCTTTACCAAAACTTGCTCTAAGCCCATACCAGGAGCACCTGCCAATCTGGCATGTGCAGCCTAGGGGAGCAAGTCAAAGCCAAACAGGCTCATCCGACTATTAAGTCTTAAAACATATCAGCCTCACCTGGAAGCTCAAAATTGCCATACCAAAACTTGTCTCAGATACCAGGAACACTGTTCAATCCAGCATTTGCATCCTAGGGGCGCAAGTCAAAGCCAAATAGGCTCAACCGACTATTTAATCTAAAAACATACAGTCTTGCCCAGCAGCCAAAACTGTTTTTCCAAACCTTGTCTTAGATTCCAGGAGCCCCGCCAATCTGGCATGTGGAGCCTAAGGGAGCAAGTCAAAACCAAACAGGCTCACCCGACAATTTAAGTCTTAAAACATACAACCCCATCTGGCTGCTCAAAACTGCTTTACCAAAACTTGCCTTCAGAAACCAGGAGCCCTGTTAATCTAGCATTTGCAGCCTAGGGGAGCAAGTCAAAGCAAAATAGGCTCACCCGACTATTAAATCTGAACACATTCAGCCCCACCTGGACGCTCAAAATTGCTTTACCAAAACTTGTCTCAGATTCCAGGAACCCTGGTTACTCCAGCATTTGCATCCTAGGGGCGCAAGTCAAAGCCAAACAGGCTCTCCAGACAATTTAATCTTAAAACATACAGACTTACGTAGCTGCCAAAACTGCTTTACCAAAACTTGCCTTAGAAACCAGGAGCCCTGTTAATCTAGCATTTGCAGCCTAGGGGAGCAAGTCAACGCAAAATAGTCTCACCCGACTATTAAGTCTTAACACATTCAGCCTCACCTGGAACTCAAAATTGCCTTACCAAAACTTGTTTCAGATACCAGGAACCATGTTAATCCAGCATTTGCATCCTAGGGGCGCAACTCAAAGCCAAACAGGCTCAACCGACTATTTAATCTAAAAACATACAGTCTTGCCCAGCTGTCAAAACTGTTTTACCAAACCTTGTCTTAGATTCCAGGAGCCAAGCCAATCTGGCATGTGGATCCTAAGGAAGCAAGTCAAAGCCAAACAGGCTCACCCGACAATTTAATCTTAAAACATACAGACTTATGTAGTTGCCAAAGCTGCTTTACCAAAACTTGTCTCAGATACCAGGAACCCTGTTAATGCAGCATTTGCATCCTAGGGGCGCAAGTCAAAGCCAAACAGGCTCTCCCGACTATTAAATCTTAAAACATATAGCACCATCTGGCCGCCAAAAATGATTTACCAAAACTTGTCTTAGATACCAGGAACCCTGTTAATGCAGCATTTGCAGCCTAGGGGAGCAAGTCAAACAAAATAGTCTCACCCGACTATTAAGTCTTAACACAATTCAGCCTCACCTGAAACTCAAAATTGCCTTACCAAAACTTGTTTCAGATACCAGGAACCCTGTTAATCCAGCATTTGCATCCTAGGGGCGCAACTCAAACCCAAACAGGCTCAACCGACTATTTAATCTTAAAACATACAGCCTTGCCCAGCTGTCAAAACTGTTTTACCAAACCTTGTCATAGATTCCAGGAGCCAAGCCAATCTGGCATGTGGATCCTAAGGAAGCAAGTCAAAGCCAAACAGGCTCACCCGACAATTTAATCTTAAAACATACAGACTTATGTAGTTGCCAAAGCTGCTTTACCAAAACTTGTCTCAGATACCAGGAACCCTGTTAATGCAGCATTTGCATCCTAGGGGCGCAAGTCAAAGCCAAACAGGCTCTCCCGACTACTAAATCTTAAAACATATAGCCCCATCTGGCCGCCAAAAATGATTTACCAAAACTTGTCTTAGATACCATGAACCCTGTTATTCCAGCATTTGCATTCTAGGGGCGCAAGTCAAAGCCAAACACGCTCACTCGACTATTTAATCTTAAAGCATATAGCCTTACCTAGCTGTCAAAACTGTTTTACCAAAACTTGTCTTAGATTCCAGGAGCCCCGCCAATCTGGCATGTGGAGCCTAGGGGAGCAAGTCAAAGCCAAACAGGCTCACCCGACAATTTAATCTTAAAACATACAGACTTACGTAGCTGCCAAAACTGCTTTACCAAAACTTGCCTTAGAAACCAGGAGCCCTGTTAATCTAGCATTTGCAGCCTAGGGGAGCAAGTCAAAGCAAAAAAGTCTCACCCGACTATTAAGTCTTAACACATTTAGCCTCACCTGAAACTCAAAATTGCCTTACCAAAACTTGTTTCAGATACCAGGAACCCTGTTAATCCAGCATTTGCATCCTAGGGGCGCAACTCAAAGCCAAACAGGCTCAACCGACTATTTAATCTTAAAACATACAGTCTTGCCCAGCTGTCAAAACTGTTTTACCAAACCTTGTCTTAGATTGCAGGAGCCAAGCCAATCTGGCATGTGGAGCCTAAGGGAGCAAGTCAAAGCCAAACAGGCTCACCCGACAATTTAATCTTAAAACATACAGACTTACGTAGTTGCCAAAGCTGCTTTACCAAAACTTGTCTCAGATACCAGGAACCCTGTTAATGCAGCATTTGCATCCTAGGGGCGCAAGTCAAAGCCAAACAGGCTCTCCCGACTATTAAATCTTAAAACATATAGCACCATCTGGCCGCCAAAAATGATTTACCAAAACTTGTCTTAGATACCAGGAACCCCGTTATTCCAGCATTTGCATCCTAGGGGCGCAAGGCAAAGCCCAAGAAGCGTCGCCGGCTATTTAAACTTAAAGCATACAGCCTTACCTAGCTGTCAAAACTGTTTTACCAAAACTTGTCTTAGATTCCAGGAGCCCCGCAAATCTGGCATGTGGAGCCTAGGGGAGCAAGTCAAAGCCAAGCAGGCTCACCCGACAGTTTAATCTTAAAACATACAGACTTACGTAGCTGCCAAAACTGCTTTACCAAAACTTGCCTTAGAAACCAGGAGCCCTGTTAATCTAGCATTTGCAGCCTAGGGGAGCACGTCAAAGCAAAATAGTCTCACCCGACTATTAAGTCTTAACACATTCAGCCTCACCTGAAACTCAAAATTGCCTTACCAAAACTTGTTTCAGATACCAGGAACCCTGTTAATCCAGCATTTGCATCCTAGGGGCGCAACTCAAAGCCAAACAGGCTCAACCGACTATTTAATCTTAAAACATACAGTCTTGCCCAGCTGTCAAAACTGTTTTACCAAGCCTTGTCTTAGATTCCAGGAGCCAAGCCAATCTGGCATGTGGAGCCTAAGGGAGCAAGTCAAAGCCAAACAGGCTCACCAGACAATTTAATCTTAAAACATACAGACTTACGTAGTTGCCAAAGCTGTTTTCCAAAACTTGCCTTAGAAACCAGGAGCCCTGTTAATCTAGCATTTGCAGCCTAGGGGAGCAAGTCAAAGCAAAATAGTCTCACCCGACTATTAAGTCTTAACACATTCAGCCTCACCTGGAACTCAAAATTGCCTTACCAAAACTTGTTTCAGATACCAGGAACCCTGTTGATGCAGCATTTGCAGCCTAGGGGAGCAAGACAAAGCAAAACAGGCTCTCCTGACTATTAAATCTTAAAACATATAGCCCCATCTGGCCGCCAAATATGATTTACCAAAACTTGTCTTAGATACCAGGAACCCTGTTATTCCAGCATTTGCATCCTAGGGGCGCAAGTCAAAGCCAAGCACGCTCACCAGACTATTTAATCTTAAAGCATACAGCCTTACCTAGCTGTCAATACTGTTTTACCAAAATTTGTCTTAGATTCCAGGAGCACCGCCAATCTGGCATGTGCAGCCTAGTGGAGCAAGTCAAAGTCAAACAGGCTCATCCGACTATTAAGTCTTAAAACATTCAGCCTCACCTGGAACTCAAAATTGCCATACCAAAACTTGTTTCAGATTCCAGGAACAATGTTAATCCAGCATTTGCATCCTAGGGGCGCAAGTCAAGGCCAAATAGGCTCAACCGACTATTTAATCTTAAAACATACAGTCTTGCCCAGCTGCCAGAACTGTTTTTCCAAACCTTGTCTTAGATTCCAGGAGCCCCGCCAATCTGGCATGTGGAGCCTAGGGGAGCAAGTCAAAACTAAACAGGCTCACCCAAGAATTTAATCTTAAAACATACAGCCCCATCTGGCTGCCAAACTGCTTTACCAAAACTTGCCTTAGAAACCAGGAGCCCTGTTAATCTAGCATTTGCAGCCTAGGGGAGCACGTCAAAGCAAAATAGTCTCACCCGACTATTAAGTCTGAGCACATTCAGCCTCACCTGGAACTCAGAATTGCCTTAGCAAAACTTGTCTCAGATTCCAGGAACCCTGGTTATCCAGCATTTGCATCCTAGGGGCGCAAGTCAAAGCCAAACAGGCTCACCCGACAATTTAATCTTAAAACATACAGACTTACGTAGTTGCCAAAGCTGCTTTACCAAAACTTGTCTCAGATACCAGGAACCCTGTTAATGCAGCATTTGCATCCTAGGGGCGCAAGTCAAAGCCAAACAGGCTCTCCCGACTATTAAATCTTAAAACATATAGCACCATCTGGCCGCCAGAAATGATTTACCAAAACTTGTCTTAGATACCAGGAACCCTGTTATTCCAGCATTTGCATCCTAGGGGCGCAAGGCAAAGCCCAACAAGCGTCCCCGGCTATTTAAACTTAAAGCATACAGCCTTACCTAGCTGTCAAAACTGTTTTACCAAAACTTGTCTTAGATTCCAGGAGCACCGCCAATCTGGCATGTGGAGCCTAGGGGAACAAGTCAAAGCCAAGCAGGCTCACCCGACAGTTTAATCTTAAAACATACAGACTTACGTAGCTGCCAAAACTGCTTTACCAAAACTTTCCTTAGAAACCAGGAGCCCTGTTAAGCTAGGATTTGCAGCCTATGGGAGCAAGTCAAATCAAAATAGTCTCGCCCAATTATTAAGTTTTAACACATTCAGCCTCACCTGGTACTCAAAATTGCCTTACCAAAACTTGTTTCAGATACCAGGAACCCTGTTAATCCAGCATTTGCATCCTAGTGGCGCAACTCAAAGCCAAACAGGCTCAACCGACTATTTAATCTTAAAACATACAGTCTTTCCCTGCTGTCAAAACTGTTTTACCAAACCTTGTCTTAGATTCCAGGAGCCAAGCCAATCTGGCATGTGGAGCCTAAGGGAGCAAGTCAAAGCCAAACAGGCAAACCCGACAATTTAATCTTAAAACATACAGACTTACGTAGTTGCCAAAGCTGCTTTACCAAAACTTGTCTCAGATACCAGGAACCCTGTTAATGCAGCATTTGCATCCTAGGGGCGCAAGTCAAAGCCAAACAGGCTCTCCCGACTATTAAATCTTAAAACATATAGCCCCATCTGGCCGCCAAAAATGATTTACCAAAACTTGTCTTAGATGCCAGGAACCCTGTTAATCCAGCATTTGCATCCTAGGGGCGCAACTCAAAGCCAAACAGGCTCAACCGACTATTTATTCTTAAAACATACAGTCTTGCCCTGCTGTCAAAACTGTTTTACCAAACCTTGTCTTAGATTCCAGGAGCCAAGCCAATCTGGCATGTGGAGCCTAGGGGAGCAAGTCAAAGCCAAACAGGCTCACCCGACAATTTAATCTTAAAACATACAGACTTACGTAGTTGCCAAAGCTGCTTTACCAAAACTTGTCTCAGATACCAGGAACCCTGTTAATGCAGCATTTGCATCCTAGGGGCGCAAGTCAAAGCCAAACAGGCTCTCCCGACTATTAAATCTTAAAACATATAGCCCCATCTGGCCGCCAAAATTGCCTTACCAAAACTTGTCTTAGATACCAGGAACCCTGTTATTCCAGCATTTGCATCCTAGGGGCGCAAGTCAAAGCCAAGCATGCTCACCCGACTATTTAATCTTAAAGCATACAGCCCTACCCAGCTGTCAAAACTGTTTTACCAAAATTTGTCTTAGATTCCAGGAGCACCGCCAATCTGGCATGTGCAGCCTAGTGGAGAAAGTCAAAGCCAAACAGGCTCATCCGACTATTAAGTCTTAAAACATTCAGCCTCACCTGAAACTCAAAATTGCCATACCAAAACTTGTTTCAGATACCAGGAACAATGTTCATCCAGCATTTGCATCCTAGGGGCGCAAGTCAAGGCCAAATAGGCTCAACCGACTATTTAATCTTAAAACATACAGTCTTGCCCAGCTGCCAAAACTGTTTTTCCAAACCTTGTCTTAGATTCCAGGAGCCCCGCCAATCTGGCATGTGGAGCCTAAGGGAGCAAGTCAAAGCCAAACAGGCTCACCCGAGAATTTAATCTTAAAACATACAACCCCATCTGGCTGCCAAAACTGCTTTACCAAAACTTGCCTTAGAAACCAGGAGCCCTGTTAATCTAGCATTTGCAGCCTAGGGGAGCAAGTCAAAGCAAAATAGTCTCACCCGACTATTAAGTCTGAACACATTCAGCCTCACCTGGAACTCAGAATTGCCTTACCAACACTTGTCTCAGATTCCAGGAACCCTGGTTATCCAGCATTTGCATCCTAGAGGCGCAAGTCAAAGCCAAACAGGCTCTCCTGACAATTTAATCTTAAAACATACAGAGTTACGTAGCTGCCAAAACTGCTTTACCAAAACTTGCCTTAGAAACCAGGAGCCCTGTTAATCTAGCATTTGCAGCCTAGGGGAGCAAGTCTAAGCAAAATAGTCTCACCCGACTATTAAGTCTTAACACATTCAGCCTCACCTGGAACTCAAAATTGCCTTACCAAAACTTGTTTCAGATACCAGGAACCATGTTAATCCAGCATTTGCATCCTAGGGGCGCAACTCAAAGCCAAACAGGCTCAACCGACTATTTAATCTAAAAACATACAGTCTTGCCCAGCTGTCAAAACTGTTTTACCAAACCTTGTCTCAGATTGCAGGAGCCACGCCAATCTGGCATGTGGAGCCTAAGGGAGCAAGTCAAAGCCAAACAGGCTCACCCGACAATTTAATCTTAAAACATACAGACTTACGTAGTTGCCAAAGCTGCTTTACCAAAACTTGTCTCAGATACCAGGAACCCTGTTAATGCAGCATTTGCATCCTAGGGGCGCAAGTCAAAGCCAAACAGGCTCTCCCGACTATTAAATCTTAAAACATATAGCACCATCTGGCCGCCAAAAATGATTTACCAAAACTTGTCTTAGATACCAGGAACCCTGTTATTCCAGCATTTGCATCCTAGGGGCGCAAGTCAAAGCCCAACAAGCGTCCCCGGCTATTTAAACTCAAAGCATACAGCCTTACCTAGCTGTCAAAACTGTTTTACCAAAACTTGTCTTAGATTCCAGGAGCCCCGCCAATCTGGCATGTGGAGCCTAGGGGAGCAAGTCAAAGCCAAACAGACTCACCCGACAGTTTAATCTTAAAACATACAGACTTACGTAGCTGCCAAAACTGCTTTACCAAAACTTGCCTTAGAAGCCAGGAGCCCTGTTAAGCTAGCATTTGCAGCCTATGGGAGCAAGTCAAAGCAAAATAGTCTCGCCCAACTATTAAGTCTTAACACATTCAGCCTCACCTGGTACTCAAAATTGCCTTACCAGAACTTGTTTCAGATACCAGGAACCCTGTTAATCCAGCATTTGCATCCTAGGGGCGCAACTCAAAGCCAAACAGGCTCAACCGACTATTTAATCTTAAAACATACAGTCTTGCCCAGCTGTCAAAACTGTTTTACCAAACCTTGTCTTAGATTCCAGGAGCCAAGCCAATCTGGCATGTGGAGCCTAAGGGAGCAAGTCAAAGCCAAACAGGCTCACCCGACAATTTAATCTTAAAACATACAGACTTACGTAGTTGCCAAAGCTGCTTTACCAAAACTTGTCTCAGATACCAGGAACCCTGTTAATGCAGCATTTGCATACTAGGGGCGCAAGTCAAAGCCAAACAGGCTCTCCCGACTATTAAATCTTAAAACATATAGCCCCATCTGGCCGCCAAAAATGATTTACCAAAACTTGTCTTAGATGCCAGGAACCCTGTTAATCCAGCATTTGCATCCTAGGGGCGCAACTCAAAGCCAAACAGGCTCAACCGACTATTTAATCTTAAAATATACAGTCTTGCCCAGCTGTCAAAACTGTTTTAGCAAACTATGTCTTAGATTCCAGGAGCCAAGCCAATCTGGCATGTGGAGCCTAAGGGAGCAAGTCAAAGCCAAACAGGCTCACCCGACAATTTAATCTTAAAACATACAGACTTACGTAGTTGCCAAAGCTGCTTTACCAAAACTTGTCTCAGATACCAGGAACCCTGTTAAAGCAGCATTTGCATCCTAGGGGCGCAAGTCAAAGCCAAACACGCTCACCCGACTATTTAATCTTAAAGCATACAGCCTTACCTAGCTGTCAAAACTGTTTTACCAAAACTTGTCTTAGATTCCAGGAGCACCGCCAATCTGGCATGTGCAGCCTAGTGGAGCAAGTCAACGCCAAACAGGCTCGCCGACTATTTAATCCTAAAACATATAGCCCCATCTGGCCGCCAAAAATGATTTACCAAAACTTGTCTTAGATGCCAGGAACCCTGTTAATCCAGCATTTGCATCCTAGGGGCGCAACTCAAAGCTAAACAGGCTCAACCGACTATTTAATCTTAAAATATACAGTCTTGCCCAGCTGTCAAAACTGTTTTAGCAAACTATGTCTTAGATTCCAGGAGCCAAGCCAATCTGGCATGTGGAGCCTAAGGGAGCAAGTCAAAGCCAAACAGGCTCACCCGACAATTTAATCTTAAAACATACAGACTTACGTAGTTGCCAAAGCTGCTTTACCAAAACTTGTCTCAGATACCAGGAACCCTGTTAAAGCAGCATTTGCATCCTAGGGGCGCAAGTCAAAGCCAAACACGCTCACCCGACTATTTAATCTTAAAGCATACAGCCTTACCTAGCTGTCAAAACTGATTTACCAAAACTTGTCTTAGATTCCAGGAGCCCCGCCAGTCTGGCATGTGGAGCCTAGGGGAGCAAGTCAAAGCCAAACAGGCTCACCCGACAATTTAATCTTAAAACATACAGACTTACGTAGCTGCCAAAACTGCTTTACGAAAACTTGCCTTAGAAACCAGGAGCCCTGTTAATCTAGCATTTGCAGCCTAGGGGAGCAAGTCAAAGTAAAATAGTCTCATCCGACTATTAAGTCTTAACACAATTAGGCTCACCTGGAACTAAAAATTGCCTTACCAAAACTTGTTTCAGATACCAGGAACCCTGTTAATCCAGCATTTGCATCCTAGGGGCGCAACTCAAAGCCAAACAGGCTCAACCGACTATTTAATCTTAAAACATACAGCCTTGCCCAGCTGTCAAAACTGTTTTACCAAACCTTGTCTTAGATTCCAGGAGCCAAGCCAATCTGGCATGTGGAGCCTAAGGGAGCAAGTCAAAGCCAAACAGGCTCACCCGACAATTTAATCTTAAAACATACAGACTTACGTAGTTGCCAAAGCTGCTTTACCAAAACTTGTCTCAGATACCAGGAACCCTGTTAATGCAGCATTTGCATCCTAGGGGCGCAAGTCAAAGCCAAACAGGCTCTCCCGACTACTAA
This sequence comes from Drosophila kanekoi, assembly GCA_037075305.1. Taxonomy (NCBI): domain Eukaryota; kingdom Metazoa; phylum Arthropoda; class Insecta; order Diptera; family Drosophilidae; genus Drosophila; species Drosophila kanekoi. The sequence continues at coordinate 79,764 of JBAMCE010000362.1, read as the reverse complement.
ATCTTAAAACATATAGCCCCATCTGGCCGCCAAAAATGATTAACCAAAACTTGTCTTAGATACCATGAACCCTGTTATTCCAGCATTTGCATCCTAGGGCGCAAGTCAAAGCCAAACACGCTCACTCGACTATTTAATCTTAAAGCATACAGCCTTACCTAGCTGTCAAAACTGTTTTACCAAAACTTGTCTTAGATTCCAGGAGCCCCGCCAATCTGGCATGTGGAGCCTAGGGGAGCAAGTCAAAGCCAAACAGGCTCACCCGATAATTTAATCTTAAAACATACAGACTTACGTAGTTGCCAAAGCTGCTTTACCAAAACTTGTCTCAGATACCACGAACCCTGTTAATGCAGCATTTGTATCCTAGGGGCGCAAGTCAAAGCCAAACAGGCTCGCCCGACTATTAAGTCTTAAAACATATAGCCCCATCTGGCCGCCAAAATTGATTTACCAAAACTTGTCTTAGATACCAGGAACCCTGTTATTCCAGCATTTGCATCCTAGGGGCGCAAGTCAAAGCCAAACACGCTCACCCGACTATTTAATCTTAAAGCATACAGCCTTACTTAGCTGTCAAAACTGATTTACCAAAACTTGTCTTAGATTCCAGGAGCCCCGCCAATCTGGCATGTGGAGCCTAGGGGAGCAAGTCAAAGCCAAACAGGCTCACCCGACAATTTAATCTTAAAACATACAGACTTACGTAGCTGCCAAAACTGCTTTACGAAAACTTGCCTCAGATACCAGGAACCCTGTTAATGCAGCGTTTGCATCCTAGGGGCGCAAGTCAAAGCCAAACAGGCTCTCCCGACTACTAAATCTTAAAACATATAGCCCCATCTGGCCGCCAAAAATGATTAACCAAAACTTGTCTTAGATACCATGAACCCTGTTATTCCAGCATTTGCATCCTAGGGCGCAAGTCAAAGCCAAACACGCTCACTCGACTATTTAATCTTAAAGCATACAGCCTTACCTAGCTGTCAAAACTGTTTTACCAAAACTTGTCTTAGATTCCAGGAGCCCCGCCAATCTGGCATGTGGAGCCTAGGGGAGCAAGTCAAAGCCAAACAGGCTCACCCGATAATTTAATCTTAAAACATACAGACTTACGTAGTTGCCAAAGCTGCTTTACCAAAACTTGTCTCAGATACCACGAACCCTGTTAATGCAGCATTTGTATCCTAGGGGCGCAAGTCAAAGCCAAACAGGCTCGCCCGACTATTAAGTCTTAAAACATATAGCCCCATCTGGCCGCAAAAATTGATTTACCAAAACTTGTCTTAGATACCAGGAACCCTGTTATTCCAGCATTTGCATCCTAGGGGCGCAAGTCAAAGCCAAACACGCTCACCCGACTATTTAATCTTAAAGCATACAGCCTTACTTAGCTGTCAAAACTGATTTACCAAAACTTGTCTTAGATTCCAGGAGCCCCGCCAATCTGGCATGTGGAGCCTAGGGGAGCAAGTCAAAGCCAAACAGGCTCACCCGACAATTTAATCTTAAAACATACAGACTTACGTAGCTGCCAAAACTGCTTTACGAAAACTTGCATTAGAAATCAGGAGCCCTGTTAATCTAGCATTTGCAGCCTAGGGGAGCAAGTCAAAGTAAAATAGTCTCATCCGACTATTAAGTCTTAACACAATTAGGCTCACCTGGAACTAAAAATTGCCTTACCAAAACTTGTTTCAGATGCCAGGAACCCTGTTAATCCAGCATTTGCATCCTAGGGGCGCAACTCAAAGCCAAACAGGCTCAACCGACTATTTAATCTTAAAACATACAGCCTTGCCCAGCTGTCAAAACTGTTTTACCAAACCTTGTCTTAGATTCCAGGAGCCAAGCCAATCTGGCATGTGGAGCCTAAGGGAGCAAGTCAAAGCCAAACAGGCTCACCCGACAATTTAATCTTAAATCATACAGACTTACGTAGTTGCCAAAGCTGCTTTACCAAAACTTGTCTCAGATACCAGGAACCCTGTTAATGCAGCATTTGCATCCTAGGGGCGCAAGTCAAAGCCAAACAGGCTCTCCCGACAATTTAATCTTAAAACATACAGACTTACGTAGCTGCCAAAACTGCTTTACCAAAACTTGCCTTAGAAACCAGGAGCCCTGTTAATCTAGCATTTGCAGCCTAGGGGAGCAAGTCAAAGCAAAATAGTCTCACCCGACTATTAAGTCTTAACACATTCAGCCTCACCTGGAACTCAAAATTGCCTTACCAAAACTTGTTTCAGATACCAGGAACCATGTTAATCCAGCATTTGCATCCTAGGGGCGCAACTCAAAGCCAAACAGGCTCAACCGACTATTTAATCTTAAAACATACAGTCTTGCCCAGCTGTCAAAACTGTTTTACCAAGCCTTGCCTTAGATTCCAGGAGCCAAGCCAATCTGGCATGTGGAGCCTAAGGGAGCAAGTCAAAGCCAAACAGGCTCACCCGACAATTTAATCTTAAAACATACAGACTTTCGTAGTTGCCAAAGCTGTTTTCCAAAACTTGCCTTAGAAACCAGGAGCCCTGTTAATCTAGCATTTGCAGCCTAGGGGAGCAAGTCAAAGCAAAATAGTCTCACCCGACTATTAAGTCTTAACACATTCAGCCTCACCTGGAACTCAAAATTGCCTTACCAAAACTTGTTTCAGATACCAGGAACCCTGTTGATGCAGCATTTGCAGCCTAGGGGAGCAAGACAAAGCCAAACAGGCTCTCCCGACTATTAAATCTTAAAACATATAGCCCTATCTGGCCGCCAAAAATGATTTACCAAAACTTGTCTTAGATACCAGGAACCCTGTTATTCCAGCATTTGCATCCTAGGGTCGCAAGTCAAAGCCAAGCACGCTCACCAGACTATTTAATCTTAAAGCATACAGCCTTACCTAGCTGTCAAAACTGTTTCACCAAAATTTGTCTTAGATTCCAGGAGCACCGCCAATCTGGCATGTGCAGCCTAGTGGAGCAATTCAAAGCCAAACAGGCTTATCCGACTATTAAGTCTTAAAACATTCAGCCTCACCTGGAACTCAAAATTGCCCTACCAAAACTTGTTTCAGACACCAGGAACCCTGTTAATCCAGCATTTGCATCCTAGGGGCGCAAGTCAAGGCCAAATAGGCTCACCCGACTATTTAATCTTAAAACTTACAGTCTTGCCCAGCTGCCAAAACTGTTTTTCCAAACCTTGTCTTAGATTCAGGGAGCCCCGCCAATCTGGCATGTGGAGCCTAGGGGAGCAAGACAAAACCAAACAGGCTCACCCGAGAATTTAATCTTAAAACATACAGCCCCATCTGGCTGCCAAAACTGCTTTACCAAAACTTGCCTTAGAAACCAGGATCCCTGTTAATCTAGCATTTGCAGCCTAGGGGAGCAAGTCAAAGCAAAATAGTCTCACCCGACTATTAAGTCTTAACACATTCAGCCTCACCTGGAACTCAAAATTGCCTTACCAAAACTTGTTTCAGATACCAGGATCCCTGTTAATCCAGCATTTGCATCCTAGGGGCGCAACTCAAAGCCAAACAGACTCAACCGACTATTTAATCTTAAAACATACAGTCTTGCCCAGCTGTCAAAACTGTTTTACCAAGCCTTGTCTTAGATTCCAGGAGCCAAGCCAATCTGGCATGTGGAGCCTAAGGGAGCAAGTCAAAGCCAAACAGGCTCACCCGACAATTTAATCTTAAAACATACAGACTTTCGTAGTTGCCAAAGCTGTTTTCTAAAACTTGCCTTAGAAACCAGGAGCCCTGTTAATCTAGCATTTGCAGCCTAGGGGAGCAAGTCAAAGCAAAATAGTCTCACCCGACTATTAAGTCTTAACACATTCAGCCTCACCTGGAACTCAAAATTGCCTTACCAAAACTTGTTTCAGATACCAGGAACCCTGTTGATGCAGCATTTGCAGCCTAGGGGAGCAAGACAAAGCCAAACAGGCTCTCCCGACTATTAAATCTTAAAACATATAGCCCCATCTGGCCGCCAAAAATGATTTACCAAAACTTGTCTTAGATACCAGGAACCCTGTTATTCCAGCATTTGCATCCTAGGGGCGCAAGTCAAAGCCAAGCACGCTCACCAGACTATTTAATCTTAAAGCATACAGCCTTACCTAGCTGTCAAAACTGTTTCACCAAAATTTGTCTTAGATTCCAGGAGCACCGCCAATCTGGCATGTGCAGCCTAGTGGAGCAAGTCAAAGCCAAACAGGCTCATCCGACTATTAAGTCTTTAAACATTCAGCCTCACCTGGAACTCAAAATTGCCCTACCAAAACTTGTTTCAGACACCAGGAACCCTGTTAATCCAGCATTTGCATCCTAGGGGCGCAAGTCAAGGCCAAATAGGCTCAACCGACTATTTTATCTTAAAACATACAGTCTTGCCCAGCTGCCAAAACTGTTTTCCAAACCTTGTCTTAGATTCCAGGAGCCCCGCCAATCTGGCATGTGGAGCCTAGGGGAGCAAGTCAAAACCAAACAGGCTCACCCGAGAATTTAATCTTAAAACATACAGCCCCATCTGGCTGCCAAAACTGCTTTACCAAAACTTGCCTTAGAAACCAGGAGCCCTGTTAATCTAGCATTTGCAGCCTAGGGGAGCAAGTCAAAGCAAAATAGTCTCACCCGACTATTAAGTCTGAACACATCCAGCCTCACCTGGAACTCAGAATTGCCTTACCAAAACTTGTCTCAGATTCCAGGAACCCTGGTTATCCAGCATTTGCATCCTAGGGGCGCAAGTCAAAGCCAAACAGGCTCTCCCGACAATTTAATCTTAAAACATACAGACTTACGTAGCTGCCAAAACTGCTTTACCAAAACTTGCCTTAGAAACCAGGAGCCCTGTTAATCTAGCATTTGCAGCCTAGGGGAGCAAGTCAAAGCAAAATAGTCTCTCCCGACTATTAAGTCTTAACACATTCAGCCTCACCTGGAACTCAAAATTGCCTTACCAAAACTTGTTTCAGATACCAGGAACCCTGTTAATCCAGCATTTGCATCCTAGGGGCGCAACTCAAAGCCAAACAGGCTCAACCGACTATTTAATCTAAAAACATACAGTCATGGCCAGCTGTCAAAACTTTTTTACCAAACCTTGTCTTAGATTGCAGGAGCCAAGCCAATCTGGCATGTGGAGCCTAAGGGAGCAAGTCAAAGCCAAACAGGCTCACCCGACAATTTAATCTTAAAACATACAGACTTACGTAGTTGCCAAAGCTGCTTTACCAAAACTTGTCTTAGATACCAGGAACCCTGTTAAAGCAGCATTTGCATCCTAGGGGCGCAAGTCAAAGCCAAACAGGCTCTCCCGACTATTAAATCTTAAACCATATAGCACCATCTGGCCGCCAAAAATGATTTACCAAAACTTGTCCTAGATACCAGGAACCCTGTTATTCCAGCATTTGCATCAAGGGGCGCAGTTCAAAGCCCACCAAGCATCCCCGGCTATTTAAACTTAAAGCATACAGCCTTACAAAGATGTCAAAACTGTTTTACCAAAACTTGTCTTAGATTCCAGGAGCCCCGCCAATCTGGCATGTGGAGCCTAGGGGAGCAAGTCAAAACCAAACAGGCTCACCCGACAGTTTAATCTTAAAACATACAGACTTACGTAGCTGCCAAAACTGCTTTACCAAAACTTGCCTTAGAAACCAGGAGCCCTGTTAAGCTAGCATTTGCAGCCTATGGGAGCAAGTCAAAGCAAAATAGTCTCCCAACTATTAAGTCTTAACACATTCAGCCTCACCTGGTACTCAAAATTGCCTTACCAAAACTTGTTTCAGATACCAGGAACCCTGTTAATCCAGCATTTGCATCCTAGGGGCGCAACTCAAAGCCAAACAGGCTCAACCGACTATTTAATCTTAAAACATACAGTCTTACCCTGCTGTCAAAACTGTTTTACCAAACCTTGTCTTAGATTCCAGGAGCCAAGCCAATCTGGCATGTGGAGCCTAACGGAGCAAATCAAAGCCAAACAGGCTCACCCGACAATTTAATCTTAAAACATACAGACTTACGTAGTTGCCAAAGCTGCTTTACCAAAACTTGTCTCAGATACCAGGAACCCTGTTAATGCAGCATTTGCATCCTAGGGGCGCAAGTCAAAGCCAAACAGGCTCTCCCGACTATTAAATCTTAAAACATATAGCCCCATCTGGCCGCCAAAAATGATTTACCAAAACTTGTCTTAGATACCAGGAACCCTGTTATTCCAGCATTTGCATCCTAGGGGCGCAAGTCAAAGCCAAGCACGCTCACCAGACTATTTAATCTTAAAGCATACAGCCTTACCTAGCTGTCAAAACTGTTTTACCAAAATTTGTCTTAGATTCCAGGAGCACCGCCAATCTGGCATGTGCAGCCTAGTGGAGCAAGTCAAAGCCAAACAGGCTCATCCGACTATTAAGTCTAGGGGAGCAAGTCAAAGCAAAATAGTCTCACCCGACTATTAAGTCTGAACACATTCAGCCTCACCTGGAACTCAGAATTGCCTTACCAAAACTTGTCTCAGATTCCAGGAACCCTGGTTATCCAGCATTTGCATCCTAGGGGCGCAAGTCAAAGCCAAACAGGCTCTCCCGACAATTTAATCTTAAAACATACAGACTTACGTAGTTGCCAAAACTGCTTTACCAAAACTTGCCTTAGATTCCAGGAGCCCCGCCAATCTGGCATGTGGAGCCTAGGGGAGCAAGTCAAAACCAAACCGGCTCACCCGAGAATTTAATCTTAAAACATACAGCCCCATCTGGCTGCCAAAACTGCTTTACCAAAACTTGCCTTAGAAACCAGGAGCCCTGTTAATCTAGCATTTGCAGCCTAGGGGAGCAAGTCAAAGCAAAATAGTCTCACCCGTCTATTAAGTCTGAACACATTCAGCCTCACCTGGAACTCAGAATTGCCTTACCAAAACTTGTCTCAGATTCCAGGAACCCTGGTTATCCAGCATTTGCATCCTAGGGGCGCAAGTCAAAGCCAAACAGGCTCTCCCGACAATTTAATCTTAAAACATACAGACTTACGTAGCTGCCAAAACTGCTTTACCAAAACTTGCCTTAGAAACCAGGAGCCCTGTTAATCTAGCATTTGCAGCCTAGGGGAGCAAGTCAAAGCAAAATAGTCTCTCCCGACTATTAAGTCTTAACACATTCAGCCTCACCTGGAACTCAAAATTGCCTTACCAAAACTTGTTTCAGATACCAGGAACCCTGTTAATCCAGCATTTGCATCCTAGGGGCGCAACTCAAAGCCAAACAGGCTCAACCGACTATTTAATCTAAAAACATACAGTCATGGCCAGCTGTCAAAACTGTTTTACCAAACCTTGTCTTAGATTGCAGGAGCCAAGCCAATCTGGCATGTGGAGCCTAAGGGAGCAAGTCAAAGCCAAACAGGCTCACCCGACAATTTAATCTTAAAACATACAGACTTACGTAGTTGCCAAAGCTGCTTTACCAAAACTTGTCTCAGATACCAGGAACCCTGTTAAAGCAGCATTTGCATCCTAGGGGCGCAAGTCAAAGCCAAACAGGCTCTCCCGACTATTAAATCTTAAACCATATAGCACCATCTGGCCGCCAAAAATGATTTACCAAAACTTGTCCTAGATACCAGGAACCCTGTTATTCCAGCATTTGCATCAAGGGGCGCAGTTCAAAGCCCACCAAGCATCCCCGGCTATTTAAACTTAAAGCATACAGCCTTACAAAGATGTCAAAACTGTTTTACCAAAACTTGTCTCAGATACCAGGAACCCTGTTAAAGCAGCATTTGCATCCTAGGGGCGCAAGTCAAAGCCAAACAGGCTCTCCCGACTATTAAATCTTAAACCATATAGCACCATCTGGCCGCCAAAGCTGCTTTACCAAAACTTGTCTCAGATACCAGGAACCCTGTTAATGCAGCATTTGCATCCTAGGGGCGCAAGTCAAAGCCAAACTGGCTCTCCCGACTATTAAATCTTAAAACATATAGCCCCATCTGGCCGCCAAAAATGATTTACCAAAACTTGTCTTAGATACCAGGAACCCTGTTATTCCAGCATTTGCATCCTAGGGGCGCAAGTCAAAGCCAAGCACGCTCACCCGACTATTTAATCTTAAAGCATACAGCCTTACCTAGCTGTCAAAACTGTTTTACCAAAATTTGTCTTAGATTCCAGGAGCACCGCCAATCTGGCATGTGCAGCCTAGTGGAGCAAGTCAAAGCCAACCAGGCTCATCCGACTATTAAGTCTAGGGGAGCAAGTCAAAGCAAAATAGTCTCACCCGACTATTAAGTCTGAACACATTCAGCCTCACCTGGAACTCAGAATTGCCTTACCAAAACTTGTCTCAGATTCCAGGAACCCTGGTTATCCAGCATTTGCATCCTAGGGGCGCAAGTCAAAGCCAAACAGGCTCTCCCGACAATTTAATCTTAAAACATACAGACTTACGTAGTTGCCAAAACTGCTTTACCAAAACTTGCCTTAGAAACCAGGAGCCCTGTTAATCTAGCATTTGCAGCCTAGGGGAGCAAGTCAAAGCAAAATAGTCTCACCCGACTATTAAGTCTTAACACATTCAGCCTCACCTGAAACTCAAAATTGCCTTACCAAAACTTGTTTCAGATACCAGGAACCCTGTTAATCCAGCATTTGCATCCTAGGGGCGCAACTCAAAGCCAAACAGGCTCAACCGACTATTTAATCTAAAAACATACAGTCATACACAGCTGTCAAAACTTTTTTACCAAACCTTGTCTTTGATTGCAGGAGCCAAGCCAATCTGGCATGTGGAGCCTAAGGGAGCAAGTCAAAGCCAAACAGGCTCACCCGACAATTTAATCTTAAAACATACAGACTTACGTAGTTGCCAAAGCTGCTTTACCAAAACTTGTCTCAGATACCAGGAACCCTGTTAAAGCAGCATTTGCATCCTAGGGGCGCAAGTCAAAGCCAAACAGGCTCTCCCGACTATTAAATCTTAAACCATATAGCACCATCTGGCCGCCAAAAATGATTTACCAAAACTTGTCTTAGATACCAGGAACCCTGTTATTCCAGCATTTGCATCCTAGGGGCGCAACTCAAAGCCCAACAAGCGTCCCCGGCTATTTAAACTTAAAGCATACAGCCTTACCTAGCTGTCAAAACTGTTTTACCAAAACTTGTCTTAGATTCCAGGAGCCCCGCCAATCTGGCATGTGGAGCCTAGGGGAGCAAGTCAAAACCAAACAGGCTCACCCGACAGTTTAATCTTAAAACATACAGACTTACGTAGCTGCCAAAACTGCTTTACCAAAACTTGCCTTAGAAACCAGGAGCCCTGTTAAGCTAGCATTTGCAGCCTATGGGAGCAAGTCAAAGCAAAATAGTCTCCCAACTATTAAGTCTTAACACATTCAGCCTCACCTGGTACTCAAAATTGCCTTACCAAAACTTGTTTCAGATACCAGGAACCCTGTTAATCCAGCATTTGCATCCTAGGGGCGCAACTCAAAGCCAAACAGGCTCAACCGACTATTTAATCTTAAAACATACAGTCTTGCCCTGCTGTCAAAACTGTTTTACCAAACCTTGTCTTAGATTCCAGGAGCCAAGCCAATCTGGCAAGTGGAGCCTAACGGTGCAAGTCAAAGCCAAACAGGCTCACCCGACAATTTAATCTTAAAACATACAGACTTACGTAGTTGCCAAAGCTGCTTTACCAAAACTTGTCTTAGATACCAGGAACCCTGTTATTCCAGCATTTGCATCCTAGGGGCGCAAGTCAAAGCCAAGCACGCTCACCCGACTATTTAATCTTAAAGCATACAGCCTTACCTAGCTGTCAAAACTGTTTTACCAAAATTTGTCTTAGATTCCAGGAGCACCGCCAATCTGGCATGTGCAGCCTAGTGGAGCAAGTCAAAGCCAAACAGGCTCATCCGACTATTAAGTCTAGGGGAGCAAGTCAAAGCAAAATAGTCTCACCCGACTATTAAGTCTGAACACATTCAGCCTCACCTGGAACTCAGAATTGCCTTACCAAAACTTGTCTCAGATTCCAGGAACCCTGGTTATCCAGCATTTGCATCCTAGGGGCGCAAGTCAAAGCCAAACAGGCTCTCCCGACAATTTAATCTTAAAACATACAGACTTACGTAGTTGCCAAAACTGCTTTACCAAAACTTGCCTTAGAAACCAGGAGCCCTGTTAATCTAGCATTTGCAGCCTAGGGGAGCAAGTCAAAGCAAAATAGTCTCACCCGACTATTAAGTCTTAACACATTCAGCCTCACCTGAAACTCAAAATTGCCTTACCAAAACTTGTTTCAGATACCAGGAACCCTGTTAATCCAGCATTTGCATCCTAGGGGTGCAACTCAAAGCCAAACAGGCTCAACCGACTATTTAATCTAAAAACATACAGTCATGCACAGCTGTCAAAACTGTTTTACCAAACCTTGTCTTTGATTGCAGGAGCCAAGCCAATCTGGCATGTGGAGCCTAAGGGAGCAAGTCAAAGCCAAACAGGCTCACCCGACAATTTAATCTTAAAACATACAGACTTACGTAGTTGCCAAAGCTGCTTTACCAAAACTTGTCTCAGATACCAGGAACCCTGTTAATGCAGCATTTGCATCCTAGGGGCGCAAGTCAAAGCCAAACAGGCTCTCCCGACTATTAAATCTTAAAACATATAGCCCCATCTGGCCACCAAAACTGATTTACCAAAACTTGTCTTAGATACCAGGAACCCTGTTATTCCAGCATTTGCATCCTAGGGGCGCAAGTCAAAGCCAAGCACGCTCACCCGACTATTTAATCTTAAAGCATACAGCCTTACCTAGCTGTCAAAACTGTTTTACCAAAATTTGTCTTAGATTCCAGGAGCACCGCCAATCTGGCATGTGCAGCCTAGTGGAGCAAGCCAAACAGCCAAACAGGCTCAACCGACTGTTAAGTCTTAAAACATTCAGCCTCACCTGGAACTTAAAATTGCCATACCAAAACTTGTTTCAGATACCAGGAACAATGTTAATCCAGCATTTGCATCCTAGGGGCGCAAGTCAAGGCCAAATAGGCTCAACCGACTATTTAATCTTAAAACATACAGTCTTGCCCAGCTGCCAAAACTGGTTTTCCAAACCTTGTCTTAGATTCCAGGAGCCCCGCCAATCTGGCATGTGGAGCCTAGGGGAGCAAGTCAAAACCAATCAGGCTCACCCGAGAATTTAATCTTAAAACATACAGCCCCATCTGGCTGCCAAAACTGCTTTACCAAAACTTGTCTTAGATACCAGGAACCCTGTTATTCCAGCATTTGCATCCTAGGGGCGCAAGTCAAAGCCAAGCACGCTCACCCGACTATTTAATCTTAAAGCATACAGCCTTTCCTAGCTGTCAAAACTGTTTTACCAAAATTTGTCTTAGATTCCAGGAGCACCGCCAATCTGGCATGTGCAGCCTAGTGGAGCAAGTCAAAGCCAAACAGGCTCATCCGACCATTAAGTCTAGGGGAGCAAGTCAAAGCAAAATAGTCTCACCCGACTATTAAGTCTGAACACATTCAGCCTCACCTGGAACTCAGAATTGCCTTACCAAAACTTGTCTCAGATTCCAGGAACCCTGGTTATCCAGCATTTGCATCCTAGGGGCGCAAGTCAAAGCCAAACAGGCTCTCCCGACAATTTAATCTTAAAACATACAGACTTAGGTAGTTGCCAAAACTGCTTTACCAAAACTTGCCTTAGAAACCAGGAGCCCTGTTAATCTAGCATTTGCAGCCTAGGGGAGCAAGTCAAAGCAAAATAGTCTAACCCGACTATTAAGTCTTAACACATTCAGCCTCACCTGAAACTCAAAATTGCCTTACCAAAACTTGTTTCAGATACCAGGAACCCTGTTAATCCAGCATTTGCATCCTAGGGGTGCAACTCAAAGCCAAACAGGCTCAACCGACTATTTAATCTAAAAACATACAGTCATGCACAGCTGTCAAAACTGTTTTACCAAAACTTGTCTTAGATTCCAGGAGCCCCGCCAATCTGGCATGTGGAGCCTAGGGGAGCAAGTCAAAACCAAACAGGCTCACCCGACAGTTTAATCTTAAAACATTCAGACTTACGTAGCTGCCAAAACTGCTTTACCAAAACTTGCCTTAGAAACCAGGAGCCCTGTTAAGCTAGCATTTGCAGCCTATGGGAGCAAGTCAAAGCAAAATAGTCTCCCAACTATTAAGTCTTAACACATTCAGCCTCACCTGGTACTCAAAATTGCCTTACCAAAACTTGTTTCAGATACCAGGAACCCTGTTAATCCAGCATTTGCATCCTAGGGGCGCAACTCAAAGCCAAACAGGCTCAACCGACTATTTAATCTTAAAACATACAGTCTTGCCCTGCTGTCAAAACTGTTATACCAAACCTTGTCTTAGATTCCAGGAGCCAAGCCAATCTGGCAAGTGGAGCCTAACGGTGCAAGTCAAAGCCAAACAGGCTCACCCGACAATTTAATCTTAAAACATAAAGACTTACGTAGTTGCCAAAGCTGCTTTACCAAAACTTGTCTCAGATACCAGGAACCCTGTTAATGCAGCATTTGCATCCTAGGGGCGCAAGTCAAAGCCAAACAGGCTCTCCCGACTATTAAATCTTAAAACATATAGCCCCATCTGGCCGCCAAAACTGATTTACCAAAACTTGTCTTAGATACCAGGAACCCTGTTATTCCAGCATTTGCATCCTAGGGGCGCAAGTCAAAGCCAAGCACGCTCACCCGACTATTTAAACTTAAAGCAACCAGGAGCCCTGTTAAGCTAGCATTTGCAGCCTATGGGAGCAAGTCAAAGCAAAATAGTCTCGCCCAACTATTAAGTCTTAACACATTCAGCCTCACCTGGTCCTCAAAATTGCCTTACCAAAACTTGTTTCAGATACCAGGAACCCTGTTAATCCAGCATTTGCATCCTAGGGGCGCAACTCAAAGCCAAACAGGCTCAACCGACTATTTAATCTTAAAACATACAGTCTTGCCCTGCTGTCAAAACTGTTTTACCAAACCTTGTCTTAGATTCCAGGAGCCAAGCCAATCTGGCATGTGGAGCCTAAGGGAGCAAGTCAAAGCCAAACAGGCTCACCCGACAATTTAATCTTAAAACATACAGACTTACGTAGTTGCCAAAGCTGCTTTACCAAAACTTGTCTCAGATACCAGGAACCCTGTTAATGCAGCATTTGCATCCTAGGGGCGAAAGTCAAAGCCAAACAGGCTCTCCCGACTATTAAATCTTAAAACATATAGCCCCATCTGGCCGCCAAAAATGATTAACCAAAACTTGTCTTAGATGCCAGGAACCCTGTTAATCCAGCATTTGCATCCTAGGGGCGCAACTCAAAGCCAAACAGGCTCAACCAACTATTTAATCTTAAAACATACTGTCTTGCCCAGCTGTCAAAACTGTTTAACCAAACCTTGTCTTAGATTCCAGGAGCCAAGCCAATCTGGCATGTGGAGCCTAAGGGAGCAAGTCAAAGCCAAACAGGCTCACCTGACAATTTAATCTTAAAACATACAGACTTACGTAGTTCCCAAAGCTGCTTTACCAAAACTTGTCTCAGATACCAGGAAACCTGTTAATGCAGCATTTGCATCCTAGGGGCGCAAGTCAAAGCCAAACAGGCTCTCCCGACTATTAAATCTTAAAACATATAGCCCCATCTGGCCGCCAAAAATGATTTACCAAAACTTGTCTTAGATGCCAGGATCCGTGTTATTCCAGCATTTTCATCCTAGGGGCGCAAGTCAAAGCCAAACACGCTCACCCGACTATTTAATCTTAAAGCATACAGCCTTACCTAGCTGTCAAAACTGTTTTACCAAAATTTGTCTTAGATTCCAGGAGCACCGCCAATCTGGCATGTGCAGCCTAGTGGAGCAAGTCAAAGCAAAACAGGCTCGCCGACTATTTAATCCTAAAACATATAGCCCCATCTTGCCGCCAAAACTGATTTACCAAAACTTATTTCAGTTACCAGGAACCCTGTTAATCTAGCATTTTGCAGCTTAGGGGAGCAAGACAAAGCCAAATAGTCTCACCCGACTATTAAATTTTAAAACATATAGCCCCATCTGGCCGCCAAAACTGATTTACCAAAACTTGTCTCAAATTCCAGGAACCCTGTTAATCCAGCATTTGTATCCTAGGGGAGCAAGTCAAAGTCAAACAGACTCACCCGACTATTTAAACTTAAAACATACAGACTAACGTAGCTGTTAAAACTGTTTCACCAAACCTTTTTTTTTAGATTCCAGGAGCCCCGCCAATCTGGCAAGTGGAGCCTAGGGGAGCAAGTCAAAGCCAAACTGGCTCACCTGACAATTTAATCTTAAAACATACAGACTTACGTAGCTGCCAAAACTGCTTTACCAAAACTTGCCTTAGAAACCAGGAGCCCTGTTAATCTAGCATTTGCAGCCTATGGGAGCAAGTCAAAGCAAAATAGTCTCACCCGACTATTAAGTCTTAACACATTCAGCCTCACCTGGTACTCACAATTGCCTTACCAAAACTTGTTTCAGATACCAGGAACCCTGTTAATCCAGCATTTGCATCCTAGGGGCGCAACTCAAAGCCAAACAGGCTAGACCTACTATTTAATCTTAAAACATACAGTCTTGCCCAGCTGTCAAAACTGTTTTACCAAACCTTGTCTTAGATTCCAGGATCCAAGCCAATCTGGCATGTGGAGCCTAAGGGAGCAAGTCAAAGCCAAACAGGCTCACCCGACAATTTAATCTTAAAACATACAGACTTACGTAGTTGCCAAAGCTGCTTTACCAAAACTTGTCTCAGATACCAGGAACCCTGTTAATGCAGCATTTGCATCCTAGGGGCGCAAGTCAAAGCCAAACAGGCTCTCCCGACTATTAAATCTTAAAACATATAGCCCCATCTGGCCGCCAAAAATGATTAACCAAAACTTGTCTTAGATGCCAGGAACCCTGTTATTCCAGCATTTTCATCCTAGGGGCGCAAGTCAAAGCCAAACACGCTCACCCGACTATTTAATCTTAAAGCATGCAGCCTTACCTAGCTGTCAAAACTGTTTTACCAAAACTTGTCTTAGATTCCAGGAGCACCGCCAATCTGGCATGTGCAGCCTAGTGGAGCAAGTCAAAGCAAAACAGGCTCGCCGACTATTTAATCCTAAAACATATAGCCCCATCTTGCCGCCAAAACTGATTTACCAAAACTTATTTCAGTTACCAGGAACCCTGTTAATCTAGCATTTTGCAGCTTAGGGGAGCAAGACAAAGCCAAATAGTCTCACCCGACTATTAAATTTTAAAACATATAGCCCCATGTGGCCGCCAAAAATGATTTACCAAAACTTGTCTCAAATTCCAGGAACCCTGTTAATCCAGCATTTGTATCCTAGGGGAGCAAGTCAAAGTCAAACAGACTCACCCGACTATTTAATCTTAAAACATACAGACTTACGTAGTTGCCAAAGCTGCTTTACCAAAACTTGTCTCAGATACCAGGAACCCTGTTAATGCAGCATTTGCATCCTAGGGGCGCAAGTCAAAGCCAAACAGGCTCTCCCGACTATTAAATCTTAAAACATATAGCCCCATCTGGCCGCCAAAAATGATTAACCAAAACTTGTCTTAGATGCCAGGAACCCTGTTATTCCAGCATTTTCATCCTAGGGGCGCAAGTCAAAGCCAAACACGCTCACCCGACTATTTAATCTTAAAGCATACAGCCTTACCTAGCTGTCAAAACTGTTTTACCAAAACTTGTCTTAGATTCCAGGAGCACCGCCAATCTGGCATGTGCAGCCTAGTGGAGCAAGTCAAAGCCAAACATGCTCGCCGACTATTTAATCCTAAAACATATAGCCCCATCTTGCCGCCAAAAATGATTTACCAAAACTTATCGCAGTTACCAGGAACCCTGTTAATCTAGCATTTTGCAGCTTAGGGGAGCAAGACAAAGCCAAATAGTCTCACCCGACTATTAAATTTTAAAACATATAGCCCCATCTGGCCGCCAAAACTGATTTACCAAAACTTGTCTCAAATTCCAGGAACCCTGTTAATCCAGCATTTGTATCCTAGGGGAGCAAGTCAAAGTCAAACAGACTCACCCGACTATTTAAACTTAAAACATACAGACTTACGTAGCTGTTAAAACTGTTTTACCAAACCTTTTTTTAGATTCCAGGAGCCCCGCCAATCTGGCAAGTGGAGCCTAGGGGAGCAAGTCAAAGCCAAACTGGCTCACCTGACAATTTAATCTTAAAACATACAGACTTACGTAGCTGCCAAAACTGCTTTACCAAAACTTGCCTTAGAAACCAGGAGCCCTGTTAATCTAGCATTTGCAGCCTATGGGAGCAAGTCAAAGCAAAATAGTCTCACCCGACTATTAGGTCTTAACACATTCAGCCTCACCTGGTACTCAAAATTGCCTTACCAAAACTTGTCTCAGATATCAGGAACCCTGTTAATCCAGCATTTGCATCCTAGGGGCGCAACTCAAAGCCAAACAGGCTAGACCGACTATTTAATCTTAAAACATACAGTCTTGCCCAGCTGTCAAAACTGTTTTACCAAACCTTGTCTTAGATTCCAGGAGCCAAGCCAATCTGGCATGTGGAGCCTAGGGGAGCAAGTCAAAACCAACCAGGCTCATCCGACTATTTAATCCTAAAACATATAGCCCCATCTGGCCGCCAAAACTGATTTACCAAAACTTGTCTCAGATACCAGGAACCCTGTTAATCTAGCATTTGCAGCCTAGGGGAGCAAGGTAAAGCCAAATAGCCTCACCCGACTATTAAATCTTAACACATTCAGCCTCACCTGGAACTCAAAATTGCCTTATCAAAACTTGTTTCAGATACCAAGAACCCTGTTTAGCCAGCATTTGCATCCTAGGGGCGCAACTCAAAGCCAAACAGGCTCTCCCGACTATTAAATCTTAAAACATATAGCCCCATCTGGCCGCCAAAAATGATTAACCAAAACTTGTCTTAGATGCCAGGAAACCTGTTATTCCAGCATTTTCATCCTAGGGGCGCAAGTCAAAGCCAAACACGCTCACCCGACTATTTAATCTTAAAGCATACAGCCTTACCTAGCTGTCAAAACTGTTTTACCAAAACTTGTCTTAGATTCCAGGAGCACCGCCAATCTGGCATGTGCAGCCTAGTGGAGCAAGTCAAAGCCAAACATGCTCGCCGACTATTTAATCCTAAAACATATAGCCCCATCTTGCCGCCAAAACTGATTTACCAAAACTTATCGCAGTTACCAGGAACCCTGTTAATCTAGCATTTTGCAGCTTAGGGGAGCAAGACAAAGCCAAATAGTCTCACCCGACTATTAAATTTTAAAACATATAGCCCCATCTGGCCGCCAAAACTGATTTACCAAAACTTGTCTCAGATTCCAGGAACCCTGTTAATCCAGCATTTGTATCCTAGGGGAGCAAGTCAAAGTCAAACAGACTCACCCGACTATTTAAACTTAAAACATACAGACTTACGTAGCTGTTAAAACTGTTTTACCAAAACCTTTTTTAGATTCCAGGAGCCCCGCCAATCTGGCATGTGCCGCCTAGGGGAGAAAGTCAAAGCCAAACAGGCTCACCTGACAATTTAATCTTAAAACATACAGACTTACGTAGCTGCCAAAACTGCTTTACCAAAACTTGCCTTAGAAACCAGGAGCCCTGTTAATCTAGCATTTGCAGCCTATGGGAGCAAGTCAAAGCAAAATAGTCTCACCCGACTATTAGGTCTTAACACATTCAGCCTCACCTGGTACTCAAAATTGCCTTACCAAAACTTGTCTCAGATATCAGGAACCCTGTTAATCCAGCATTTGCATCCTAGGGGCGCAACTCAAAGCCAAACAGGCTAGACCGACTTTTAATCTTAAAACATACAGTCTTGCCCAGCTGTCAAAACTGTTTTACCAAACCTTGTCTTAGATTCCAGGATCCAAGCCAATCTGGCATGTGGAGCCTAAGGGAGCAAGTCAAAGCCAAACAGGCTCACCCGACAATTTAATCTTAAAACATACAGACTTACGTAGTTGCCAAAGCTGCTTTACCAAAACTTGTCTCAGATACCAGGAACCCTGTTAATGCAGCATTTGCATCCTAGGGGCGCAAGTCAAAGCCAAACAGGCTCTCCCGACTATTAAATCTTAAAACATATAGCCCCATCTGGCCGCCAAAAATGATTTACCAAACCTTGTCTTAGATACCAGGAACCCTGTTATTCCAGCATTTGCATACTAGGGGCGCAAGTCAAAGCCAAACACGCTCAATCTTTAAGCATACAGCCTTACCTAGCTGTCAAAACTGTTTTACCAAAACTTGTCTTAGATTCCAGGAGCACCGCCAATCTGGCATGTGCAGCCTAGTGGAGCAAGTAAAAGCCAAACAGGCTCATCCGACTATTTAATCGTTAAACATATAGCCCCATCTTGCCGCCAAAACTGATTTACCAAAACTTATCTCAGTTACCAGGAACCCTGTTAATCTAGCATTTGCAGCCTAGGGGAGCAAGACAAAGCCATATATTCTCACCCGACTATTAAATTTTAAAACATATAGCCCCATCTGGCCGCCAAAACTGATTTACCAAAACTTGTCTCAGATATCAGGAACCCTGTTAAACCAGCATTTGCATCCTAGGTGAGCGAGTCAAAGTCAAACAGACTCACCCGACTATTTAAACTTAAAACATACAGACTAACGTAGCTGTTAAAACTGTCTTACCAAACCTTTTTTTAGATTCCAGGAGCCCCGCCAATCTGGCAAGTGGAGCCTAGGGGAGCAAGTCAAAGCCAAACAGGCTCACCTGACAATTTAATCTTAAAACATACAGACTTACGTAGCTGCCAAAACTGCTTTACCAAAACTTGACTTAGAAACCAGGAGCCCTGTTAATCTAGCATTTGCAGCCTATGGGAGCAAGTCAAAGCAAAATAGTCTCACCCGACTATTAAGTCTTAACACATTCAGCCTCACCTGGTACTCAAAATTGACTAACCAAAACTTGTTTCAGATACCAGGAACCCTGTTAATCCAGCATTTGCATCCTAGGGGCGCAAGTCAAGGCCAAATAGGCTCAACCGACTATTTAATCTGAAAACATACTGTCTTGCCCAGCTGCCAAAACTGTTTTACCAAACCATGTCTTAGATTCCAGGAGCCCGGCCAATCTGGCATGTGGAGCCTAGGGGAGAAAGTCAAAACCATACAGGCTCACCCGAGAATTTAATCTTAAAACATACAGCCCCATCTGGCTGCCAAAACTGCTTTACCAAAACTTGCCTTAGAAACCAGGCGCCCTGTTAATCTAGCATTTGCAGCCTAGGGGAGCAAGTCAAAGTAAAATAGTCTCATCCGACAATTAAGTCTTAAAACATTCAGCCTCACCTGGAACTCAAAATTGCCTTACCAAAACTTGTCTCAGATACCAGGAACCCTGTTAATCCAGCATTTGCATTCTATGGGCGCAAGTCAAAGCCAAACAGGCTCATCCGACTATTTAATCCTAAATTATACAGCCTCCCCTGGAAGTCAAAATTGCTTTATCGAAACTTTTCTCAGATACAAGGATCCCTGTTAATCTAGCATTTGCAGCCTAGGGTAGCAAGTCAAAGCCAAATAGTCTCACCCGACTATTAAGTCTTAAGACATACAGCCTCACCTGGAAGTCAAAATTGCTTTACCGAAACTTGTCTCAGATGCCAGGAACCCTGTTACCCCAGCATTTGCATCCTAGGGGAGCAAGTCAAAGCCAAACAGGCTCACCCAACTATTTAACCTTCAAACATGTAGCCTGACCTAGCTGTCAAAACTGTTTTACCAAACCTTGTCTCAGATACCAGGAGCCCTGCCAATCTGGCGAGTGCAGCCTAGGGGAGAAGTTCAAAGCCAAACAGGGCTTACCCTACAATTTAATCTTAAAACAAACAGCCCCATCTGGCTGCCAAAACTGCTTTACCAAAACTTGTCTTAGATACCAGGAGCCCTGTTAATCTAGAATTTGCAGCCTAGGGGAGCAAGTCAAAGCCAAATAGTTTCACCCGACTTTTAAATCTTAACACATACAGACCCATCTGGCCGCCAAAACTGCTTTACCAAAATTTGTCTTAGATACCAGGAACCCTGTTAATCCAGTATTTGGATCCTGGGGGCGCAAGTCAAAATCATACAGGCTCACCCTACAATTTAATCTTAAAACAAACAGCCCCATCTGGCCGCCAAAACTGATTTAATTAAACTTGTCTCAGATACGAGGAACCCTGTTAATCTAGCATTTGCAGCCTAGGGGAGGAAGATAAAGCCAAATAGTCTCACCCGACTATTAAATCTTAAAACATATAGCCCGACCTGGCCGTCAACCAAAACTTGTCTCAAATACCAGGAACCCTGTTAATCCAGTATTTGCATCCTGGGGGCGCAAGTCAAAGTCATACAGGCTC
This sequence comes from Drosophila kanekoi, assembly GCA_037075305.1. Classification (NCBI taxonomy): domain Eukaryota; kingdom Metazoa; phylum Arthropoda; class Insecta; order Diptera; family Drosophilidae; genus Drosophila; species Drosophila kanekoi. Next base: position 59,261 of record JBAMCE010000362.1, on the reverse strand, counting down.
ACCCGACTCTTTAATCTTAAAACAAACAGCCCCATCTGGCTGTCAAAACTGTTTTACTAAAACTTTTTTTAGATTCCAGGAGCCTTGCCAATCTGGGATGTGCCGCCTAGGGTAGCAAGTCAAAGCCAAATAGTCTCACCCGACTATTAAGTCTTAAAGCATACAGCCTTACCTGGAACTCAAAATTGCCTTACCAAAACTTTTCTCAGATACCAGGAACCCTGTTAATCCAGCATTTGCATCCTAGGGGCGCAAGTCAAAGCCAAACACGCTCATCCGACTATTTAATCCTAAAACATACAGCCTCCCCTGGCAGTCAAAATTGCTTTACCGAAACTTGTCTCAGATGCCAGGAACCCTGTTCCTCCACCATTTGCATCCTACGGGAGCAAGTCAAAGCCAAACAGGCTCACCCGACTATTTATCCTTCAAACATGTAGCCTGACCTAGCTGTCAAAACTGTTTAACCAAACCTTGTCTCAGATACCAGGAGCCCTGCCAATCTGGCGTGTGCAGCCTAGGGGAGAAGTTCAAAGCCAAACAGGGCTCATCCCACAATTTAATCTTAAAACAAACAGCCCCATCTGGCTGTCAAAACTGTTTTACTAAAACTTGTCTTAGATTCCAGGAGCCTTGCCAATCTGGCATGTGCCGCCTAGGGGAGCAAGTTTAAGCCAAATAGTCTCACACGACTATTAAGTCTTCAAACATTCAGCCTCACCTGGAACTCAAAATTGCATTACCAAAACTTGTCTCAGATACCAGGAATCCTGTTAATCCAGCATTTGCATCCTAGGGGCGCAAGTCAAAGCCAAATAGTCTCATCCGACTATTTAATTCTAAAACATACAGCCTCCCCTGGAAGTCAAAATTGCTTTACGGAAACTTGCCACAGATACAAGGATCTCAGTTAATCTAGCATTTGCAGCCTAGGTTAGCAAGTCAAAGCCAAATAGTCTTACCCGACTATTAAATCTTAAAACATACAGCCCCATCTGGCCGCCATAACTGCTTTACCAAAACTAGTCTCAGATACCAGGAACCCTGTAAATCCAGTATTTGCATCCTGGGGGCGCAAGTCAAAATCATACAGGCTCACCCTACAATTTAATCTTAAAACAAACAGCCCCATCTGGCCGCCAAAACTGTTTTACCTAAACTTGTCTCAGTTACCAGGAACCCTGTTAATCTAGCATTTGCAGCCTATGGGAGCAAGTCAAAGCAAAATAGTCTCACCCGACTATTAGGTCTTAACACATTCAGCCTCACCTGGTACTCAAAATTGCCTTACCAAAACTTGTCTCAGATATCAGGAACCCTGTTAATCCAGCATTTGCATCCTAGGGGCGCAACTCAAAGCCAAACAGGCTAGACCGACTATTTAATCTTAAAACATACAGTCTTGCCCAGCTGTCAAAACTGTTTTACCAAATCTTGTCTTAGAATCCAGGAGCCAAGCCAATCTGGCATGTGGAGCCTAAGGGAGCAAGTCAAAGCCAAACAGGCTCACCCGACAATTTAATCTTAAAACATACAGACTTACGTAGTTGCCAAAGCTGCTTTACCAAAACTTGGCTCAGATACCAGGAACCCTGTTAATGCAGCATTTGCATCCTAGGGGCGCAAGTCAAAGCCAAACAGGCTCTCCCGACTATTAAATCTTAAACCATATAGCACCATCTGGCCGCCAAAAATGATTTACCAACCCTTGTCTTAGATACCAGGAACCCTGTTATTCCAGCATTTGCATCCTAGGGGCGCAACTCAAAGCCAAACACGCTCACTCGACTATTTAATCTTAAAACATACAGCCTTACCTAGCTGTCAAAACTGTTTTACCAAAACTTGTCTTAGATTCCAGGAGCACCGCCAATCTGGCATGCGCAGCCTAGTGGAGCAAGTCAAAGCCAAACAGGCTCATCCGACTATTTAATCGTAAAACATATAGCCCCATCTTGCCGCCAAAACTGATTTACCAAAACTTATCTCAGTTACCAGGAACCCTGTTAATCTAGCATTTGCAGCCTAGGGAGTAAGATAAAGACAAATAGTCTCACCCGACTATTAAATCTTAAAACATATAGCCCGATCTGGACGTCAAAACTGATTAACCAAAACTTGTCTCAAATACCAGGAACCCTGTTAATCCAGTATTTGCATCCTGGGGGCGCAAGTCAAAGTCATACAGGCTCACCCGACTCTTTAATCTTAAAACAAACAGCCCCATCTGTTTGTCAAAACTGTTTTACTAAAACTTTTTTTAGATTCCAGGAGCCTTGCCTATCTGGCATGTGCCGCATAGGGGAGCAAGTCAAAGCCAAATAGTCTCACCCGACTATTAAGTCTTAAAGCATACAGCTTCACCTGGAAGTCAAAATTGGTTTACCGAAACTTGTCTCAGATGCCAGGAACTCTGTTCCTCCACCATTTGCATCCTAGGGGAGCAAGTCAAAGCCAAACAGGCTCACCCGACTATTTAACCTTCAAACATGTAGCCTGACCTATCTGTCAAAACTGTTTTACCAAACCTTGTCTCAGATACCAGGAGCCCTGCCAATGTGGCGTGTGCAGCCTAGGGGAGAAGTTAAAAGCCAAACAGGGCTCATCCTACAATTTAATCTTAAAACAAACAGCCCCATCTGGCTGTCAAAACTGTTTTACTAAAACTTTTTTAGTTTCCAGGAGCCTTGCCAATCTGGCATGTGCCGCCTAGGGGAGCAAGTCAAAGCCAAATAGTCTTACACGACTATTAAGTCTTAAAACATTCAGCCTCACCTGGAACTCAAAATTGCCTCACCATAACTTCTCTCAGATACCAGGAACCCTGTTAATCCAGCATTTGCATCCTAGGGGCGCAAGTCAAAGCCAAACAGGCTCATCCGGCTATTTAATCCTAAAACATACAGCCTCCCCTGGAATTCAAAATTGCTTTACCGAAACTTGTTTCAGATGCCAGGAACCCTGTTCCTCCACCATTTGCATCCTACGGGAGCAAGTCAAAGCCAAACAGGCTCACCCGACTATTTAACCTTCAAACATGCAGCCTGACCTAGCTGTCAAAACTGTTTTACCAAACCTTGTCTCAGATACCAGGAGCCCTGCCAATCTTGCGTGTGTAGCCTAGGGGAGAAGTTCAAATCAAACAGGGCTCATCCTACAATTTAATCTTAAAACAAACAGCCCCATCTGGCTGTCAAAACTGTTTTACTAAAACTTTTTTTAGTTTCCAGGAGCCTTGCCAATCTGTCATGTGCCGCCTAGGGGAGCAAGTCAAAGCGAAACAGGCTCACCCGACTATTTAACCTTCAAACATGTAGCCTGACCTAGCTGTCAAAACTGCTTTACCAAAACTTGTCTTAAATACCAGGAGCCCTGTTAATCTAGAATTTGCAGCCTTGTTGAGCAAGTCAAAGCCAAATAGTTTCACCCGACTATTAAATCTTAAAACATACAGCCCCATCTGGCCGCCAAAACTGCTTTACCAAAACTTGTCTTAGATACCAGGAGCCCTGTTAATCCAGCATTTGCATCATAGGGGCGCAAGTCAAAGCCAAACAGGCTCATCCGGCTATTTAATCCTAAAACATACAGCCTCCCCTGGAAGTCAAAATTGCTGTACCGAAACTTGTCTCAGATACAAGGATCTCTGTTAATCTAGCATTTGCAGCCTAGGATAGCAAGTCAAAGCCAAATAGTTTCACCCGACTATTAAATCTTAAAACATACAGCCCCATCTGGCCGCCAAAACTGCTTTACAAAACTTGTCTCAGATACCAGGAACCCTGTTATTCCAGCATTTGCATCCTAGGGGCGCAAATCAAAGCCAAGCACACTCAGTTGACTATTTAATCTTAAGATAATCTGGCAGTGCAGCCTAGGGGAGCAAGTCAAAGCCAAACAGGCTCACACGACTATTAAATCTTAAAACATTCAGCCACACCTGGAACTCAAAATTGCCTTACCAAAACTTGTCTCAGATACCAGGAACCCTGTTAATCTAGCATTTGCAGCCTAGGGTAGCAAGTCAAAGCCAAATAGTCTCACCCGACTATTAAGTCTTAAAACATACAGCCTCACCTGGAAGTCAAAATTGCTTTACCGAAACTTGTCTCAGATGCCAGGAACCCTGTTACTCCAGCATTTGCATCCTAGGGGAGCAGGTCAAAGCCAAACAGGCTCACCCGACTATTTAACCTTCAAACATGTAGCCTGACCTATCTGTCGAAACTGTTTTACCAAACCTTGTCTCAGATACCAGGAGCCCTGCCAATCTGGCGTGTGCAGCCTAGGGGAGAAGTTCAAAGCCAAACAGGGCTTACCCTACAATTTAATCTTAAAACAAACACCCCCATCTGGCTGCCAAAACTGCTTTACCAAAACTTGTCTTAGATACCAGGAGCCCTGTTAATCTAGAATTTGCAGCCTAGGGGAGCAAGTCAAACCCAAATAGTTTCACCCGACTATTAAATCTTTAAACATACAGCCCCATCTGGCCGCCAAAAATGCTTTACCAAAACTTGTCTCAGATACCAGGAACCCTGTTAATCCAGTATTTGCATCCTGGGGGCGCAAGTCAAAATCATACAGGCTCACCCTACAATTTAATCTTAAAACAAACAGCCCCATCTGGCCGCCAAAACTGATTTACCTAAACTTGTCTCAGATACCAGGAATCCTGTTAATCTAGCATTTGCAGCCTAGGGGAGCAAGATAAAGCCAAATAGTCTCACCCGACTATTAAATCTTACAACATATAGCCCGATCTGGCCGTCAACCAAAACTTGTCTCAAATACCAGGAACCCTGTTAATCCAGTATTTGCATCCTGGGGGCGCAAGTCAAAGTCATACAGGCTCACCCGACTCTTTAATCTTAAAACAAACAGCCCCATCTGTCTGTCAAAACTGTTTAACTAATACTTTTTTTAGATTCCAGGAGCCTTGCCTATCTGGCATGTGCCGCATAGGGGAGCAAGTCAAAGCCAAATAGTCTCACCCGACTATTAAGTCTTAAAGTATACAGCTTCACCTGGAAGTCAAAATTGCTTTACCGAAACTTGTCTCAGATGCCAGGAACTCTGTTCCTCCACCATTTGCATCCTAGGGGAGCAAGTCAAAGCCAAACAGGCTCACCCGACTATTTAACCTTCAAACATGAAGCCTGACCTAGCTGTCAAAACAGTTTTACCAAACCTTGTCTCAGATACCAGGAGCCCTGCCAATCTGGCGTGTGCAGCCTAGGGGAGAAGTTAAAAGCCAAACAGGGCTCATCCTACAATTTAATCTTAAAACAAACAGCCCCATCTGGCTGTCAAAACTGTTTTACTAAAACTTTTTTAGTTTCCAGGAGCCTTGCCAATCTGGCATGTGCCGCCTAGGGGAGCAAGTCAAAGCCAAATAGTCTCACACGACTATTAAGTCTTAAAACATTCAGCCTCACCTGGAACTCAAAATTGCCTCACCATAACTTCTCTCAGATACCAGGAACCCTGTTAATCCAGCATTTGCATCCTAGGGGCGCAAGTCAAAGCCAAACAGGCTCATCCGGCTATTTAATCCTAAAACATACAGCCTCCCCTGGAAGTCAAAATTGCTTTACCGAAACTTGTCTCAGATGCCAGGAACTCTGTTCCTCCACCATTTGCATCCTAGGGGAGCAAGTCAAAGCCAAACAGACTCACCCGACTATTTAACCTTCAAACATGTAGCCTGACCTAGCTGTCAAAACTGTTTTACCAAACCTTGTCTCAGATACCAGGAGCCCTGCCAATGTGGCGTGTGCAGCCTAGGGGAGAAGTTAAAAGCCAAACAGGGCTCATCCTACAATTTAATCTTAAAACAAACAGCCCCATCTGGCTGTCAAAACTGTTTTACTAAAACTTTTTTTAGTTTCCAGGAGCCTTGCCAATCTGGCATGTGCCGCCTAGGGGAGCAAGTCAAAGCCAAATAGTCTCACACGACTATTAAGTCTTAAAACATTCAGCCTCACCTGGAACTCAAAATTGCCTCACCATAACTTCTCTCAGATACCAGGAACCCTGTTAATCCACCATTTGCATCCTACGGGAGCAAGTCAAAGCCAAACAGGCTCACCCGACTATTTAACCTTCAAACATGTAGCCTGACCTAGCTGTCTAAACTGTTTTACCAAACCTTGTCTCAGATACCAGGAGCCCTGCCAATCTGGCGTGTGCAGCCTAGGGGAGAAGTTCAAATCAAACAGGGCTCATCCTACAATTTAATCTTAAAACAAACAGCCCCATCTGGCTGTCAAAACTGTTTTACTAAAACTTTTTTAGTTTCCAGGAGCCTTGCCAATCTGTCATGTGCCGCCTAGGGGAGCAAGTCAAAGCCAAACAGGCTCACCCGACTATTTAACCTTCAAACATGTAGCCTGACCTAGCTGTCAAATTTGCTTTACCAAAACTTGTCTTAGATACCAGGAGCCCTGTTAATATAGAATTTGCAGCCTAGGGGAGCAAGTCAAAGCCAAATAGTTTCACCCGACTATTAAATCTTAAAACATACAGCCCCATCTGGCCGCCAAAACTGCTTTACCAAAACTTGTCTCAGATACCAGGAACCCTGTTATTCCAGCATTTGCATCCTAGGGGCGCAAGTCAAAGCCAAGCACACTCACTTGACTATTTAATCTTAACATAATCTGGCAGTGCAGCCTAGGGGAGCAAGTCAAAGCCAAACAGGCTCACCCGACTATTTAACCTTCAAACATGTAGCCTGACCTATCTGTCAAAACTGTTTTACCAAACCTTGTCTCAGATACCAGGAGCCCTGCCAATCTGGCGTGTGCAGCCTAGGGAAGAAGTTAAAAGCCAAACAGGGCTCATCCTACAATTTAATCTTAAAACAAACAGCCCCATCTGGCTGTCAAAACTGTTTTACTAAAACTTTTTTTAGTTTCCAGGAGCCTTGCCAATCTGGCATGTGCCGTCTAGGGGAGCAAGTCAAAGCCAAATAGTCTCACACGACTATTAAGTCTTAAAACATTCAGCCTCACCTGGAACTCAAAATTGCCTCACCATAACTTCTCTCAGATACCAGGAACCCTGTTAATCCAGCATTTGCATCCTAGGGGCGCAAGTCAAAGCCAAACAGGCTCATCCGGCTATTTAATCCTAAAACATACAGCCTCCCCTGGAAGTTAAAATTGCTTTACCGAAACTTGTTTCAGATACCAGGAACCCTGTTCCTCCACCATTTGCATCCTACGGGAGCAAGTCAAAGCCAAACAGGCTCACCCGACTATTTAACCTTCAAACATGTAGCCTGACCTAGCTGTCAAAACTGTTTTACCAAACCTTGTCTCAGATACCAGGAGCCCTGCCAATCTAGCGTGTGCAGCCTAGGGAGAAGTTCAAATCAAACAGGGCTCATCCTACAATTTAATCTTAAAACAAACAGCCCCATCTGGCTGTCAAAACTGTTTTACTAAAACTTTTTTTTAGTTTCCAGGAGCCTTGCCAATCTGGCATGTGCCGTCTAGGGGAGCAAGTCAAAGCCAAATAGTCTCACACGACTATTAAGTCTTAAAACATTCAGCCACACCTGGAACTCAAAATTGCCTCACCATAACTTCTCTCAGATACCAGGAACCCTGTTAATCCAGCATTTGCATCCTAGGGGCGCAAGTCAAAGCCAAACAGGCTCATCCGGCTATTTAATCCTAAAACATACAGCCTCCCCTAGAAGTTAAAATTGCTTTACCGAAACTTGTTTCAGATGCCAGGAACCCTGTTCCTCCACCATTTGCATCCTACGGGAGCAAGTCAAAGCCAAACAGGCTCACCCGACTATTTAACCTTCAAACATGTAGCCTGACCTAGCTGTCATAACTGTTTTACCAAACCTTGTCTCAGATACCAGGAGCCCTGCCAATCTGACGTGTGCAGCCTAGGGGAGAAGTTCAAATCAAACAGGGCTCATCCTACAATTTAATCTTAAAACAAACAGCCCCATCTGGCTGTCAAAACTGTTTTACTAAAACTTTTTTTAGTTTCCAGGAGCCTTGCCAATCTGTCATGTGCCGCCTAGGGGAGCAAGTCAAAGCCAAATAGTCTCACACGACTATTAAGTCTTAAAACATTCAGCCTCACCTGGAACTCAAAATTGCCTCACCAAAACTTCTCTCAGATACCAGGAACCCTGTTAATCCAGCATTTGCATCCTAGGGGCGCAAGTCAAAGCCAAACAGGCTCATCCGGATATTTAATCCTAAAACATACAGCCTCCCTGGAAGTTAAAATTGCTTTACCGAAACTTGTTTCAGATGCCAGGAACCCTGTTCCTCCACCATTTGCATCCTACGGGAGCAAGTCAAAGCCAAACAGGCTCACCCGACTATTTAACCTTCAAACATGTAGCCTGACCTAGCTGTCAAAACTGTTTTACCAAACCTTGTCTCAGATACCAGGAGCCCTGCCAATCTGGCGTGTGCAGCCTAGGGGAGAAGTTCAAATCAAACAGGGCTCATCCTACAATTTAATCTTAAAACAAACAGCCCCATCTGGCTGTCAAAACTGTTTTACTAAAACTTTTTTTAGTTTCAAGGAGCCTTGCCAATCTGTCATGTGCCGCCTAGGGGAGCAAGTCAAAGCCAAATAGTCTCACACGACTATTAAGTCTTAAAACATTCAGCCTCACCTGGAACTCAAAATTGCCTCACCAAAACTTCTCTCAGATACCAGGAACCCTGTTAATCCAGCATTTGCATCCTAGGGGCGCAAGTCAAAGCCAAACAGGCTCATCCGACTATTTAATCCTAAAACATACAGCCTCAGCTGGAAGACAAAATTGCTTTACCGAAACTTGTCTCAGATACAAGGATCTCTGTTAATCTAGCATTTGCAGCCTAGGGTAGCAAGTCACAGCCAAATAGTTTCACCCGACTATTAAATCTTAAAACATACAGCCCCATCTGGCCGCCAAAACTGCTTTACCAAAACTTGTCTCAGATACCAGGAACCCTATTAATCCAGCATTTGCATCCTAGGGGCGCAAGTCAAAGCCAAACAGGCTCATCCGGCTATTTAATCCTAAAACATACAGCCTCCCCTGGAAGTCAAAATTGCTTTACCGAAACTTGTCTCAGATGCCAGGAACCCTGTTCCTCCACCATTTGCATCCTACGGGAGCAAGTCAAAGCCAAACAGGCTCACCCGACTATTTAACCTTCAAACATGTAGCCTGACCTAGCTGTCAAAACTGCTTTACCAAAACTTGTCTTAGATACCAGGAGCCCTGTTAATCTAGAATTTGCAGCCTAGGGGAGCAAGTCAAAGCCAAATAGTTTCACCCGACTATTAAATCTTAAAACATACAGCCCCATCTGGCCGCCAAAACTGCTTTACCAAAACTTGTCTTAGATACCAGGAGCCCTGTTAATCCAGCATTTGCATCCTAGGGGCGCAAGTCAAAGCCAAACAGGCTCATCCGGCTATTTAATCCTAAAACATACAGCCTCCCCTGGAAGTTAAAATTGCTTTCCCGAAACTTGTCTCAGATACAAGGATCTCTGTTAATCTAGCATTTGCAGCCTAGGATAGCAAGTCAAAGCCAAATAGATTCACCCGACTATTAAATCTTAAAACATACAGCCCCATCTGGCCGCCAAAACTGCTTTACCAAAACTTGTCTCAGATACCAGGAACCCTGTTATTCCAGCATTTGCATCCTAGGGGCGCAAGTCAAAGCCAAGCACACTCACTTGACTATTTAATCTTAAGATAATCTGGCAGTGCAGCCTAGGGGAGCAAGTCAAAGCCAAACAGGCTCACACGACTTTTAAGTCTTAAAACATTCAGCCACACCTGGAACTCAAAATTGCCTTACCAAAACTTGTCTCAGATACCAGGAGCCCTGCCAATCTGGCATGTGCCGCCTAGGGGCGCAAGTCAAAACCAAACATGCTCAACCGACTTTTTAATCTTAAAACATACAGTCTTGCCTAGCTGTCAAAACTGTTTTACCAAACCTTGTCTTAGATTCCAGGAGCCCCGCCTATCTGGCATGTGGAGCCTAGGGGAGCAAGTCAAAGCCAAACAGGCTCATCCGACTATTTAATCCTAAAACATACAGCCTCACCTGGAAGTCAAAATTGCTTTACCGAAACTTGTCTCAGATACAAGGATCCCAGATAATCTAGCATTTGCATCCTGGGGGCGCAAGTCAATGCCAAATAGTCTCACACGACTATTTAATCTTAAAACATACAGCCTTACCTAGCTGTCAAAACTGTTTTACTAAAACTTTTGTTAGATTCCAGGAGCCCTGTTAATCTAGCATTTGCAGCCTAGGGGATCAAGTCAAAGCAAAATAGTCTCACCCGACTATTAAGTCTTAACACTTTCAGCCTCACCTGGAACTCAAAATTACCTTACCAAAACTTGTCTCACATACCAGGAACCCTGCAAATCCAGTATTTGCATCCTGGGGGCTCAATTCAAAGTTAAACAGGCTCACCCGACTATTTAATCTTAAAACATTCAGCCTTACCTAGCTGTCAAAACTGTTTTACCAAACCTTGTCTTAGATTCCTGGAGCCCCGCCAATCTGGCATGTGTAGCCTAGGGGAGCAAGTCAAAGCCAAACAAGCTCATCCGACTATTTAATCCTAAAACATACAGCCTCACCTGAAAGTCAAAATTGCTTTACCGAAACTTGTCTCAGATGCCAGGAACCCTGTTATTCCAGCATTTGCATCCTAGGGGAGCAAGTCAAAGCCAAACAGGCTCACCCGACTATTTAACCTTCAACCATATATCTTGACCTAGCTGTCAAAACTGTCTTACCAAACCTTGTCTCAGATACCAGGAGCTCTGCCAATCTGGCGTGTGCAGCCTAGGGGAGCTGGTCAAAGCAGAATAGTCTCACCTGCCTATTAAGTCTTAACACATTCAGCCACAAATAGAACTCAAAATTGCCTTACCAAAACTTGTCTCAGATACGAGGAACCCTGTTAATCCAGCATTTGCATCCTAGGGGCGCAAGACAAAGGCAAACAGGCTTACCCGACTATTTAATCTGAAAATATACTGTCTTGCCTAGCTGTCAAAACTGTTTTACCAAACCTTGTCTCAGTTACCAGGAGCCCTGACAATCTTGCGTGTGCAGCCTAGGGGAGAAGTTCAAAGCCAAACAGGCTCACTCTACAATTTAATCTTAAAACAAACAGCCCCATCTGGCTGCCAAAGCTGCTTTATCAAAACTTGTCATGGATACCAGGAGCCCTGTTAATCTAGCATTTGCAGCGTAAGGGAGCACGTCAAAGCCAAATAGCCTCACCCGACTATTAAATCTTAAAACATACAGCCCCATCTGGCCGCCAAAACTGATTTACCAAAACTTGTCTCAGATACCAGGAAACCTGTTAATCCAGTATTTGCATCTTGGGGGCGCAAGTCAAAGCTAAACAGGCTCACACGACTATTTAATCTTAAAACATACAGCCTTTACTAGCTGTCAAAACTGTTTTACTAAAACTTTTTTTAGATTTCAGGAGCCCTGTTAATCTAGCATTTGCAGCCTAGGGGACCAGGTCAAAGCAAAATAGTCTCACCCGACTATTAAGTCTTAAGACATTCAGCCTCACCTGGAACTCAAAATTGCCTTACCAAAACTTGTCTCAGATACCAGGAACCCTGTTAATCCAGCATTTGCATCCTAGGGGCGCAAGACAAAGCCAAAACGGGTTAACCTGACTCTTTAATCTTAAAACATACAGTCTTGCCTAGCTGTCAAAACAGTTTTACCAAAACTTGTCTCAGATACCAGGAGCCCTGCCAATCTGGCATGTGCAGCCTAGGGGAGCAGGTCAAAGCAAAACAGGCTCACCCGACTATTTAATACTAAACATACAGCCCCATCTGGTCGCCGAAACTGCTCTACCAAAACCCGGCCAAGCTGGCATTTGCAGCCTAGGGGAACAAGTCAAAGCCAATTTGTCGGACCTCATTATCCAATCTGAAAACACACAGTCCCATCTGGTTGCCAAAACTGCTTTACCAAAACATCTATCATGTGCCGCCTAGGGGCGCAAGTCAAAGCCAAACATGCTCAACCGACTTCTTAATCTTAAAACATACAGTCTTGCCTAGCTGTCAAAACAGTTTTACCAAAACTTGTTTCAGATACCAGGAGCCCTGCCAATCTGGCATGTGCAGCCTAGGGGAGCAGGTTAAAGCAGAACAGGCTCACCCGACTATTTAATACTAAACATACAGCCCCATCTGGCCGCCGAAACTGCTCTACCAAAACCCGGCCAATCTGGCATTTTCAGCCTAGGGGAACAAGTCAAAGCCAATTAGTCGGACCTCATTATCCAATCTGAAAACACACAGTCCCATCTGCTTGCCAAAACTGCTTTACCAAAACACCTTTCAGATTCCAGGACCAGGACCCCGCCAATCTGGCATGTGCCGCCTAGGGGCGCAAGTCAAAGACAAACATGCTCAACCGACTTCTTAATCTTAAAACATACAGTCTTGCCTAGCTGTCAAAACTGTTTTACCAAACCTTGTCTTAGATTCCAGGAGCCCCGCCTATCTGGCATGTGTAGCCTAGGGGAGCAAGTCAAAGCCAAACAAGCTCATCCGACCATTTAATCCTAAAACATACAGCATCACCTGAAAGTCAAAATTGCTTTACCGAAACTTGTCTCAGATGCCAGGAACCCTGTTATTCCAGCATTTGCATCCTAGGGGAGCAAGTCAAAGCCAAACAGGCTCACCGACTATTTAACCTTCAAACATGTATCCTGACCTAGCTGTCAAAACTGTTTTACCAAACCTTGTCTCAGTTACCAGGAGCCCTGCCAATCTGGCGTGTGCAGCCTAGGGGAGCAGGTCAAAGCAAAATAGTCTCACCTGCCTATTAAGTCTTAACACATTCACCCTCAACTAGAACTCAAAATTGCCTTACCAAAACTTGTCTCAGATACGAGGAACCCTGTTAATCCAGCATTTGCATTCTAGGGGCGCACGTCAAAGGCAAACTGGCTTACCCGACTCTTTAATCTTAAAACATACAGTATTGCCGAGCTGTCAAAACAGTTTTACCAAAACTTGTCTCAGATACCAGGAGCCCTGCCAATCTGGCATGTGCAGCCTAGGGGAGCAGGTCAAAGCAAAACAGGCTCACCCGACTATTTAATACTAAACATACAGCCCCATCTGGCCGCCGAAACTGCTCTACCAAAACCCGGCCAATCTGGCATTTGCAGCCTAGGGGAACAAGTCAAAGCCAATTAGTCGGACCTCATTATCCAATCTGAAAACACACAGTCCCATCTGGTTGCCAAAACTGCTTTACCAAAACATCTATCAGATTCCAGGAGCCCCGCCAATCTGGCATGTGCCGCCTAGGGGCGCAAGTCAAAGCCAAACATGCTCAACCGACTTCTTAATCTTAAAACATACAGTCTTGCCTAGCTGTCAAAACTGTTTTACCAAACCTTGTCTTAGATTCCAGGAGCCCAGCCTATCTGGCATGTGGAGCCTAGAGGAGCAAGTCAAAGCCAAACAGGCTCATCCGACTATTTAATCCTAAAACATACAGCCTCACCTGGAAGTCAAAATTGCTTTACCGAAACTTGTCTCAGATACAAGGATCCCAGATAATCTAGCATTTGCATCCTGGGGGCCCAAGTCAAAGCCAAATGGTCTCACCCAACTATTTAATCTTAAAATATACAGCCTTACCTAGCTGTCAAAACTGTTTTACTAAAACTTTTTTTAGATTCGAGGAGCCCTGTTAATCTAGCATTTGCAGCCTAGGGGACCAAGTCAAAGCAAAATAGTCTCACCCGACTATTAAGTCTTAACACATTCAGCCTCACCTGTAACTCAAAATTGCCTTACCAAAACTTGTCTCAGATACCAGGAACCCTGTAAATCCAGTATTTGCATCCTGGGGGCGCAATTCAAAGTTAAACAGGCTCACCCGACTATTTAATCTGAAAACATTCAGCCTTACCTAGCTGTCAAAACTGTTTTACCAAACCTTGTCTTAGATTCCTGGAGCCCCGCCAATCTGGCATGTGTAGCCTAGGGGAGCAAGTCAAAGCCAAACAAGCTTATCCGACTATTTAATCTTAAAGCTTACAGCCTTACCTAGCTGTCAAAACTGTTTTACCAAAACTTGTCTTAGATTCCAGGAGCCCCGCCTATCTGGCATGTGCAGCCTAGGGGAGCAAGTCAAAGCCAAACAGGCTCATCCGACTATTTAATCCTAAAACATATAGCCCCATCTGGCCGCCAAAACTGATTTACCAAAACCTATCTCAGTTACCAGGAACCCTGCCAATCTGGCATTTGCAGCCTAGGGGACCAAGTCAAAGCAAAATAGTCTCACCCGACTATTAAGTCTTAACACATACAGCCTCACCTGGAAGTCAAAATTGCTTTACCGAAACTTGTCTCAGATACAAGGTGCCCTGATAATCTAGCATTTGCAGCCTAATCTCACCCGACTTTTAAACCTTAAAACATACAACCCCATTTGGCCGACAAAACTGCTTTCCCAAAACTTGTCTCAGATACCAGGAGCCCTGTTATTCCAGCATTTGCATCCTAGGGGCGCAAGTCAAAGCCAAACACGCTCACCCGACTATTTATTCTTAAAGCATACAGCCTTACCTAGCTGTCAAAACTGATTTACCAAAACTTGTCTTAGATTCCAGGAGTCCCGCCAATCTGTCATGTGCAGCCTAGGGGAGGAAGACAAAGTCAAATAGCCTCACCCGACTATTAAATCTTAAAACATATAGTTCATCTGGCCGCCAAAACTGATTTACCAAAACTTGTCTCAGATACCAGGAACCCCGTTAATCCAGCATTTGCATCCTAGGGGAGCAAGTCAAAGTCAAACAGACTCACCCGACTATTTAACCTTAAAACATACAGACTTGCGTAGCTGTCAAAACTGTTTTACCAAAGCTTTTTTTATCTGCCGCCTAGGGGGGAAGTCAAAGCCAAATAGTCTCACACGACTATTAAATCTGAAAACATTCAGCATCACCTGGAACTCAAAATTGCCTTACCAAAACTTGTTTCAGATACCAGGAACCCTGTTAATCCAGCATTTGCATCCTAGGGGCGCAAGTCTAAGCCAAACAGGCTCACCCGACTATTAAATCTTAAAACATATAGCCCCATCTGGCCGCCAAAACTGATTTACGAAAACTTGTCTTAGATACCAGAAACCCTGTTAATCCAGCATTTGCATTTTAGGGGCGCAAGTCAAAGCCAAACACGCTCACCCGACTATTTAATCTTAAAGCATACAGCCTTACCTAGCTGTCAAAACTGATTTACCAAAACTTGTCTTAGATTCCAGGAGCCCCGCCAATCTGGCATGTGCAGCCTAGGGGAGCAAGTCAAAGCCAAACAGGCTCATCCGACTATTTAATCCTAAAACATATAGCCCCATAGACGCCAAAACTGATTTACCAAAACTTGTCTTAGATACCAGGAACCCTGTTATTCCAGCATTCAAAGTCAAACAGACTCACCCGATTATTTAAAACATACAAACTTACGTACCTGTCAAAACTGTTTTACCAAAACTTTTTTTAGATTCCAGGAGCCCCGCCAATCTGTCATGTACCGCCTAGGGGAGAAAGTCAAAGCCAAATAGTCTCACACGACTATTAAGTCTGAATACATTCAGCCTCACCTGGAACTCAAAATTGCCTTACCAAAACTTGTCTTAGTTACCAGGAACCCTGTTATTCCAGCATTTGCATCCTAGGGGCGCAAGTCAAAGCCAAACACGCTCACCCGACTATTTAATCTTAAAGCATACAGCCTTACCTAGCTGTCAAAACTGATTTACCAAAACTTGTCTCAGATACCAGGAGCCCTGTTAATCCAGCATTTGCATCCTAGGGGAGCAAGTCAAAGTCAAATAGTCTCACCCGACTATTGAATTTTAAATTATATAGCCCCACCTGGCCGCCAAAACTGATTTAACAAAACTTGTCTCAAATACCAGGAACCCTGTTAATCCAGTTTTTGCATCATGGGGGAGCAAGTCAAAGTCAAACAGACTCATCCGACTATTTAACCTTAAAACATACAGACCTACGTAGCTGTCAAAACTGTTTTACCAAAACTTTTTTTAGATTCCAATAGCCCCGCCAATCTGGCATGTACCGCCTAGGGGAGAAAGTCAAAGCCAAATAGTCTCACACGACTATTAAGTCTGAATACATTCAGCCTCACCTGGAACTCAAAATTGCCTTACCAAAACTTGTCTTAGATACCAGGAACACTGTTTTTCCAGCATTTGCATCCTAGGGGCGGAAGTCAAAGCCAAACACGCTCACCCGACTATTTAATCTTAAAGCAAACAGCCTTACCTAGCTGTCAAAACTGTTTTACCAAAACTTGTCTTAGATTCCAGGAGCCCCGCCAATCTGGCATGTGCAGCCTAGGGGAGCAAGTCAAAGCCAAACAGGCTCATCCGACTATTTAATCCTAAAACATATAGCCCCATCTGGCCGCCAAAACTGATTTACCAAGACCTATCTCAGTTACCAGGAACCCTGTTAATCTAGCATTTGCAGCCTAGGGGAGCAAGACAAAGCCAAATAGTCTCACCCGACTATTAAATTTTAAATCATATAGCCCCACCTGGCCGCCAAAACTGATTTACCAAAACTTGTCTCAGATACCAGGAACCCTGTTAATCCAGCATTTGCTTCCTAGGGGAGCAAGTCAAAGTCAAAAAGACTCACCCGACTATTTAACCTTAAAACATACAGACTAACGTAGCTGTCAAAACTGTTTTACCAAAGCTTTTTTAAGATTCCAGGAGCCCCGCCAATCTGGCATCTCCCGCCTAGGGGAGAAAGTCAAAGCCAAATAGTCTCACACGACTATTAAATCTGAAAACATTCAGCATCACCTGGAACTAAAAATTGCCTTACCAAAACTTGTCTCAGATATCAAGAACCCTGTTAATTCAGCATTTGCATCCTAGGGGCGCAAGTCAAAGCCAAACAGGCTCACCAAACTATTAAATCTTAAAACATATAGCCCCATCTGGCCGCCAAACCTGATTTACGAAAACTTGTCTTAGATACCAGGAACCCTGTTATTCCAGCATTTGCATTTTAGGGGCGCAAGTCAAAGTCAAAAAGACTCACCCGACTATTTAACCTTAAAACATACAGACTAACGTAGCTGTCAAAACTGTTTTACCAAAGCTTTTTTAAGATTCCAGGAGCCCTGCCAATCTGGCATCTCCCGCCTAGGGGAGAAAGTCAAAGCCAAATAGTCTCACACGACTATTAAATCTGAAAACATTCAGCATCACCTGGAACTAAAAATTGCCTTACCAAAACTTGTCTCAGATACCAGGAACCCTGTTATTCCAGCATTTTCATCCTAGGGGCGCAAGTCAAAGCCAAACACGCTCACCCGACTATTTAATCTTAAAGAATACAGCCTTACCTAGCTGTCAAAACTGATTTACCAAAACTTGTCTTAGATTCCAGGTGTCCCGCCAATCTGGCATATGCAGCCTAGGTGAGGAAGACAAAGCCAAATAGCCTCACCCGACTATTAAATCTTAAAACAAATAGCCTCATCTGGCCGCCAAAACTGATTTACCAAAACTTGGCTCAGATACCAGAACCCTGTTAATCCAGCATTTGCATCCTAGGGGAGCAAGTCAAAGTCAAACAGACTCACCCGACTATTTAACCTTAAAACATACAGACCTACGTAGCTGTCAAAACTGTTTTACCAAAACTTTTTTTAGATTCCAGGAGCCCCGCCAATCTGGCATGTACCGCCTAGGGGAGAAAGTCAAAGCCAAATAGTCTCACACGACTATTAAGTCTGAATACATTCAGCCTCACCTGGAACTCAAAATTGCCTTACCAAAACTTGTCTTAGATACCAGGAACCCTGTTATTCCAGCATTTGCATCCTAGGGGCGCAAGTCAAAGCCAAACACGCTCACCCGACTATTTAATCTTAAAGCAAACAGCCTTACCTAGCTGTCAAAACTGTTTTACCAAAATTTGTCTTAGATTCCAGGAGCCCCGCCAATCTGGCATGTGCAGCCTAGGGGAGCAAGTCAATGCCAAACAGGCTCATCCGACTATTTAATCCTAAAACATAAAGCACCATCTGGCCGCCAAAACTGATTTACCAAAACCTATCAAAGTTACCAGGAACCATGTTAATCTAGCATTTGCAGCCTAGGGGAGCAAGACAAAGCCAAATAGTCTCACACGACTATTAAGTCTGAATACATTCAGCCTCACCTGGAACTCAAAATTGCCTTACCAAAACTTGTCTTAGATACCAGGAACCCTGTTATTCCAGCATTTGCATCCTAGGGGCGCAAGTCAAAGCCAAACACGCTCACCCGACTATTTAATCTTAAAGCAAACAGCCTTACCTAGCTGTCAAAACTGTTTTACCAAAATTTGTCTTAGATTCCAGGAGCCTCGCCAATCTGGCATGTGAAGCCTAGGGCAGCAAGTCAATGCCAAACAGGCTCATCCGACTATTTAATCCTAAATCATATAGCCCCACCTGGCCGCCAAAACTGAAATACCAAAACTTGTCTCAGATAGCAGGAACCATGTTAATCCAGCATTTGCATCCTAGTGGAGCAAGTCAAAGTCAAACAGACTCACCCGACTATTTAACCTTAAAACATACAGACTTACGTAGCTGTCAAAACTGTTTTACCAAAACTTTTTTTAGATTCCAGGAGCTCGGAAAATCTGGAATCTGCCGCCTAGCGGAGAAAGTCAAAGCCAAATAGTCTCACACGATTATTAAGTCTGAAAACATTCAGCATCACCTGGAACTTAAAATTGCCTTACCAAAACTGGTTTCAGATACCAGGAACCCTGTTAATCCAGCATTTACATCCTAGGGGCGCAAGTCAAAGCCAAACAGGCTAACCCCACTGTTAAATCTTAAAACATGTAGCCCCATCTGGCCGCCAAAACTGATTTACGAAAACTTGTCTTAGATACCAGGAACCCTGTTATTCCAGCATTTGCATCCTAGGGGCGCAAGTCAAAGCCAAACACGCTCACAGGACTATTTAATCTTAAAACATACAGCCTTACCTAGCTGTCAAAACTGTTTTACCAAAACTTGTCTTAGATTCCAGGAGCCCCGCCAATCTGGCATGTGCAGACAAGGGGAGCAAGTCAAAGCCAAGCAGGCTCATCCGACTATTTAATCCTAAAACATATAGCCCCATAGGACGCCAAAACTGATTTTCCAAAACTTGTCTTAGATACCAGGAACCCTGTTATTCCAGCATTCAAAGTCAAACAGACTCACCCGACTATTTAAAACATACAGACTTACGTAGCTGTCAAAACTGTTTTACCAAAACTTTTTTAAGATTCCAGGAGCCCCGCCAATCTGTCATGTACCGCCTAGGGGAGAAAGTCAAAGCCAAATAGTCTCACACGACTATTAAGTCTGAATACATTCAGCCTCACCTGGAACTCAAAATTGCCTTACCAAAACTTGTCTTAGATACCAGGAACCCTGTTATTCCAGCATTTGCATCCTAGGGGCGCAAGTCAAAGCCAAACCCGCTCACCCGACTATTTATTCTTAAAGCATACAGCCTTACCTAGCTGTCAAAACTGATTTACCAAAACTTGTCTCAGATACCAGGAGCCCTGTTAATCCAGCATTTGCATCCTAGGGGAGCAAGTCAAAGTCAAATAGTCTCACCCGACTATTGAATTTTAAATTATATAGCCCCACCTGGCCGCCAAAACTGATTTAACAAAACTTGTCTCAAATACCAGGAACCCTGTTAATCCAGTTTTTGCATCATGGGGGAGCAAGTCAAAGTCAAACAGACTCATCCGACTATTTAACCTTAAAACATACAGACCTACGTAGCTGTCAAAACTGTTTTACCAAAACTTTTTTTAGATTCCAATAGCCCCGCCAATCTGGCATGTACCGCCTAGGGGAGAAAGTCAAAGCCAAATAGTCTCACACGACTATTAAGTCTGAATACATTCAGCCTCACCTGGAACTCAAAATTGCCTTACCAAAACTTGTCTTAGAAACCAGGAACACTGTTTTTCCAGCATTTGCATCCTAGGGGCGGAAGTCTAAGCCAAACACGCTCACCCGACTATTTAATCTTAAAGCAAACAGCCTAACCTAGCTGTCAAAACTGTTTTACCAAAACTTGTCTTAGATTCCAGGAGCCCTGCCAATCTGGCATGTGCAGCCTAGGGGAGCAAGTCAAAGCCAAACAGGCTCATCCGACTATTTAATCCTAAAACATATAGCCCCATCTGGCCGCCAAAACTGATTTACCAAAACCTATCTCAGTTACCAGGAACCCTGTTAATCTAGCATTTGCAGCCTAGGGGAGCAAGACAAAGCCAAATAGTCTCACCCGACTATTAAATTTTAAATCATATAGCCCCACCTGGCCGCCAAAACTGATTTACCAAAACTTGTCTCAGATACCAGGAACCCTGTTAATCCAGCATTTGCTTCCTAGGGGAGCAAGTCAAAGTCAAAAAGACTCACCCGACTATTTAACCTTAAAACATACAGACTTACGTAGCTGTCAAAACTGTTTTACCAAAGCTTTTTTTAGATTCCAGGAGCCCCGCCAATCTGGCATCTGCCGCCTAGGGGAGAAAGTCAAAGCCAAATAGTCTCACACGACTATTAAATCTGAAAATATTCAGCATCACCTGGAACTAAAAATTGCCTTACCAAAACTTGTCTCAGATATCAAGAACCCTGTTAATTCAGCATTTGCATCCTAGGGGCGCAAGTCAAAGCCAAACAGGCTCACCAAACTATTAAATCTTAAAACATATAGCCCCATCTGGCCGCCAAAACTGATTTACCAAAACTTGTCTTAGATACCAGGAACCCTGTTATTCCAGCATTTGCATTTTAGGGGCGCAAGTCAAAGCCAAACACGCTCACCCGACTATTTAATCTTAAAGCATACAGCCTTACCTAGCTGTCAAAACTGATTTACCAAAACTTGTCTTAGATTCCAGGTGTCCCGCCAATCTGGCATATGCAGCCTAGGTGAGGAAGACAAAGCCAAATAGCCTCACCCGACTATTAAATCTTAAAACATATAGCCTCATCTGGCCGCCAAAACTGATTTACCAAAACTTGGCTCAAATACCAGAACCCTGTTAATCCAGCATTTGCATCCTAGGGGAGCAAGTCAAAGTCAAACAGACTCACCCGACTATTTAACCTTAAAACATACAGACCTACGTAGCTGTCAAAACTGTTTTACCAAAACTTTTTTAGATTCCAGGAGCCCCGCCAATCTGGCATGTACCGCCTAGGGGAGAAAGTCAAAGCCAAATAGTCTCACACGACTATTAAGTCTGAATACATTCAGCCTCACCTGGAACTCAAAATTGCCTTACCAAAACTTGTCTTAGATACCAGGAACCCTGTTATTCCAGCATTTGCATCCTAGGGGCGCAAGTCAAAGCCAAACACGCTCACCCGACTATTTAATCTTAAAGCAAACAGCCTTACCTAGCTGTCAAAACTGTTTTACCAAAATTTGTCTTAGATTCCAGGAGCCCCGCCAATCTGGCATGTGCAGCCTAGGGGAGCAAGTCAATGCCAAACAGGCTCATCCGACTATTTAATCCTAAAACATATAGCCCCATCTGGCCGCCAAAACTGATTTACCAAAACCTATCAAAGTTACCAGGAACCATGTTAATCTAGCATTTGCAGCCTAGGGGAGCAAGACAAAGCCAAATAGTCTCACCCGACTATTAAGTCTGAATACATTCAGCCTCACCTGGAACTCAAAATTGCCTTACCAAAACTTGTCTTAGATACCAGGAACCCTGTTATTCCAGCATTTGCATCCTAGGGGCGGAAGTCAAAGCCAAACACGCTCACCCGACTATTTAATCTTAAAGCAAACAGCCTTACCTAGCTGTCAAAACTGTTTTACCAAAATTTGTCTTAGATTCCAGGAGCCCCGCCAATCTGGCATGTGAAGCCTAGGGCAGCAAGTCAATGCCAAACAGGCTCATCCGACTATTAAATTTTAAATCATATAGCCCCACCTGGCCTCCAAAACTGATTTACCAAAACTTGTCTCAGATACCAGGAACCCTGTTAATCCAGCATTTGCATCCTAGGGGAGCAAGTCAAAGTCAAACAGACTCACCCGACTATTTAACCTTAAAACATACAGACTTACGTAGCTGTCAAAACTGTTTTACCAAAGCTTTTTTTAGATTCCAGGAGCCCCGCCAATCTGGCATCTGCCGCCTAGGGGAGAAAGTCAAAGCCAAATAGTCTCACACGACTATTAAATCTGAAAACATTCAGCATCACCTGGAACTCAAAATTGCCTTACCAAAACTTGTTTCAGATACCAGGAACCCTGTTAATCCAGCATTTGCATCCTAGGGGAGCAAGTCAAAGCCAAACAGGCTCACCCGACTATTAAATCTTAAAACATATAGCCCCATCTGGCCGCCAAAACTGATTTACGAAAACTTGTCTTAGATACCAGGAACCCTGTTATTCCAGCATTTGCATCCCAGGGGCGCAAGTCAAAGCCAAACACGCTCACCCGACTATTTAATCTTAAAACATACAGCCCTACCTAGCTGTCAAAACTGTTTTACCAAAACTTGTCTTAGATTCCAGGAGCCCCGCCAATCTGGCATGTGCAGCCTAGGGGAGCAAGTTAAAGCCAAACAGGCTCATCCGACTATTTAACCCTAAAACTTATAGCCCCATCTGGCCGCCAAAACTGATTTACGACAACTTGTCTTAGATACCAGGAACCCTGTTATTCCAGCATTTGCATCATAGGGGCGCACGTCAAAGCCAAACACGCTCACCCGACTAGTTAATCTTGAAGCATACAGCCTTACCTAGCTGTCAAAACTGATTTACCAAAACTTGCCTTAGATTCCAGGAGCCCCGCAAATCTGGCATGTGCAGCCTAGGGGAGTAAGTCAAAGCCAAGCAGGCTCATCGGACTATTTAATCCTAAAACATATAGCCCCATCTGGCCGCCAAAACTGATTTACCAAAACCTATCTCAGTGACCAGGAACCCTGTTAATCCAGCATTTGCATCCTAGGGGCGCAAGTCAAAGCCAAACAGGCTAACCCCACTATTAAATCTTAAAACATGTAGCCCCATCTGGCCGCCAAAACTGATTTACGAAAACTTGTCTTAGATACCAGGAACCCTGTTATTCCAGCATTTGCATCCTAGGGGCGCAAGTCAAAGCCAAACAGGCTAACCCCACTATTAAATCTTAAAACATGTAGCCCCATCTGGCCGCCAAAACTGATTTACGACAACATGTCTTAGATACCAGGAACCCTGTTATTCCAGCATTTGCATCCTAGGGGCGCAAGTCAAAGCCAAACACGCTCACCCGACTATTTAATCTTAAAGCATACAGCCTTACCTAGCTGTCAAAACTGTTCTACCAAAACTTGTCTCAGATAACAGGAACACTATTAATGCAGCATTTGCATCCTAGGGGCGCAAGTCAAAGCCAAACAGGCTCACCCAACTATTAAATCTTAAAACATATAGCCCCATCTGGCCGCCAAAACTGATTTACCAAAACTTGTCTCAGATACCAGAACCCTGTTAATCCAGCATTTGCAGCCTAGGGGAGCAAAACAAAGCCAAATAGCCTCACCCGACTATTAAATTTTAACTCATTCAGCCACACCTGGAACTAAAAATTGCCTTACCAAAACTTGTCTCAGATACCAGGAACCCTGTTAATCCAGCATTTGCATCCTAGGGGCGCAAGTCAAAGCCAAACAGGCTCACCCAACTATTAAATCTTAAAACATATAGCCCCATCTGGCCGCCAAAACTGATTTACCAAAACTTGTCTCAGATACCAGGAACCCTGTTATTCCAGCATTTGCATCCTAGGGGCGCAAGTCAAAGCCAAACACGCTCACAGGACTATTTAATCTTAAAACATACAGCCTTACCTAGCTGTCAAAACTGTTTTACCAAAACTTGTCTTAGATTCCAGGAGCCCCGCCAATCTGGCATGTGCAGACAAGGGGAGCAAGTCAAAGCCAAGCAGGCTCATCCGACTATTTAATCCTAAAACATATAGCCCCATAGACGCCAAAACTGATTTTCCAAAACTTGTCTTAGATACCAGGAACCCTGTTATTCCAGCATTTGCATCCTAGGGGCGCAAGTCAAAGCCAAACACGCTCACCCGACTATTTAATCTTAAAGCATACAGCCTTACCTAACTGTCAAAACTGATTTACCAAAACTTGTCTTAGATTCCAGGTGTCCCGCCAATCTGGCATGTACCGCCTAGGGGAGAAAGTCAAAGCCAAATAGTCTCACACGACTATTAGGTCTGAATACATTCAGCCTCACCTGGAACTCAAAATTGCCTTACCAAAACTTGTCTTAGATACCAGGAACCCTGTTATTCCAGCATTTGCATCCTAGGGGCGCAAGTCAAAGCCAAACACGCTCACCCGACTATTTAATCTTAAAGCAAACAGCCTTACCTAGCTGTCAAAACTGTTTTACCAAACCTTGTCTTAGATTCCAGGAGCCCCGCCAATCTGGCATGTGCAGCCTAGGGGAGCAAGTCAAAGCCAAACAGGCTCATCCGACTATTTAATCCTAAAACATATAGCCCCATCTGGCCGCCAAAATTGATTTACCAAAACCTATCTCAGTTACCAGGAACCCTGTTAATCTGGCATTTGCAGCCTAGGGGAGCAAGACAAAGCCAAATAGTCTCACCCGACTATTAAATTTTAAATCATATAGCCCCACCTGGCCGCCAAAACTGATTTACCAAAACTTGTCTCAGATACCAGGAACCCTGTTAATCCAGCATTTGCATCCTAGGGGAGCAAGTCAAAGTCAAACAGACTCACCCGACTATTTAACCTTAAAACATACAGACTTACGTAGCTGTCAAAACTGTTTTACCAAAGCTTTTTTTAGATTCCAGGAGCCCCGCCAATCTGGCATCTGCCGCCTAGGGGAGAAAGCCAAAGCCAAATAGTCTCACACGACAATTAAATCTGAAAACATTCAGCATCACCTGGAACTCAAAATTGCCTTACCAAAACTTGTTTCATATACCAGGAACCCTGTTAATCCAGCATTTGCATCCTAGGGGCGCAAGTCAAAGCCAAACAGGCTCACCCGACTATTATAGCTTAAAACATATAGCCCCATCTGGCCGCCAAAACTGATTTACGAAAACTTGTCTTAGATTCCAGGAGCCCCGCCAATCTGGCATGTGCAGACAAGGGGAGCAAGTCAAAGCCAAGCAGGCTCATCCGACTATTTAATCCTAAAACATATAGCCCCATAGACGCCAAAACTGATTTTCCAAAACTTGTCTCAGATACCAGAACCCTGGTTATCCAGCATTTGCATCCTAGGGGAGCAAGTCAAAGTCAAACAGACTCACCCGACTATTTAACCTTAAAACATACAGACCTACGTAGCTGTCAAAACTGTTTTACCAAAACTTTTTTTAGATTCCAGGAGCCCCGCCAATCTGGCATGTACCTCCTAGGGGAGAAAGTCAAAGCCAAATAGTCTCACACGACTATTAGGTCTGAATACATTCAGCCTCACCTGGAACTCAAAATTGCCTTACCAAAACTTGTCTTAGATACCAGGAACCCTGTTATTCCAGCATTTGCATCCTAGGGGCGCAAGTCAAAGCCAAACACGCTCACCCGACTATTTAATCTTAAAGCAAACAGCCTTACCTAGCTGTCAAAACTGTTTTACCAAACCTTGTCTTAGATTCCAGGAGCCCCGCCAATCTGGCATGTGCAGCCTAGGGGAGCAAGTCAAAGCCAAACAGGCTCATCCGACTATTTAATCCTAAAACATATAGCCCCATCTGGCCGCCAAAATTGATTTACCAAAACCTATCTCAGTTACCAGGAACCCTGTTAATCTAGCATTTGCAGCCTAGGGGAGCAAGACAAAGCCAAATAGTCTCACCCGACTATTAAATTTTAAATCATATAGCCCCACCTGGCCGCCAAAACTGATTTACCAAAACTTGTCTCAGATACCAGGAACCCTGTTAATCCAGCATTTGCATCCTAGGGGAGCAAGTCAAAGTCAAACAGACTCACCCGACTATTTAACCTTAAAACATACAGACTTACGTAGCTGTCAAAACTGTTTTACCAAAGCTTTTTTAGATTCCAGGAGCCCCGCCAATCTGGCATCTGCCGCCTAGGGGAGAAAGCCAAAGCCAAATAGTCTCACACGACAATTAAATCTGAAAACATTCAGCATCACCTGGAACTCAAAATTGCCTTACCAAAACTTGTTTCATATACCAGGAACCCTGTTAATCCAGCATTTGCATCCTAGGGGCGCAAGTCAAAGCCAAACAGGCTCACCCGACTATTAAATCTTAAAACATATAGCTCCATCTGGCCGCCAAAACTGATTTACGAAAACTTGTCTTAGATTCCAGGAGCCCCGCCAATCTGGCATCTGCCGCCTAGGGGAGAAAGCCAAAGCCAAATAGTCTCACACGACAATTAAATCTGAAAACATTCAGCATCACCTGGAACTCAAAATTGCCTTACCAAAACTTGTTTCATATACCAGGAACCCTGTTATTCCAGCATTTGCATACTAGGGGCGCATGTCAAAGCCAAACACGCTCACCCGACTATTTAATCTTAAAGCATACAGCCTTACCTAGCTGTCAAAACTGTTTTACCAAAACTTTTCTTAGATTCCAGGAGCCCCGCCAATCTGGCATGTGCAGCCTAGGGGAGCAAGTCAAAGCCAAACAGGATCATCCGACTATTTAATCCTAAAACATATAGCCCCATCTGGCCGCCAAAACTGATTTACCAAAACTTGTCTCAGATACCATGAACCCTGTTAATCTAGCATTTGCAGCCTAGGGGAGCAAAACAAAGCCAAATAGCCTCACCCGACTATTAAATTTTAACTCATTCAGCCACAACTGGAACTCAAAATTGCCTTACCAAAACTTGTCTCAGATACCAGGAACACTGTTAATCCAGCATTTGCATCCTAGGGGCGCAAGTCAAAGCCAAACAGGCTCACCAAACTATTAAATCTTAAAACATATAGCCCCATCTGGCCACCAAAACCGACTTACCAAAACATGTCTTAGATACCAGGAACCCTGTTATTCCAGCATTTGCATCCTAGGGGCGCAAGTCAAAGCCAAACACGCTCACCCGACTATTTAATCTTAAAGCATACAGCCTTACCTAGCTGTCAAAACTGTTCTACCAAAACTTGTCTCAGATACCAGGAACACTATTAATGCAGCATTTGCATCCTAGGGGCGCAAGTCAAAGCCAAACAGGCTCACCCAACTATTAAATCTTAAAACATATAGCCCCATCTGGCCGCCAAAACTGATTTACCAAAACTTGTCTTAGATACCAGGAACCCTGTTATCCCAGCATTTGCATCCTAGGGGCGCAAGTCAAAGTCAAAACACGACTCACCCGACTATTTAATCTTAAAACATACAGCCATACCTAGCTGTCAAAACTGTTTTACCAAAACTTGTCTTAGATTCCAGGAGCCCCGCCAATCTGGCATGTGGAGCCTAGGGGAGCAAGTCAAAGCCAAACAGGCTCACCCGACTATTTAATCTTAAAACATACAGCCTTACCTAGCTGCCAAAACTGCTTTACCAAAACTTGTCTTAGATACCAGGAGCCCTGTTAATCTAGCATTTGCAGCCTAGGGGAGCAAGTCAAAGCCAAATAGGCTCACCCGACTATTTAAGTCTTAAAACATTCAGCCTCACCTGGAACTCAAAATTGCCTTACCAAAACCTATCAAAGATACCAGGAACCCTGTTAATCCAGCATTTGCAGCCTAGGGGAGCAAGTCAAAGCCAAATAGGCTCACCCGACTATTAAATCTTAAAACATATAGCTCCCACCTGGCCGCCAAAACTGATTTACCAAAACTTGTCTCAGATACCAGGAACCCTGTTAATCCAGCATTTGCATCCTAGGGGAGCAAGTCAAAGCCAAACAGGCTCACCCGACTAGTTTAACCTTAAAACATACAGACTTACGTAGCTGTCAAAACTGTTTTACCAAAACATTTATTAGATTCCAGGAGCCCCGCCAATCTGGCATGTGCCGCCTAGGGGAGAAAGTCAAAGCCAAATAGTCTCACACGACTATTAAATCTGAAAACATTCAGTCATCACCTGGAACTCAAAATTGCCTTACCAAAACTTGTCTCAGATACCAGGAACCCTGTTAATCCAGCATTTGCATCTTAGGGGAGCAAGTCAAAGCCAAACAGGCTCACCCGACTATTAAATCTTAAAACATATAGCCCCATCTGGCCGCCAAAACTGATTTACGAAAACTTGTCTTAGATACCAGGAACCCTGTTATTCCAGCATTTGCATCCTAGGGGCGCAAGTCAAAGCCAAACACGCTCACCCGACTATTTAATCTTAAGACATACAGCCTTACCTAGCTGTCAAAACTGTTTTACCAAAATTTGTCTTAGATTCCAGGAGCCCCGCCAATCTGGCATGTGCAGCCTAGGGGAGCAAGTCAAAGCCAAATAGGCTCACCCGACTATTTAATCTAAAAACATACAGCCTCACCTGTAGCTGCCAAAACTGATTTACCAAAACTTGTCTTAGATACCAGGAACCCTGTTATTCCAGCATTTGCATCCTAGGGGCGCAAGTCAAAGCCAAACACGCTCACCCGACTATTTAATCTTAAAGCATACAGCCTTACCTAGCTGTCAAAACTGTTTTACCAAAACTTGTCTTCGATTCCAGGAGCCCCGCCAATCTGGCATGTGCAGCCTAGGGGAGCAAGTCAAAGCCAAACAGGTTCACCAAACTATTAAATCTTAAAACATATAGCCCCATCTGGCCGCCAAAACCGACTTACCAAAACATGTCTTAGATACCAGGAACCCTGTTATTCCAGCATTTGCATCCTAAGGGCGCAAGTCAAAGCCAAACACGGTCACCCGACTATTTAATCTTAAAGCATACAGCCTTACCTAGCTGTCAGAACTGTTTTACCAAAACTTGTCTCAGATACCAGGAACACTGTTAATGCAGCATTTGCATCCTAGGGGCGCAAGTCAAAGCCAAACAGGCTCACCCGACTATTAAATCTTAAAACATATAGCCCCTTCTGGAAGCCAAAACTGATTTACCAAAACTTGTCTTAGATACCAGCAACCCTGTTATTCTGTTATTCCTGTTATTATACAAAGCCAAACACGCTCACCCGACTATTTAGTCTTAAAACATACAGTCTTGCCCAGCTGTCAAAACTGTTTTACCAAACCTTGTCTAAGATTCCAGGAGCCAAACCAATCTGGCATGTGGAGCCTAGGGGAGCAAGTCAAAGCCAAACAGGCTCCCCCGACAGTTTAATCTTAAAACATACAGACTTACGTAGCTGTCAAAACTGTTTTACCAAAACTTTTTTTAGATTCCAGGAGCCCCGCCAATCTGGCATGTGCCGCCTAGGGGAGAAAGTCAAAGCCAAATAGTCTCAAACGACTATTAAGTCTGAATACATTCAGTCTCACCTGGAACTCAAAATTGCCTTACCAAAACTTGTCTCAGATACCAGGAACCCTGTTAATCCAGCATTTGCAGCCTAGGGGAGCAAGTCAAAGTCAAATAGTCTCACCCGACTATTGAATTTTAAATCATATAGCCCCACCTGGCCGCCAAAACTGATTTACCAAAACTTGTCTCAAATACCAGGAACCCTGTTAATCCAGCATTTGCATCCTAGGGGAGCAAGTCAAAGTCAAACAGACTCACCCGACTATTTAACCTTAAAACATACAGACTTACGTAGCTGTCAAAACTGTTTTACCAAAGCTTTTTTTAGATTCCAGGAGCCCCGCCAATCTGGCATCTGCCGCCTAGGGGAGAAAGTCAAAGCCAAATAGTCTCACACGACTATTA
Organism: Drosophila kanekoi; assembly: GCA_037075305.1. Lineage (NCBI taxonomy): Eukaryota > Metazoa > Arthropoda > Insecta > Diptera > Drosophilidae > Drosophila > Drosophila kanekoi. The sequence continues at coordinate 29,248 of JBAMCE010000362.1, read as the reverse complement.
AATCTGAAAACATTCAGCATCACCTGGAACTCAAAATTGCCTTACCAAAACTTGTTTCAGATACCAGGAACCCTGTTAATCCAGCATTTGCATCCTAGGGGCGCAAGTCAAAGCCAAACAGGCTAACCCCACTATTAAATCTTAAAACATGTAGCCCCATCTGGCCGCCAAAACTGATTTACGGAACCTTGTCTTAGATACCAGGAACCCTATTATTCCAGCATTTGCTTCCTAGGGGAGCAAGTCAAAGCCAAACAGGCTCCCCCGACAAATTAATCTTAAAACATACAGACTTACGTAGCTGTCAAAACTGTTTTACCAAAACTTGTCTTAGATTCCAGGAGCCCTGCCAATCTGGCATGTGCAGCCAAGGGGAGCAAGTCAAAGCCAAGCAGGCTCATCCGACTATTTAATCTTAAAACATATAGCCCCATAGACGCCAAAACTGATTTACCAAAACTTGTCTTAGATACGAGGAACCCTGTTATTCCAGCATTTGCATCCTTGGGGCGCAAGTCAAAGCCAAACACGCTCATCCGACTATTTAATCTTAAAGCATACAGCCTTACCTAGCTGTCAAAACTGTTTTACCAAAACTTGTCTTAGATTCCAGGAGCCCCGCCAATCTGGCATGTGCAGCCTAGGGGAGCAAGTCAAAGCCAAACAGGATCATCCGACTATTTAATCCTAAAACATATAGCCCCATCTGGCCGCCAAAACTGATTTACCAAAACTTGTCTTAGATTCCAGGAGCCCCGCCAATCTGGCATGTGCAGCCTAAGGGAGCAAGTCAAAGCCAAACAGGCTCACCCGACAATTTAATCTTAAAACATACAGACTTACGTAGCTGCCAAAACTGATTTACCAAAACTTGTCTTAGATACCAGGAACCCTGTTATTCCAGCATTTGCATCCTAGGGGCGCAAGTCAAAGCCAAACACGGTCACCCGACTATTTAATCTTAAAGCATACAGCCTTACCTAGCTGTCAAAACTGTTTTACCAAAACTTGTCTCAGATACCAGGAACCCTATTATTCCAGCATATGCTTCCTAGGGGAGCAAGTCAAAGCCAAACAGGCTTACACGACTATTATATCTTAAAACATATAGCCCCATCTGGCCGCCAAAACTGATTTACCAAAACTTGTCTTAGATTACCAGGAACCCTGTTAATCTAGCATTTGCAGCCTAGGGGAGCAAGTCAAAGCCAAACAGGCTCACCCGACTATTAAATCTTAAATACATATCAGCCCCACCTGGCACGCCAAAACTGATTTACCAAAACTTGTCTTAGATACCAGGAACCCTGTAATTCCAGCATTTGCATCCTAGGGGCGCAAGTCAAAGCCAAACACGATCACCCGACTATTTAATCTTAAAGCATACAGCCTTACGTAGCTGTCAAAACTGTTTTACCAAACCTTGTCTTAGATTCCAGGAGCCCTGCCAATCTGGCATGTGCAGCCTAGGGGAGCAAGTCAAAGCCAAATAGGCTCATCCGACTATTAAATCTTAAATACATATCAGCCCCACCTGGAACTCCAAAATTGCCTTACCAAAACTTGTCTCAGATACCAGGAACCCTGTTAATCCAGCATTTGCATCCTAGGGGAGCAAGTCAAAGTCAAACAGACTCACCCGACTATTTAACCTTAAAACATACAGACTTACGTAGCTGTCAAAACTGTTTTACCAAAACTTTTTTTAGATTCCAGGAGCCCCGCCAATCTGGCATGTGCAGCCTAGGGGAGCAAGTCAAAGCCAAATAGGCTCATCCGACTATTTAATCCTAAAACATTTAGCCCCATCTGGCCGCCAAAATTGACTTACCAAAGCTTGCCTTAAAAAACCAGGAGCCCTGTTAATCTAGCATTTGCAGCCTAGGGAAGCAAGTCAAAGCCAAATAGGCTCACCCGACTATTAAGTCTTAAAACATATCAGCCCCACCTGGCTGCCAAAACTGATTTACAAAACTTGTCTTAGATACCAGGAACCCTGTTATTCCAGCATTTGCATCCTAGGGGCGCAAGTCAAAGCCAAACACGCTCACCCGACTATTTAATCTTAAAACATACAGCCTTACCTAGCTGTCAAAACTGTTTTACCAAAACTTATCTCAGATTACCAGGAGCCCTGCTAATCTGGCATGTGTAGCCTAGGGGAGCAAGACAAAGCCAAATAGTCTCACCCGACTATTAAATTCTAAATACATATTGCCCCACCTGGCCGCCAAAACTGATTTACCAAAACATGTCTCAGATACCAGGAACCCTGTTAATCCAGCATTTGCATCCTAGGGGAGCAAGTCAAAGTCAAACAGACTCACCCGACTATTTAACCTTAAAAAATACAGACTTACGTAGCTGTCAAAACTGTTTTACCAAAACTTGTCTTAGATTCCAGGAGCCCCGCCAATCTGGCATGTGCAGCCTAGGGGAGCAAGTCAAAGCCAAACAGGCTCATCCGATTATTAAATCTGAAAACATTCAGCATCACCTGAAACCCAACATTGCCTTACCAAAACTTGTTTCAGATACCAGGAACCCTGTTAATCCAGCATTTGCATCCTAGGGGAGCAAGTCAACGCCAAACAGGCTCATCCGACTATTAAATCTTAAAACATATAGCCCCATCTGGCCGCCAACACTGATTTACGAAAACTTGTCTTAGATACCAGGAACCCTGTTATTCCAGCATTTGCATCCTAGGGGCTCTAGTCAAAGCCAAACACGCTCACCCGACTTTTTAATCTTAAAGCATACAGCCTTACCTAGCTGTCAAAACTGTTTTACCAAAAATTGTCTTACATTCCAGGAGCCCCGCCAATCTGGCATGTGCAGCCTAGGGGAGCAAGTCAAAGCCAAACAGGCTCATCCGACTATTTAATCCTAGAACATATAGCCCCATAGATGCCAAAACTGATTTACCAAAACTTGTCTTAGATACCAGGAACCCTGTTATTCCAGCATTTGCATCCTAGGGGCGCAAGTCATAGCCAAACACGCTCACCCCACTATTTAATCTTAAAGCATACAGCCTTACCTAGTTGTCAAAACTGTTTTACCAAAACTTGTCTTAGATTCCAGGAGCCCCGCCAATCTGGCATGTGCAGCCTAGGGGCGCAAAACAAAGCCAAAAAGTCTCACCCGACTATTAAGTCTTAACACATTCAGCCTCACCTGGAACTCAAAATTGCCTTACCAAAACTTGTTTCAGATACCAGGAACCCTGTTAATCCAGCATTGGCATCCTAGGGGCGCAACTCAAAGCCAAACAGGATCAACCGACCTTTTAATCTTAAAACATACAGTCTTGCCCAGCTGTCAAAACTGTTTTACCAAACCTTGTCTTAGATTCCAAACAGGCTCACCCGACAATTTAATCTTAAAACATACAGACTTACGTAGTTGCCAAAGCTGCTTTACCAAAACTTGTCTCAGATACCAGGAACCCTGTTAATTCAGCATTTGCATCCTAGGGGAGCAAGTCAAAGCCAAACAGGCTCATCCGACTATTTAATCCTAAAACATATAGCCCCATCTGGCCGCCAAAACTGATTTACCAAAACTTGTCTCAGATACCAGGAACCCTGTTAATCCAGCATTTGCATCCTAGGTTCGCAAGTCAAAGCCAAACAGGTTCACCAAACTATTAAATCTTAAAACATATAGCCCCATCTAGCCGCCAAAACCGACTTACCAAAACATGTCTTAGATACCAGGAACCCTGTTATTCCAACATTTGCATCCTAGGGGCGCAAGTCAAAGCCAAACAGTCTCATCCGACTATTTAATCCTAAAACATATAGCCCCATCTGGCCGCCAAAACTGATTTACCAAAACTTGTCTCAGATACCAGGAACCCTGTTAATCCAGCATTTGCATCCTAGGTTCGCCAGTCAAAGCCAAGCAGGTTCACCAAACTATTAAATCTTAAAACATATAGCCCCATCTGGCCGCCAAAACCGACTTACCAAAACATGTCTTAGATACCAGGAACACTGTTAATGCAGCATTTGCATCCTAGGGGCGCAAGTCAAAGCCAAACACCCTCACCCGACTATTTAATCTTAAAGCATACAGCCTTACCTAGGTGTCAAAACTGTTTTACCAAAACTTGTCTTAGATTCCAGGAGTCCCGCCAATCTGGCATGTGGAGCCTAGGGGAGCAAGTCAAAGCCAAACAGGCTCACCCGACAATTTAATCTTAAAACATACAGACTTACGTAGCTGCCAAAACTGCTTTACCAAAACTTGCCTTAAAAACCAGCAGCCTTATTAATCTAGCATTTGCAGCCTAGGGGAGCAAGTCAAAGCAAAATAGTCTCAACCGACTATAAGGTCTTAACACATTCAGCCTCACCTGGAACTCAAAATTGCCTTACCAAAACTTGTTTGTTAAAACATACAGACTTACGTAGCTGCCAAAACTGCTTTACCAAAACTTGCCTTAAAAACCAGGAGCCTTGTTAACCTAGCATTTGCAGCCTAGGGGAGCAAGTCAAAGCAAAATAGTCTCACCCGACTATTAAGTCTTAACACATTCAGCCTCACCTGGAACTCAAAATTGCCTTACCAATACCAGGAACCCTGTTAATCCAGCATTTGTATCCTAGGGGCGCAACTCAAAGCCAAACAGGCTCAACCGACTATTTAATCTTAAAACATACAGTCTTGCCCAGCTGCCAAAACTGTTTTACCAAACCTTGTCTTAGATTCCAGGAGCCAAGCCAATCTGGCATGTGGAGCCTAGGGGAGCAAGTCAAAGCCAAACAGGCTCTCCCGACAGTTTAATCTTAAAACATACAGACTTTTGTAGCTGCCAAAACTGATTTACCAAAACTTGTCTTAGATACCAGGAACCCTGTTATTCCAGCATTTGCATCCTAGGGGCGCAAACACGCTCACCCGAATATTTAATCTTAAAGCATACAGCCTTACGTAGCTGTCAAAACTGTTTTACCAAAACTTGTCTTAGATTCCAAGAGCCCCGCCAATCTGGAATGTGCCGCCTAGGGGAGAAAGTCAAAGCCAAATAGTCTCAAACGACTATTAAGTCTGTATACATTCAGCCTCACCTGGAACTCAAAATTGCCTTACCAAAACTTGTCTTAGATACCAGGAACCCTGTTAATCCAGCATTTGCATCCTAGGGGAGCAAGTCAAAGTCAAACAGACTCCCCCGACTATTTAACCTTAAAACATACTGACTTACGTATCTGTCAAATGTGTTTTACCAAAACTGATTTACCAAAACGTGTCTTAGATACCAGGAACCCTGTTATTCCAGCATTTGCATCCTTGGGGAGCAAGTCAAAGCCAAACACGCTCACCCGACTATTTAATCTGAAAGCATACAGCCTTACCTAGCTGTCAAAAGTGTTTTACCAAAACTTGTCTTAGATTCCAGGAGCCCCGCCAATCTGGCATGTGCAGCCTAGGGGAGCAAGTCAGAGCCAAACAGGCTCATCCGACTATTTAATCCTAAAACATATAGCCCCATAGACGCCAAAACTGATTTACCAAAACTTGTCTTAGATAACAGGAACCCTGTTATTCCAGCATTTGCATCCTAGGGGCGCAAGTCAAAGCCAAACACGCTCACCCGACTATTTAATCTGAAAGCATACAGCCTTACCTAGCTGTCAAAAGTGTTTTACCAAAACTTGTCTTAGATTCCTGGAGCCCCGCCAATCTGGCATGTGCAGCCTAGGGGAGCAAGTCAAAGCCAAACAGGCTCATCCGACTATTTAATCCTAAAACATATAGCCTCATAGACGCCAAAACTGATGTACCAAAACTTGTCTTAGATAACAGGAACCCTGTTATTCCAGCATTTGCATCCTAGGGGCGCAACTCAAAGCCAAACACGCTCACCCGACTATTTAATCTTAAAGCCTACAGCCTTACCTAGCTGTCAAAACTGCTTTACCAAAGCTTGTCTTAGATTCCAGGAGCCAAGCCAATCTGGCATGTGGAGCCTAAGGGAGCAAGTCAAAGCCAAACAGGCTCAACCGACAATTTAATCTTAAAACATACATACTTACGTAGTTGCCAAAGCTGCTTTACCAAAACTTGTCTCAGATACCAGGAACCCTGTTAATGCAGCATTTGCATGCTAGGGGCGCACGTCAAAGCCAAACCGGCTCTCCCGACTATTAAATCTTAAAACATATAGCCCCAGCTGACCGCCAAAAATGATTTACCAAAACTTGTCTTAGATACCAGGAACCCTGTTATTCCAGCATTTGCATACTAGGGGCGTAAGTCAACGCCAAACACGCTCAATCTTGAAGCATACAGCCTTAAATAGCTGTCAAAACTGTTTTACCAAAACTTGTCTTCGATTCCAGGAGCACCGCCAATCTGGCATGTGCAGCCTAGTGGAGCAAGTCAGAGCCAAACAGGCTCATCCGACTATTTAATCCTAACACATATAGCCCCATCTTGCCGCCAAAACTGATTTACCAAAACTTATCTCAGTTACCAGGAACCCTGTTAATCTAGCATTTGCAGCCTAGGGGAGCAAGACAAAGCCAAATAGTCTCACCCGACTATTAAATTTTTAAATCATATAGCCCCACCTGGCCGCCAAAACTGATTTACCAAAACTTGTCTCAGATACCAGGAACCCTGTTAATCCAGCATTTGCATCCTAGGGGAGCAAGTCAAAGTCAAACAGACTCACCCGACTATTTAACCTTAAAACATACAGACTTACGTAGCTGTTAAAACTGTTTTACCAAAACTTTTTAAGATTCTAGGAGCCCCGCCAATCTGGCATGTGCCGCCTAGGGGAGAAAGTCAAAACCAAACAGGCTCACCCGAGAATTTAATCTTAAAACATACAGCCCCATCTGGCTGCCAAAACTGCTTTACCAAAACTTGCCTTAAAAACCAGGTGCCTTGTTAATCTAGCATTTGCAGCCTAGGGGAGCAAGTCACAGCAAAATAGTCTCAACCGACTATTAAGGCACAATATTATTAATATTAAAATTAACACATTCAGCCTCACCTGGAACTCAAAATTGCCTTACCAATACTAGGAACCCTGTTTATCCAGCATTTGCATCCTAGGGACGCAACTCAAAGCCAAACAGGCTCAACCGACTATTTAATCTTAAAGCATACAGTCTTGCCCAGCTGTCAAAACTGTTTTACCAAACCTTGTCTTAGATTTCAGGAGCGAAGCCAATCTGGCATGTGGAGCCTAGGGGAGCAAGTCAAAGCCAAACAGGCTCTCCCGACAGTTTAATCTTAAAACATACAGACTTACGTAGCTGCCAAAACTGATTTACCAAAACTTGTCTTAGATACCAGGAACCCTGTTTATCCATCATTTGCATCCTAGGGGCGCAACTCAAAGCCAAACAGGCTCAACCGACTATTTAATCTTAAAGCATACAGTCTTGCCCAGCTGTCAAAACTGTTTTACCAAACCTTGTCTTAGATTCCAGGAGCCAAGCCAATCTGGCATGTGGAGCCTAAGGGAGCAAGTCAAAGCCAAACAGGCTCAACCGACAATTTAAATCTTAAAACATACATACTTCACGTAGTTGCCAAAGCTGCTTTACCAAAACTTGTCTCAGATACCAGGAACCCTGGTTAATGCAGCATTTGCATGCTAGGGGCGCACGTCAAAGCCAAACAGGCTCTCCCGACTATTAAATCTTAAAACATATAGCCCCAGCTGACCGCCAAAAATGATTTACCAAAACTTGTCTTAGATACCAGGAACCCTGTTATTCCAGCATTTGCATACTAGGGGCGTAAGTCAACGCCAAACACGCTCAATCTTGAAGCATACAGCCTTAAATAGCTGTCAAAACTGTTTTACCAAAACTTGTCTTCGATTCCAGGAGCACCGCCAATCTGGCATGTGCAGCCTAGTGGAGCAAGTCAGAGCCAAACAGGCTCATCCGACTATTTAATCCTAACACATATAGCCCCATCTTGCCGCCAAAACTGATTTACCAAAACTTATCTCAGTTACCAGGAACCCTGTTAATCTAGCATTTGCAGCCTAGGGGAGCAAGACAAAGCCAAATAGTCTCACCCGACTATTAAATTTTAAATCATATAGCCCCACCTGGCCGCCAAAACTGATTTACCAAAACTTGTCTCAGATACCAGGAACCCTGTTAATCCAGCATTTGCATCCTAGGGGAGCAAGTCAAAGTCAAACAGACTCACCCGACTATTTAACCTTAAAACATACAGACTTACGTAGCTGTTAAAACTGTTTTACCAAAACTTTTTTAAGATTCTAGGAGCCCCGCCAATCTGGCATGTGCCGCCTAGGGGAGAAAGTCAAAACCAAACAGGCTCACCCGAGAATTTAATCTTAAAACATACAGCCACATCTGGCTGCCAAAACTGCTTTACCAAAACTTGCCTTAAAAACCAGGTGCCTTGTTAATCTAGCATTTGCAGCCTAGGGGAGCAAGTCACAGCAAAATAGTCTCAACCGACTATTAAGGCACAATATTATTAATATTAAAATTAACACATTCAGCCTCACCTGGAACTCAAAATTGCCTTACCAATACTAGGAACCCTGTTTATCCAGCATTTGCATCCTAGGGACGCAACTCAAAGCCAAACAGGCTCAACCGACTATTTAATCTTAAAGCATACAGTCTTGCCCAGCTGTCAAAACTGTTTTACCAAACCTTGTCTTAGATTTCAGGAGCCAAGCCAATCTGGCATGTGGAGCCTAGGGGAGGAAGTCAAAGCCAAACAGGCTCTCCCGACAGTTTAATCTTAAAACATACAGACTTACGTAGCTGCCAAAACTGATTTACCAAAACTTGTCTTAGATACCAGGAACCCTGTTTATCCATCATTTGCATCCTAGGGGCGCAACTCAAAGCCAAACAGGCTCAACCGACTATTTAATCTTAAAACATACAGTCTTGCCCAGCTGTCAAAACTGCTTTACCAAAACTTGCATTAGAAACCAGGAGCCCTGTTAATCTAGCATTTGCAGCCTAGGGGAGCAAGTCAAAGCAAAATAGTCTCACCCGACTATTAAGTCTGAACACATTCAGCCTCACCTGGAACTCAGAATTGCCTTACCAAAACTTGTCTCAGATTCCAGAAACCCTGGTTATCCAGCATTTGCATCCTAGGGGCGCAAGTCAAAGCCAAACAGGCTCACCCGACTATTAAATCTTAAAACATATAGCCCCATCTGGCCGCCAAAACTGATTTACCAAAACTTGTCTTAGATACCAGGAACCCTGTTATTCCAGCATTTGCATCCTAGGGGCGCAAGTCAAAGCCAAACACGCTCGTCCGATTACTTAATCTTAATGCATTCAACCTCACCTGGAACTCAAAATTGCCTTACCAATACCAGGAACCCTGTTTATCCAGCATTTGCATCCTAGGGGCGTAAGTCAAAGCCAAACAGGCTCACCCGACTATTAAATCTTACAACATATAGCCCCATAGACGCCAAAACTGATTTACCAAAACTTGTCTCAGATACCAGGAACCCTGTTAATCTAGCATTTGCAGCCTAGGGGAGTAAGACAAAGCCAATTAGCCTCACCCGACTATTAAATCTTAACACATTCAGCCTCACCTGGAACTCAAAATTGCCTTACCAATACCAGGAACCCTGTTTATCCAGCATTTGCATCCTAGGGGCGTAAGTCAAAGCCAAACAGGCTCACCCGACTATTAAATCTTACAACATATAGCCCCATAGACGCCAAAACTGATTTACCAAAACTTGTCTTAGATACCAGGAACCCTGTTATTCCAGCATTTGCATCCTAGGGGCGCAAGTCAAAGCCAAACACGCTCACCCGACTATTTAATCTTAAAGCATACAGCCTTACCTAGCTGTCAAAACTGTTTTACCAAAACTTGTCTTAGATTCCAGGAGCCCCGCCAATCTGGCATGTGGAGCCTAGGGGAGCAAGTCAAAGCCAAACAGGCTCACCCGACAATTTAATCTTAAAACATACAGACTTACGAAGCTGCCAAAACTGATTTACCAAAACTTGTCTTAGATACCAGGAACCCTGCTAATCCTGCATTTGCATCCTAGGGGAGCAACTCAAAGCCAATCAGGCTCAACTGACTATTTAATCTTAAAACATACAGTCTTGCCCAGCTGTCAAAACTGTTTTACCAAACCTTGTCTTAGATTCCAGGAGCCAAGCCAATCTGGCATGTGGAGCCTAAGGGAGTAAGTCAAAGCCAAACAGGCTCACCCGACAATTTAATCTTAAAACATACAGACTTACGTAGTTGCCAAAGCTGCTTTACCAAAACTTGTCTCAGATACCAGGAACCCTGTTAAAACAGCATTTGCATCCTAGGGGAGCAAGTCAAAGTCAAACAGACTCACCCGACTATTTAAACTTAAAACATACAGACTTACGTAGCTGTTAAAACTGTTTTACCAAAACTTTTTTTAGATTCCAGGAGCCCCGCCAATCTGGCATGTGCCGCCTAGGGGAGAAAGTCAAAACCAAACAGGCTCACCCGAGAATTGAATCTTAAAACATACAGCCCCATCTGGCTGCCAAAACTGATTTACCAAAACTTGTCTCAGATACCAGGAACCCTGTTAATCTAGCATTTGCAGCCTAGGGGAGCAAGGTAAAGCCAAATAGCCTCACCCGACTATTAAATCTTAACACATTCAGCTCATCCGACTACTTAATCTTAAAGCATACAACCTTACCTAGCTGTCAAAACTGTTTTACCAAAACTTGTCTTCGATTCCAGGAGCCCCGCCAATCTGGCATGTACAGCCTAGGGGAGCAAGTCAAAGCCAACCAGGCTCATCCGACTATTTAATCCTAAAACATATAGCCCCATCTGGCCGCCAAAACTGATTTACCAAAACTTGTCTCAGATACCAGGAACCCTGTTAATCTAGCATTTTGCAGCCTAGGGGAGCAAGGTAAAGCCAAATAGCCTCACCCGACTATTAAATCTTAACACATTCAGCCTCACCTGGAACTCAAAATTGCATTATCAAAACTTGTTTCAGATACCAAGAACCCTGTTTAGCCAGCATTTGCATCCTAGGAGCGCAAGTCAAAGCCAAGCTGCCAAAACTGCTTTACCAAAACTTGCCTTAGAAACCAGGAGCCCTGTTAATCTAGCATTTGCAGCCTAGGGGAGCAAGAAAAGCGAAACAGGCTCATCCGACTATTAAGTCCTAAAACATATAGCCCCATCTGGCCGCCAAGACTGATTTACCAAAACTTGTCTCAGATACCAGGAACCCTGTTAATCTAGCATTTGCAGCCTAGGGGAGCAAAACAAAGCCAAATAGCCTCAGCCGACTATTAAATTTTAACTCATTAAGCCACACCTGGAACTCAAAATTGCCTTACCAACACTTGTCTCAGATACCAGGAACCCTGTTAATCCAGCATTTGCATCCTAGGGGCGCAAGTCAAAGCCAAACAGCTCACCAAACTATTAAATCTTAAAACATATAGCCCCATCTGGCCGCCAAAACTGACTTACCAAAACATGTCTTAGATACCAGGAACCCTGTTATTCCAGCATTTGCATCCTAGGGGCTCAAGTCAAAGCCAAACACCCTCACCCGACTATTTAATCTTAAAGCATACAGCCTTACCTAGCTGTCAAAGCTGTTTTATCAAAATCTGTCTCAGATACCAGGAACACTGTTAATCTAGCATTTGCAGCCTAGGGGAGCAAAACAAAGCCAAATAGCCTCACCCGACAATTTAATCTTAAAACATACAGACTTATATAGCTGCCAAAACTGCTTTACCAAAACTTGCCTTAGAAACCAGGAGCCCTGTTAATCTAGCATTTGCAGCCTAGGGGAGCAAGTCAAAGCCAAACAGGCTCACCCGACAATTTAATCTTAAAACATACAGACTTACGTAGCTGCCAAAACTGCTTTACCAAAACTTGCCTTAGAAACCAGGAGCCCTGTTAATCTAGCATTTGCAGCCTAGGGGAGCAAGAAAAGCGAAACAGGCTCATCCGACTATTAAGTCCTAAAACATATAGCCCCATCTGGCCGCCAAGACTGATTTACCAAAACTTGTCTCAGATACCAGGAACCCTGTTAATCTAGCATTTGCAGCCTAAGGGAGCAAGACAAAGCCAAATAGTCTCACCCGACTATTAAATTTTAAGACATATAGCCCCATCTGGCTGCCAAAACTGATTTACCAAAACTTGTCTTAGATACCAGGAACCCTGTTAATCCAGCATTTGCATCCTAGGGGCGCAAGTCAAAGCCAAACAGCTCACCAAACTATTAAATCTTAAAACATATAGCCCCATCTGGCCGCCAAAACTGACTTACCAAAACATGTCTTAGATACCAGGAACCCTGTTATTCCAGCATTTGCATCCTAGGGGCTCAAGTCAAAGCCAAACACCCTCACCCGACTATTTAATCTTAAAGCATACAGCCTTACCTAGCTGTCAAAGCTGTTTTATCAAAACCTGTCTCAGATACCAGGAACACTGTTAATCTAGCATTTGCAGCCTAGGGGAGCAAAACAAAGCCAAATAGCCTCACCCGACTATTAAATTTTAACTCATTCAGCCACACCTGAAACTCAAAATTGCCTTACCAAAACTTGTCTCAGATACCAGGAACCCTGTTATTCCAGCATTTGCATCCTAGGGGCGCAAGTCAAAGCCAAACACGCTCACCCGACTATTTAATCTTAAAGCATACAGCCTTACCTAGCTGTCAAAACTGTTTTACCAAAACTTGTCTTAGACTCCAGGAGCCCCGCCTATCTGGCATGTGGAGCCTAGGGGAGCAAGTCAAAGCCTAACAGGCTCACCCGTAAATTTAATCTTAAAACATACAGACTTACGTAGCTGCCAAAACTGCTTTACCAAAACTTGCCTTAGAAACCAGGAGCCCTGTTAATCTAGCATTTGCAGCCTAGGGGAGCAAGTCAAAGCCAAACAGGCTCACCCGACTATTTAATCCTAAAACATATAGCCCCATCTGGCCGCCAAGACTGATTTACCAAAACTTGTCTCAGATACCAGGAACCCTGTTAATCTAGCATTTGCAGCCTAGGGGCGCAAAACGAAGCCAAATAGCCTACCCGACTATTAAATTTTAACTCATTCAGCCACACCTGGAACTCAAAATTGCCTTACCAAAACTTGTCTCAGATACCAGGATCCCTGTTAATCCAGCATTTGCATCCTAGGGGCGCAAGTCAAAGCCAAACAGGTTCACCAAACTATTAAATCCTAAGACATATAGCCCCATATGGCCGCCAAAACTGACTTACCAAAACATGTCTTAGATACCAGGAACCCTGCTAATCCTGCATTTGCATCCTAGGGGAGCAACTCAAAGCCAAACAGGCTCAACTGACTATTTAATCTTAAAACATACAGTCTTGCCCAGCTGTCAAAACTGTTTTACCAAACCTTGTCTTAGATTCCAGGAGCCAAGCCAATCTGGCATGTGGAGCCTAAGGGAGTAAGTCAAAGCCAAACAGGCTCACCCGACAATTTAATCTTAAAACATACAGACTTACGTAGTTGCAAAAGCTGCTTTACCAAAACTTGTCTCAGATACCAGGAACCCTGTTAAAACAGCATTTGCATCCTAGGGGAGCAAGTCAAAGTCAAACAGACTCACCCGACTATTTAAACTAAAAACATACAACCTTACCTAGCTGTCAAAACTGTTTTACCAAAACTTGTCTTAGATTCCAGGAGCCCCGCCAATCTGGCATGTGGAGCCTAGGGGAGCAAGTCAAAGCCAAACAGGCTCACCCGACAATTTAATCTTAAAACATACAGACTTACGTAGCTGCCAAAACTGCTTTACCAAAACTTGCCTTAGAAACCAGGAGCCCTGTTAATCTAGCATTTGCAGCCTAGGGGAGCAAGAAAAGCGAAACAGGCTCATCCGACTATTAAGTCCTAAAACATATAGCCCCATCTGGCCGCCAAGACTGATTTACCAAAACTTGTCTCAGATACCAGGAACCCTGTTAATCTAGCATTTGCAGCCTAGGGGAGCAAAACAAAGCCAAATAGCCTCACCCGACTATTAAATTTTAACTCATTAAGCCACAACTGGAACTCAAAATTGCCTTACCAACACTTGTCTCAGATACCAGGAACCCTGTTAATCCAGCATTTGCATCCTAGGGGCGCAAGTCAAAGCCAAACAGCTCACCAAACTATTAAATCTTAAAACATATAGCCCCATCTGGCCGCCAAAACTGACTTACCAAAACATGTCTTAGATACCAGGAACCCTGTTATTCCAGCATTTGCATCCTAGGGGCTCAAGTCAAAGCCAAACACCCTCACCCGACTATTTAATCTTAAAGCATACAGCCTTACCTAGCTGTCAAAGCTGTTTTATCAAAATCTGTCTCAGATACCAGGAACACTGTTAATCTAGCATTTGCAGCCTAGGGGAGCAAAACAAAGCCAAATAGCCTCACCCGACAATTTAATCTTAAAACATACAGACTTATATAGCTGCCAAAACTGCTTTACCAAAACTTGCCTTAGAAACCAGGAGCCCTGTTAATCTAGCATTTGCAGCCTAGGGGAGCAAGTCAAAGCCAAACAGGCTCACCCGACTATTTAATCCTAAAACATATAGCCCCATCTGGCCGCCAAGACTGATTTACCAAAACTTGTCTCAGATACCAGGAACCCTGTTAATCTAGCATTTGCAGCCTAGGGCAGCAAAACAAAGCCAAAGAGCCTACCCGACTATTAAATTTTAACTCATTCAGCCACACCTGGAACTCAAAATTGCCTTACCAAAACTTGTCTCAGATACCAGGAACCCTGTTAATCCAGCATTTGCATCCTAGGGGCGCAAGTCAAAGCCAAACAGGCTCACCAAACTATTAAATCCTAAGACATATAGCCCCATCTGGCCGCCAAAACTGACTTACCAAAACATGTCTTAGATACCAGGAACCCTGCTTATCCTGCATTTGCATCCTAGGGGAGCAACTCAAAGCCAAACAGGCTCAACTGACTATTTAATCTTAAAACATACAGTCTTGCCCAGCTGTCAGAACTGTTTTACCAAACCTTGTCTTAGATTCCAGGAGCCAAGCCAATCTGGCATGTGGAGCCTAAGGGAGCAAGTCAAAGCCAAACAGGCTCACCCGACAATTTAATCTTAAAACATACAGACTTACGTAGTTGCCAAAGCTGCTTTACCAAAACTTGTCTCAGATACCAGGAACCCTGTTCATGCAGCATTTGCATCCTAGGGGAGCAAGTCAAAGTCAAACAGACTCACCCGACTATTTAAACTTAAAACATACAGACTTACGTAGCTGTTAAAACTGTTTTACCAAAACTTTTTTTAGATTCCAGGAGCCCCGCCAATCTGGCATGTGCCGCCTAGGGGAGAAAGTCAAAACCAAACAGGCTCACCCGAGAATTGAATCTTAAAACATACAGCCCCATCTGGCTGCCAAAACTGATTTACCAAAACTTGTCTTAGATACCAGGAACCCTGTTATTCCAGCATTTGCATCCTAGGGGCGCAAGTCAAAGCCAAACACGCTCATCCGACTACTTAATCTTAAAGCATACAACCTTACCTAGCTGTCAAAACTGTTTTACCAAAACTTGTCTTCGATTCCAGGAGCCCCGCCAATCTGGCATGTACAGCCTAGGGGAGCAAGTCAAAGCCAACCAGGCTCATCCGACTATTTAATCCTAAAACATATAGCCCCATCTGGCCGCCAAAACTGATTTACCAAAACTTGTCTCAGATACCAGGAACCCTGTTAATCTAGCATTTGCATCCTAGGGGAGCAAGGTAAAGCCAAATAGCCTCACCCGACTATTAAATCTTAACACATTCAGCCTCACCTGGAACTCAAAATTGCCTTATCAAAACTTGTTTCAGATACCAAGAACCCTGTTTAGCCAGCATTTGCATCCTAGGAGCGCAAGTCAAAGCAAAACAGGCTCACCCGACTATTAAATCTTAAAACATATAGCCCCATAGACGCCAAAACTGATTTACCAAAACTTGTCTTAAATACCAGGAACCCTGTTATTCCAGCATTTGCATCCTAGGGGCGCAAGTCAAAGCCAAACACGCTCACCCGACTAATTAATCTTAAAGCATACAGCCTTGCCTAGCGGTCAAAACTGTTTTACCAAAACTTGTCTTAGATTCCAGGAGCCCCGCCAATCTGGCATGTGGAGCCTAGGGGAGCAAGTCAAAGCCAAACAGGCTCACCCGACAATTTAATCTTAAAACATACAGACTTACGTAGCTGCCAAAACTGCTTTACCAAAACTTGCCTTAGAAACCAGGAGCCCTGTTAATCTAGCATTTGCAGCCTAGGGGAGCAAGAAAAGCGAAACAGGCTCATCCGACTATTAAGTCCTAAAACATATAGCCCCATCTGGCCGCCAAGACTGATTTACCAAAACTTGTCTCAGATACCAGGAACCCTGTTAATCTAGCATTTGCAGCCTAGGGGAGCAAAACAAAGCCAAATAGCCTCACCCGACTATTAAATTTTAACTCATTAAGCCACACCTGGAACTCAAAATTGCCTTACCAACACTTGTCTCAGATACCAGGAACCCTGTTAATCCAGCATTTGCATCCTAGGGGCGCAAGTCAAAGCCAAACAGCTCACCAAACTATTAAATCTTAAAACATATAGCCCCATCTGGCCGCCAAAACTGACTTACCAAAACATGTCTGAGATACCAGGAACCCTGTTATTCCAGCATTTGCATCCTAGGGGCTCAAGTCAAAGCCAAACACCCTCACCCGACTATTTAATCTTAAAGCATACAGCCTTACCTAGCTGTCAAAGCTGTTTTATCAAAATCTGTCTCAGATACCAGGAACACTGTTAATCTAGCATTTGCAGCCTAGGGGAGCAAAACAAAGCCAAATAGCCTCACCCGACTATTAAATTTTAACTCATTCAGCCACAACTGGAACTCAAAATTGCCTTACCAAAACTTGTCTCAGATACCAGGAACCCTGTTATTCCAGCATTTGCATCCTAGGGGCGCAAGTCAAAGCCAAACACGCTCACCCGACTATTTAATCTTAAAGCATACAGCCTTACCTAGCTGTCAAAACTGTTTTACCAAAACTTGTCTTAGACTCCAGGAGCCCCGCCTATCTGGCATGTGGAGCCTAGGGGAGCAAGTCAAAGCCAAACAGGCTCACCCGACAATTTAATCTTAAAACATACAGACTTATATAGCTGCCAAAACTGCTTTACCAAAACTTGCCTTAGAAACCAGGAGCCCTGTTAATCTAGCATTTGCAGCCTAGGGGAGCAAGTCAAAGCCAAACAGGCTCACCCGACTATTTAATCCTAAAACATATAGCCCCATCTGGCCGCCAAGACTGTTTTACCAAAACTTGTCTTAGACTCCAGGAGCCCCGCCTATCTGGCATGTGGAGCCTAGGGGAGCAAGTCAAAGCCAAACAGGCTCACCCGACAATTTAATCTTAAAACATACAGACTTATATAGCTGCCAAAACTGCTTTACCAAAACTTGTCTTAGACTCCAGGAGCCCCGCCTATCTGGCATGTGGAGCCTAGGGGAGCAAGTCAAAGCCAAACAGGCTCACCCGACAATTTAATCTTAAAACATACAGACTTATATAGCTGCCAAAACTGCTTTACCAAAACTTGCCTTAGAAACCAGGAACCCTGTTAATCTAGCATTTGCAGCCTAGGGGAGCAAAGCAAAGCCAAATAGCCTACCCGACTATTAAATTTTAACTCATTCAGCCACACCTGGAACTCAAAATTGCCTTACCAAAACTTGTCTCAGATACCAGGAACCCTGTTAATCCAGCATTTGCATCCTAGGGGCGCAAGTCAAAGCCAAACAGGCTCACCAAACTATTAAATCCTAAGACATATAGCCCCATCTGGCCGCCAAAACTGACTTACCAAAACATGTCTTAGATACCAGGAACCCTGCTAATCCTGCATTTGCATCCTAGGGGAGCAACTCAAAGCCAAACAGGCTCAACTGACTATTTAATCTTAAAACATACAGTCTTGCCCAGCTGTCAAAACTGTTTTACCAAACCTTGTCTTAGATTCCAGGAGCCAAGCCAATCTGGCATGTGGAGCCTAAGGGAGCAAGTCAAAGCCAAACAGGCTCACCCGACAATTTAATCTTAAAACATACAGACTTACGTAGTTGCCAAAGCTGCTTTACCAAAACTTGTCTCAGATACCAGGAACCCTGTTCATGCAGCATTTGCATGCTAGGGGCGCAAGTCAAAGCCAAACACGCTCAGTCTTAAAGCATACAGCCTTACCTAGCTGTCAAAACTGTTTTACCAAAACTTGTCTTAGATTCCAGGAGCACCGCCAATCTGGCATTTGCGGCCTAGGGGAGCAAGACAAAGCCAAATAGTCTCACCCGACTATTAAATTTTAAAACATATAGTCCCATCTGGCCGCCAAAACTTATTTACAAAAACTTGTCTCAGATACCAGGAACCCTGTTAATCCAGCATTTGCATCCTAGGGGAGCAAGTCAAAGTCAAACAATCTCACCCGACTATTTAAACTTAAAACATACAGACTTACGTAGTTGTTAAAACTGTTTTACCAAAACTTTTTTTAGATTCCAGGAGCCCCGCCAATCTGGCATGTGCCGCCTAGGGGAGAAAGTCAAAACCAAACAGGCTCACCCGAGACTTGAATCTTAAAACATACAGCCCCATCTGGCTGCCAAAACTGATTTACCAAAACTTGTCTTAGATACCAGGAACCCTGTTATTCCAGCATTTGCATCCTAGGGTCGCAAGTCAAAGCCAAACACGCTCACCCGACTATTTAATCTTAAAGCATACAACCTTACCTAGCTGTCAAAACTGTTTTACCAAAACTTGTCTTAGATTCCAGGAGCCCCGCCAATCTGGCATGTACAGCCTAGGGGAGCAAGTCAAAGCCAACCAGGCTCATCCGACTATTTAATCTTAACACATATAGCCCCATCTGGCCGCCAAAACTGAATTACCAAAACTTGTCTCAGATACCAGGAACCCTGTTAATCTAGCATTTGCAGCCTAGGGGAGCAAGGTAAAGCCAAATAGCCTCACCCGACTATTAAATCTTAACACATTCAGCCTCACCTGGAACTCAAAATTGCCTTACCAAAACTTGTTTCAGATACCAAGAACCATGTTTAGCCAGCATTTGCATCCTAGGAGCGCAAGTCAAAGCCAAACAGGCTCACCCGACTATTAAATCTTAAAACATATAGCCCCATAGACGCCAAAACTGATTTACCAAAACTTGTCTTAAATACCAGGAACCCTGTTATTCCAGCATTTGCATCCTAGGGGCGCAAGTCAAAGCCAAACACGCTCACCCGACTATTTAATCTTAAAGCATACAGCCTACCTAGCTGTCAAAACTGTTTTACCAAAACTTGTCTTTGATTCCAGGAGCCCTGTTAATCTGGCATGTACAGCCTAGGGGAGCAAGTCAAAGCCAACCAGGCTCATCCGACTATTTAATCTTAAGACATATAGCCCCATCTGGCCGCCAAAACTGAATTACCAAAACTTGTCTCAGATACCAGGAACCCTGTTAATCTAGCATGTGGAGCCTAGGGGAGCAAGTCAAAGCCAAACAGGCTCACCCGACAATTTAATCTTAAAACATACAGACTTACGTAGCTGCCAAAACTGCTTTACCAAAACTTGCCTTAGAAACCAGGAGCCCTGTTAATCTGGCATGTACAGCCTAGGGGAGCAAGTCAAAGCCAACCAGGCTCATCCGACTATTTAATCTTAACACATATAGCCCCATCTGGCCGCCAAAACTGAATTACCAAAACTTGTCTCAGATACCAGGAACCCTGTTAATCTAGCATTTGCAGCCTAGGGGAGCAAAACAAAGCCAAATAGCCTCACCCGACTATTAAATTTTAACTCATTAAGCCACACCTGGAACTCAAAATTGCCTTACCAAAACTTGTCTCAGATACCAGGAACCCTGTTAATCCAGCATTTGCATCCTAGGGGCGCAAGTCAAAGCCAAACAGGCTCACCAAACTATTAAATCTTAAAACATATAGCCCCATCTGGCCGCCAAAACTGACTTACCAAAACATGTCTTAGATACCAGGAACCCTGTTATTCCAGCATTTGCATCCTAGGGGCTCAAGTCAAAGCCAAACACCCTCACCCGACTATTTAATCTTAAAGCATACAGCCTTACCTAGCTGTCAAAGCTGTTTTATCAAAACCTGTCTCAGATACCAGGAACACTGTTAATCTAGCATTTGCAGCCTAGGGGAGCAAAACATAGCCAAATAGCCTCACCCGACTATTAAATTTTAACTCATTCAGCCACACCTGGAACTCAAAATTGCCTTACCAAAACTTGCCTCAGATACCAGGAACCCTGTTCATGCAGCATTTGCATCCTAGGGGCGCAAGTCAAAGCCAAACACGACTCACCCGACGTTTTAATCTTAAAGCATACAGCCTTACCTAGCTGTCAAAACTGTTTTACCAAAACTTGTCTTAGACTCCAGGAGCCCCTCCTATCTGGCATGTGGAGCCTAGGGGAGCAAGTCAAAGCCAAACAGGCTCACCCGACAATTTAATCTTAAAACATACAGACTTACGTAGTTGCCAAAACTGCTTTACCGAAACTTGCCTTAGAAACCAGGAGCTGTTAATCTAGCATTTGCATACAACCCCTTATCCCCATTCTCTCCCCCTCCCTCCTAGGGGCGTAAGTCAAAGCCAAACAGGCTCACCAAACTATTAAATCTTAAGACATATAGCCCCATCTGGCCGCCAAAACTGACTTACCAAAACTTGTCTCAGATACCAGGAACCCTGTTATTCCAGCATTTGCATCCTAGGGGCGCAAGTCAAAGCCAAACACGCTCACCCGACTATTTAATATTAAAGAATACAGCCTTATCTAGCTGTCAAAACTGTTTTACCAAAACTTGTCTTAGAAACCAGGAGCCCTGTTAATCTAGCATGTGGAGCCGAAGGGAGCAAGTCAAAGCCAAACAGGCTCACCCGACAATTTAACCTTAAAACATACAGACTTACGTAGTTGCCAAAGCTGCTTTACCAAAACTTGTCTCAGATACCAGGAACCCTGTTCATGCAGCATTTGCATGCTAAGGGCGCAAGTCAAAGCCAAACACGCTCAGTCTTAAAGCATACAGCCTTACCTAGCTGTCAAAACTGTTTTACCAAAACTTGTCTTAGATTCCATTAGCACCGCCAATCTGGCATGTGCAGCCTAGTGGAGCAAGTCAAAGCCAAACAGGCTCATCCGACTATTTAATCCTAAAACATATAGCCCCATCTTGCCGCCAAAACTGATTTACCAAAACTTATCTCAGTTATCAGGAACCCTGTTAATCTAGCATTTGCAGCCTAGGGGAGGAAGACAAAGCCAAATAGTCTCACCCGACTATTAAATTTTTAGAACATATAGCCCCATCTGGCCGCCAAAACTGATTTACCAAAACTTGTCTCAGATACCAGGAACCCTGTTATTCCAGCATTTGCATCCTAGGGGACCAAGTCAAAGTCAAACAGACTCACCCGACTATTTAACTTTAAAACATACAGACTGACGTAGCTGTTAAAACTGTTTTACCAAAACTTTTTTTAGATTCCAGGAGCCCCGCCAATCTGGCATGTGCCGCCTAGGGGAGAAAGTCAAAACCAAACAGGCTCACCCGAGAATTTAATATTAAGACATACAGGCCCATCTGGCTGCCAAAACTGCTTTACCAAAACTTTCCTTAGAAACCAGGAGCCCTGTTAATCTAGCATTTGCAGCCTAGGGGAGCAAGTCAAAGCAAAATAGTCTCACCTGACTATTAAGTCTGAACACATTCAGCCTCACCTGGAACTCAGAATTGCTTTACCAAAACTTGTCTCAGATTCCAGGAACCCTGGTTATCCATCATTTGCATCCTAGGGGCGCAAGTCAAAGCCAAACAGGCTCACCCGACTATTAAATCTTAAAACATATAGCGCCATCTGGCCGCCAAAACTGATTTACCAAAACTTGTCTTAGATACCAGGAACCCTGTTATTCCAGCATTTGCATCCTAGGGGCGCAAGTCAAAGCCAACCACGCTCATCAGACTACTTAATCTTAAAGCATACAACCTTACCTAGCTGTCAAAACTGTTTTACCAAAACTTGTCTTAGATTCCAGGAGCCCCGCCAATCTGGCATGTACAGCCTAGGGGAGCAAGTCAAAGCCAACCAGGCTCATCCGACTATTTAATCCTAAAACATATAGCCCCATCTGGCCGCCAAAACTGATTTACCAAAACTTGTCTCATATACCAGGAACCCTATTAATCTAGCATTTGCAGCCTAGGGGAGCAAGACAAAGCCAAATGACCTCACCCGACTATTAAATCTTAACACATTCAGCCTCACCTGGAACTCAAAATTGCCTTACCAAAACTTGTTTCAGATACCAAGAACCCTGTTTATCCAGCATTTGCATCCTAGGAGCGCATGTCAACGCCAAACAGGCTCACCCGACTATTAAATCTTAAAACATATAGCCCCATAGACGCCAAAACTGATTTACCAAAACTTGTCTTAGATACCAGGAACCCTGTTATTCCAGCATTTGCATCCTAGGGGCGCAAGTCAAAGCCAAACACGCTCACCCGACTATTTAATCTTAACACATTCAGCCTCACCTGGAACTCAAAATTGCCTTACCAAAACTTGTTTCAGATTCCAAGAACCCTGTTTATCCAGCATTTGCATCCTAGGAGCGCAAGTCAAAGCCAAACAGCCTTACCTAGCTGTCAAAACTGTTTTACCAAAACTTGTCTTAGATTCCAGGAGCCCCGCCAAGCTGGCATGTACAGCCTATGGGAGCAAGTCAAAATTAACCAGGCTCATCCGACTATTTAATCCTAGAACATATAGCCCCACCTGGCCGCCAAAACTGATTTACCAAAACTTGTCTCAGATACCAGGAACCCTGTTAATCTAGCATTTGCAGCCTAGGGGAGCAAGACAAAGCCAAATAGCCTCACCCGACTATGAAATCTTAACACATTCAGCCTCACCTGGAACTCAAAATTGCCTTACCAAAACTTGTTTCAGATACCAAGAACCCTGTTTATCCAGCATTTGCATCCTAGGAGCGCAAGTCAAAGCCAAACAGGCTCACCAAACTATTAAATCTTAAAACAAATTGCCCCATCTGGACGCCAAAACTGACTTACCAAAACATGTCTTAGATACCAGGAATCCTGTTATTCCAGCATTTGCATCCTAGGGGCGCAAGTCAAAGCAAAATAGTCTCACCTGACTATTTAATCTTAAAGCATACAGCCTTACCTAGCTGTCAAAACTGTTTTACCAAAACTTGTCTCAGATACCAGGAACACTGTTATTCCAGCATTTGCATCCTAGGGGCGCAAGTCAAAGCCAAACACGCTCACCCGACTATTTAATCTTAAAGCATACAGCCTTACCTAGCTGTCAAAGCTGTTTTACCAAAACTTGTCTTAGATTCCAGGAGCCCCGCCAATCTGGCATGTGGAGCCTAGGGGAGCAAGTCAAAACCAAACAGGCTCATCCGACTATTTAATCCTAAAACATATAGCCCCATCTGGCCGCCAAAACTGATTTACCAAAACTTGTCTCAGATACCAGGAACCCTGTTAATCTAGCATTTGCCTGCCTAGGGGAGCAAGACAAAGCCAAATAGCCTCACCCGACTATGAAATCTTAACGCATTCAGCCTCACCTGAAACTCAAAATTGCCTTACCAAAACTTGTTTCAGATGCCAAGAACCCTGTTTATCCAGCATTTGCATCCGAGGAGCGCAAGTCAAAGCCAAACAGGCTCACCCGACTATTTAGTCTTAAAACATGTAGCCCCATAGACGCCAAAACTGATTTACCAGAACTTGTCTTAGATACCAGGAACCCTGTTATTCCAGCATTTGCATCCTAGGGGCGCAAGTGAAAGCCAAACACTCTCACCCGACTATTTAATCTTAAAGCATACAGCCTTACCTCGCTGTCAAAACTGTTTTACCAAAACTTGTCTTAGATTCCAGGAGCCCCGCCAATCTGGCATGTGGAGCCTAGGGGAGCAAGTCAAAATTAACCAGGCTCATCCGACTATTTAATCCTAAAACATATAGCCCAACCTGGCCGCCAAAACAGATTTACCAAAACTTGTCTCAGATACCAGGAACCCTGTTAATCTAGCATTTGCAGCCTAGGGGAGCAAGACAAAGCCAAATTGCCTCACCCGACTATGAAATCTTAACACATTCAGCCTCACCTGGAACTCAAAATTGCCTTACCAAAACTTGTTTCAGATACCAAGAACCCTGTTTATCCAGCATTTGCATCCTAGGAGCGCAAGTCAAAGCCAAACAGGCTCACCCGACTATTAAATCTTAATACATGTAGCCCCATAGACGCCAAAACTGACTTACCAAAACATGTCTTAGATACCAGGAATCCTGTTATTCCAGCATTTGCATCCTAGGGGCGCAAGTCAAAGCAAAATAGTCTCACCTGACTATTTAATCTTAAAGCATACAGCCTTACCTAGCTGTCAAAACTGTTTTACCAAAACTTGTCTCAGATACCAGGAACACTGTTATTCCAGCATTTGCATCCTAGGGGCGCAAGTCAAAGCCAAACACGCTCACCCGACTATTTAATCTTAAAGCATACAGCCTTACCTAGCTGTCAAAACTGATTTAACAAAACTTGTCTTTGATTCCAGGAGCCCCGCCAATCTGGCATGTGGAGCCTAGGGGAGCAAGTCAAAGCCATACAGGCTCACCCGACAATTTAATCTTAAAACATATAGCCCCATCTAGCCGCCAAAATTGATTTACCAAAACTTTTCTTAGATACCAGGAACCCTGTTATTCCAGTATTTGCATCCTAGGGGCGCAAGTCAAAGCCAAACACGCTCACCCGACTATTTAATCTTAAAGCATACAGCCTTACCTCGCTGTCAAAGCTGTTTTACCAAAACTTGTCTTAGATTCCAGGAGCCCCGCCAATCTGGCATGTGGAGCCTAGGGGAGCAAGTCAAAACCAAACAGGCTCATCCGACTATTTAATCCTAAAACATATAGCCCCATCTGGCCGCCAAAACTGATTTACCAAAACTTGTCTCAGATACCAGGAACCCTGTTATTCCAGCATTTGCATTCTAGGGGCGCAAGTCAAAGCCAAACACGCTCACCCGACTATTTAATCTTAAAGCATACAGCCTTACCTAGCTGTCAAAACTGCTTTACCAAAACTTTTCTTAGATTCCAGGAGCCCCGCCAATCTGGCATGTGGAGCCTAGGGGAGCAAGTCAAAACCAAACAGGCTCATCCGACTATTTAATCCTAAAACATATAGCCCCATCTGGCCGCCAAAACTGATTTACCAAAACTTGTCTCAGATACCAGGAACCCTGTTAATCTAGCATTTGCAGCCTAGGGGAGCAAAACAAAGCCAAAAAGCCTCACCCGACTATTAAATTTTAACTCATTCAGCCACACCTGGAACTCAAAATTGCCTTACCAAAACTTGTCTCAGATACCAGGAACCCTGTTAATCCAGCATTTGCATCCTAGGGGCGCAAGTGAAAGCCAAAACACTCTCACCCGACTATTTAATCTTAAAGCATACAGCCTTACCTCGCTGTCAAAGCTGTTTTACCAAAACTTGTCTTAGATTCCAGGAGCCCCGCCAATCTGGCATGTGGAGCCTAGGGGAGCAAGTCAAAACCAAACAGGCTCATCCGACTATTTAATCCTAAAACATATAGCCCCATCTGGCCGCCAAAACTGATTTACCAAAACTTGTCTCAGATACCAGGAACCCTGTTAATCTAGCATTTGCAGCCTAGGGGAGCAAAACAAAGCCAAAAGCCTCACCCGACTATTAAATTTTAACTCATTCAGCCACACCTGGAACTCAAAATTGCCTTACCAAAACTTGTCTCAGATACCAGGAACCCTGTTAATCCAGCATTTGCATCCTAGGGGCGCAAGTCAAAGCCAAACAGGCTCACCAAACTATAAAATCTTAAAACATATAGCCCCATCTGGCCGCCAAAACTGACTTACCAAAACATGTCTTAGATACCAGGAACCCTGTTATTCCAGCATTTGCATCCTAGGGGCGCAAGTCAAAGCAAAATAGTCTCACCCGACTATTTAATCTTAAAGCATACAGCCTTACCTAGTTGTCAAAACTGTTTTACCAAAACTTGTCTCAGATACCCGGAACACTGTTAATGCAGCATTTGCATCCTAGGGGCGCAAGTGAAAGCCAAACAGGTTCACCCGACTATTAAATCTTAAAACATATAGCCCCATCTGGCCGCCAAAACTGATTTACCAAAACTTGTCTTAGATACCAGGAACCCTGTTATTCCAGCATTTGCATCCCAGGGGCGCAAGTCAAAGCCAAACACGCTCACCCGACTATTTAATCTTAAAGCATACAGCCTTACCTAGCTGTCAAAACTGTTTTACCAAAACTTGTCTTAGATTGCAGGAGCCCCGCCAATCTTGCATGTGGAGCCTAGGGAGCAAGTCAAAGCCAATCAGGTTCACCCATCAATTTAATCTTAAAACATACAGACTTACGTAGTTGCCAAAGCTGCTTTACCAAAACTTGTCTCAGATACCAGGAACCCTGTTAATGCAGCATTTGTATCCTAGGGGCGCAAGTCAAAGCCAAACACGCTCACCCGACTATTTAATCTTAAAGCATACAGCCTTACCTAGCTGTCAAAACTGATTTAACAAAACTTGTCTTTGATTCCAGGAGCCCCGCCAATCTGGCATGTGGAGCCTAGGGGAGCAAGTCAAAGCCATGCAGGCTCACCCGACAATTTAATCTTAAAACATATAGCCCCATCTGGCCGCCAAAATTGATTTACCAAAACTTTTCTTAGATACCAGGAACCCTGTTATTCCAGTATTTGCATCCTAGGGGCGCAAGTCAAAGCCAAACACGCTCACCCGACTATTTAATCTTAAAGCATACAGCCTTACCTAGCTGTCAAAGCTGATTTAACAAAACTTGTCTTTGATTCCAGGAGCCCCGCCAATCTGGCATGTGGAGCCTAGGGGAGCAAGTCAAAGCCATACAGGCTCGCCCGACAATTTAATCTTAAAACATACAGACTTACGTAGCTGCCAAAACTGCTTTACGAAAACTTGCCTTAGAAACCAGGAGCCCTGTTAATCTAGCATTTGCAGCCTAGGTAGCAAGTCAAAGCAAAATAGTCTCACCCGACTATTAAGTCTTAACACTTTCAGCCTCACCTGGAACTCAAAATTGCCTTACCAAAACTTGTTTCAGATACCAGGAACCCTGTTAATCCAGCATTTGCATCCTAGGGGCACAACTCAAAGCCAAACAGGCTCAACCGACAATTTAATCTTAAAACATACAGCCTTGCCCAGCTGTCAAAACTGTTTTACCAAACCTTGTCTTAGATTCCAGGAGCCAAGCCAATCTGGCATGTGGAGCCTAAGGGAGCAAGGCAAAGCCAAACAGGCTCACCCGACAATTTAATCTTAAAACATACAGACTTACGTAGTTGCCAAAGCTGCTTTACCAAAACTTGTCTCAGATACCAGGAACCCTGTTAATGCAGCATTTGCATCCTAAGGGCGCAAGTAAAAGCCAAACAGGCTCTCCCGACTACTAAATCTTAAAACATATAGCCCCATCTGGCCGCCAAAAATGATTTACCAAAACTTGTCTTAGATACCATGAACCCTGTTATTCCAGCATTTGCATTCTAGGGGCGCAAGTCAAAGCCAAACACGCTCACCCGACTATTTAATCTTAAAGCATACAGCCTTACCTAGCTGTCAAAACTGCTTTACCAAAACTTGTCTTAGATTCCAGGAGCCTCGCCAATCTGGCATGTGGAGCCTAGGGGAGCAAGTCAAAGCGTAACAGGCTCACCCGACAATTTAATCTTAAAACATTCAGACTTACGTAGCTGCCTTAGAAACCAGGAGCCCTGTTAATCTAGCATTTGCAGCCTAGGGGAGCAAGTCAAAGCAAAATAGTCTCACCCGACTATTAAGTCTTAACACATTCAGCCTCACCTGGAACTCCAAATTGCCTTACCAAAACTTGTTTCAGATACCAGGAACCCTGTTAATCCAGCATTTGCATCCTAGGGGCGCAACTCAAAGCCAAACAGGCTCAACCGACTATTTTATCTTAAAACATACAGTCTTGCCCTGCTGTCAAAACTGCTTTACCAAGCCTTGTCTTAGATTCCAGGAGCCAAGCCAATCTGGCATGTGGAGCCTAAGGGGCAAGTCAAAGCCAAACAGGCTCACCCGACAATTTAATCTTAAAACATACAGACTTACGTAGTTGCCAAAGCTGTTTTCCAAAACTTGCCTTAGAAACCAGGAGCCCTGTTAATCTAGCATTTGCATCCTAGGGGAGCAAGTCAAAGCAAAATAGTCTCACCCGACTATTAAGTCTTAACACATTCAGCCTCACCTGGAACTCAAAATTGCCTTACCAAAACTTGTTTCAGATACCAGGAACCCTGTTGATGCAGCATTTGCAGCCTAGGGGAGCAAGACAAAGCCAATCAGGCTCTCCCGACTATTAAATCTTAAAACAAATAGCCCCATCTGGCCGCCAAAAATGATTTACCAAAACTTGTCTTAGATACCAGGAACCCTGTTATTCCAGCATTTGCATCCTAGGTGCTCAAGTCAAAGCCAAGCATGCTCACCCGACTATTTAATCTTAAAGCATACAGCCTTACCTAGCTGTCAAAACTGTTTTACCAAAATTTGTCTTAGATTCCAGGAGCACCGCCAATCTGGCATGTGCAGCCTAGTGGAGCAAGTCAAAGCCAAGCAGCCCCCCCCCCCCCCCGCTCATCAGACTATTAAGTCTTAAAACATTCAGCATCACCTGGAACTCAAAATTGCCATACCAAAACTTTTTTCAAATTCCAGGAACAATGTTAATCCAGCATTTGCATCCTAGGGGCGCAAGTCAAGGCCAAGTAGGCTCAACCAACTATTTAATCTTAAAACATACAGTCTTGCCCAGCTACCAGAACTGTTTCTCCAAACCTTGTCTTAGATTCCAGGAGCCCCGCCAATCTGGCATGTGGAGCCTAAGGGAGCAAGTCAAAACCAAACAGGCTCACCCGAGAATTTAATCTTAAAACATACAGCCCCATCTGGCTGCCAAAACTGT